>CM068830.1:63933579-64098579 GCA_028554795.2 Sinohyriopsis cumingii
AATACTTCTCTTGCAACAGCATGTCTTAATGCAAACGATCTATTGGTTCTAAACTGCTGCTGGGTGGACTGATTTTCTCTCGAGGTACAGTAAATCACGTATTGTCGTCATCTAGTTCAGCGATTTTGTTTGCGTGTCAGGTTTCTATACCAAGCAGGCATCAAGATGGGTTGTTTTTACTTCTTTTCCGTACGTCAAGAGATTGTCCAGGTACGCTCGATAAGGGTAAGTATCCATGTTACTGCTGACTAGTTTGTTATTCAAATCCACTCAACTAAACAGGGAATGCATGAAATTGTTGACGGAAGCTACTTTATTGATGTCCTCTGGATTAGTATTGTCTTCCATTTCGATCAGTCTGACCTTCAAATACAAGTAACTGCTATTCAGATCGATGTAATCTACGGGCTGTCCTTTGATTTTAAACTCGATGGGAGCTGAATCCGTCAAAAAGGAGACGGGATGAAAATCGACACATTGGGATTCTTGTATTGTCATCATGGTGGGTGACATGACAAACAGATCCAATTTCAACTTGGAACGGGCGCAAAACTCCCGGTGCATCATTTTTTTTTTGTATCTATGATTCAATAACAAAAAACGCCAAAGTCTCGGACGGTACTTCTTTTCTTAGTCTTTCTAGCTTATGAGTGTGAAGTCCTCTGATCGGTGTTTTGTTCGTCGTCTCTTTCTGCCTTGTCCTTGCTATTTCATCAGGGAAGCAGCAATCCCTGACTCCGCAGCGTCCATAGCATTTATAGGCGTTTCTCGTCGACCCAAAATGTCTTTGCCCGTTTGCAGCAAGACATTTTTGCCTGCTCTGAAGAAAGTTCTTTCAGGTTTTGTTTGTCGATGATAAACGTTTGAAGAAATTCTTTCCCGTGCATCTATCCAGCATCTTTCAGAGCATGCAATCCTCGTGTCACCATCGGTTTTAAAACAGGGGCCATCAATCGAAAGGCCGATCTCAGCATGTCTCCTAAACATATCCTCGCTGTCGAGCGACACCTCGGTACACTGGATGCATGACAAAAGAGTCGTAAGAGAATCGTTTTCGAAAATGGAGTTTCACCGTGGCTTTCCTTTGGTGAATGGAATATTTAGTCCCAGATCTCCTTTATAGCAATGTTGACAGTATCGAAATACGGCTTACTGACGGGTAAATAGTGAGGATATACAAATTCGAGGTGAATGTGATAGGTGTTGCAGCCTTCAAATTCAGTCCTTCGTTCAGTTCTACCAGGGATCCAAAAGCCCTGTACAAATCCATATTACTGCTGATCTTTGGGCTCAAATTTTGTCTAACCATTTGTGGTCCACCCAAAATTTCAAACAATCTGCTATTAAAAGTAATACCCAACGTGTCGGTGTTCTGAACTTTCATCAGCAAGCAAAGAGCCAATCGTGACATTTTGTTTGGCTCTGTTCAGGGCTTTGACAAACGTTGCCTCGGACCTGTAAGTAATGGTGTCCACCAAATGTTGACCGCTAAAATGATAGCTTGACGGAATTTTCACAGTGTAAATGGTGAATGACGGATTGTTTGCTGGTTCTGTAGGACCTGAAAACCCGATTTTATTCATTTCTTCTTGCAACAGGACGTTCAGAATTTCGACGTGGAAAGTGCATTGATTTTCAGTGATGTTATAGATTTGTCTAGGATGAACGACTTCCACCAAAGTCCCAATGGGCTTCGTGATCTACCTGGAGGGTTGGAGGTAACTTGGACGTGCAACAACACAAAGTGTTGTGGGAAAACATATCCATGGAACTGTCACTCGGTAACGTTAAGTAAAATTGGTTGGTGTTGTTCATGATACCAGAATTCTGCTGTCAGAAGTATCACTGGAAGTCAGAGGAGTGTCTCTGCCCAAAATGTTGTTGTTGTTGCTGGTGTGGTGACTGAAACTGAAGGCAAGATTCCCGTTCGAGGAGTATTTCAGGGAAGGAATAGGAAGATGGTAACCGATGCAACTGCTCATAAAATGGTCTACAATTGTTTGTCTCCTTGATGCAAACTCAATTTGGCAATGGCCGCGCCGAAGACACAATATACTACAAAGATTTGGCAGAAAAAGACGATTTGCGTTTTAGGCACACGTTCTCCACACTACACCCACAAGGGTTGTTTTTGTAGATCTTGCAGAGAAGAACTGGGTGAAGGAGTCGTCACTGTAGTGGGAGCGGTAGATGAGGCTGTGTGGAAGGTCATGATGGTCACTTCTATTTATAGTAGATGACTTGCGAAGCGTTGATCCAAGAATTAAAACTGGGTGGATATCCTTTCCGACGCACTGTGACTTTTTAACATGGCGTTTTCCCACTTTTCGGGTTCAGCGTTCGAGAATGCTTTCGATCTCGTACACGTCGTCTTCTGTTCTGGTGACACGTAACTCGGGAAAGTAAAAGGTTCCTTATAACACTTCCCCGTTCATGTTTTCCAATTTATAGACGGTATGATGACGGCCACGCACTCGTCCAGTGAACGAAACAATTCGGTGGTCCAGTTGGGTAAGTAACCTTTGTCGAAAGTGCGTTTCGATTTGCCAATGCGTACCCAATCTCCTACTGCCAACACTCCACTTTTCTTGGGGACAGCCACTTTCGGGGACGTAACAAACAGACGCTCGAAAACGGTCACTTCGTTGTCGGGAGTTACTTCTTGGTGGGGGAGGCACGTTCGACGCTTGGATGGTAAGACTGGTTGTACCCTTGAATCAGGTGTGGTAAGACGTCCATGTACTTGGGAGTGTGGTGATGCGTAAAATATTTCCACACGCCTTCTTGCAAGGTACGATGAAAACGTTCCACGATGTCAGCTTTGGTTTTGGGATTCTCTGCGGTGAGAAAATGAATGTCTCGTTTCTTTAATTCTTTCTGGAAAGCTTGGTTCAGAAATTCGGTGCCTTTGTCGGTTTGGCATCGAAAAGGGTGGCGACCGCTTTGTTTCAACACCAGTTGGAGTGCTCGCACTAACTCACTGCTCGATTTGGAAGTCAATGACACGACCCAGGCAAATTTGGAAAAGACATCGATGACACAAAACAGATATTTGTAGCCACGATTGTAGGTGGCCAAATGAGAGACATCGACTAAATCGGCTTGACATTGATGATGGATCGATTCCCTCAGCTCGAGTGCGACTGCCAGAACATTTTCGTCTAATGGGTTTGTGTAAAGTGTATGTGGCTTGTTCTTGTAATCATCGTTGCAGTTGAGGTAAACGGAGACTTTTCAGACGGGTTTTGGCAGCAGTATACAAGTTCTGAACTCCGTAAATTGCAGAATGGGATGGATCGCAGTAAATGTTGGCTAACACCGTCTCCATTTCTTAATAAGTCACCCACTCTTCGCTGATGCTATTTTGAATGGGGCGAGATGGTGATTTGGAAACGGCTTTACGTGTCCGGTGTGCCACGGGAGTAGAAGTCGAAGGTAGTGGTGGTGCTGCTAATGAAATGGCTTTGGTCGTCTTTTCTTTTTTTACTTCTGGTTTCCCTTCTTTCTTTTTCACTTCTGTCCAAGGAGGAGTGGACATCATCATTTCAACCCGAGCTCTCAGCTCTTCTCGTTGGGGTGCGGGGGAAGGGGTCAACAAGGACGATGCAATCTTGCTACGAGCTGCTGAAGGTGTTTGAAAGACTAATCGTAACTCTTCTTCTTCAGGCATTCGTGGGTGTGCGTCTGTCGTGGTCGTTGGGGGTTGTGGTGACAGTGATTGGGATGGACTTTTCATCAAGGCCTTAAATTCTTTCAGAGTGGGTAGAGCTGTTTTGTCTAAAGCTCTCTGGTGTAAGAGTTTAAGTCGTCTCAAGCGTTGGCCATACTTGTGCGATTTTTTCTGTTTCGGACAAATCGTTGCGATGCATCAACGACTGCAATTCGTGTTATAACTGGGACATCTCGGACAAATTCGGATTTGGAGGCAAATGCAAGGTCCGTTGTTCCTGCCAACGATGGTATTCCATCCATCGTTTGCAAGGCACTAAAACCAGTTTTTGTCCATGCATTCGATTTCAAGGGTTACGTTTGAAATGTTTGGACTCCAGAGGTACCTTTTATCTTCTTGGTCCTTTAATCTTGCGCCCGAGTCCTCCCAGCATGGTTCCCAATACTCCTTTCAGCAAGGGTCCTACAAACAGGGGCAAAATTCCTCATCGTTGTACCAAATTTTCTTCTTTAAACGAATGAGGATTATGTTTTGGACTATTTGGCGCAGAACGTGACGATGTTTGGCTAAGCATTCTTCCAGGTGTTTAGACAAAGGTATCGTGCCGTTCAAGACCTTCAAACAACATTCCCACACTTTACGGATGACATCTTTGGAGGCTGTTTGAATGAGGTTTTTTTTTCGCATGGGTGGAGAAGGTTTGGACAGGACGGACAACATGTCTTCATCTTTGACTAAACGAAGAGACAGTCCTTTCCTTTTCTTTCATTTGGGTTTAGAAGAGGGGTAGCTTCTACTATTGAACATAATGGGCCAACTCTTTGGTCCAAGACATCTTTGGATTTTCAGGAGCACAAAAACACTGATGCCCATTCTTCGCCTTAGACCATATTTATACCGGAATGCGTCGCCACTGCTTGTCTTTATGTCGTATCAACTTGGTAACAGGCATCACGCGTGGTGGAGTGGTTCGCAACGGACTAAATCGGGACAGTTCTTGCTTGGATAAATCCAGTAAACTCTGCTGTAACATGTCCAATCTCTCTGGACTTTGATTTTGGGACCAGGTACTCTGCCACTGCAGCTAAAGAGAAGAAGTTCTTGGAGACATGGATTTCCATTGTTTCACCAGCAATGGAGAAATGGAAGAACCTGAGGATACTGGAGACGCGGTCACCCTCGCTGCAGGTCGTGGTTTGTGAATATATGGTTGCGTCCAAGCCGAAGTGTCTCTTGCCGGTAACAACTGTTTTCTGAGGGCTTTTCTTTTTATGGGTAGTTTTTTTTTCTGTGAAATTTTCTTTTTCTGGTGCTGAGACCTGGTCTTGACACCGTTGTTCTTTTTCTTCGTTGGCCTTCGTATGGCTTTTTTGGTGGTTTTCTCTTGGGGAGAACTTTGAGGCATTAGGATCCCATTTTAAGAGGGAACGAATAATGACACCTCCTAGAGAACTGCTCCCTCCAGGTTTCAAGATGATTTAATTTTTGGTTTGAGTGTCGATTCGGGTATCGGCCAGTTCTGTCAAGGCTGCTTTGTTTCTCTCAAAAAAGCATTCGGTTTGATGAGGAATCTTAATGATGACTTGCAGTACTTCACAGGCTGTCACTGTAAGCCATCGTAAGACTTCTTTAAGATTGGCTTCTAAGACACAAGCAGGTATTTGTGTATTGTTTTCGCGACTGACGCCGTACAAGGCACCAATCAATTTGACGGGAAGATGAGACTGAAGGGACGTCATGTTGACATTGTGTCAAACAGTCCCAAAGCGTCCGAGGTTTTTATAGATTGATGACGGGGACGTGTACATGACAGGCCGTCCGTCTTGACACCAGTGGTGGAACAAATGGAAACGAAATTGCAAATAATCGGGGTGGAGGGTTTTAAATCCACGAGTAAATAGGCGTGTGTGGTTTGAGTGGCATCGTCGTACGCATACGTCAGCCACGGCGTTCCTGTTTGGATAAGACTTGCACTTGCGATTTATCTCTAGGGCTTTCAAACAAGACCACGTAATGAGAATTGATACTGATGGTGCGATGGGCTTTACTTTCTTCATACAAATTGTGAGTAATGTAAATGACACCGGCATTACGATGATGCCCCTTGCGCGTAAACCACAGTTTAATTTATTCTTAGTCTTCTCCTAACATGTCGTCGAAAATGACCAGATGGAATCGCCTTGACTTTCTCGCAAGAGGATGTACGCCGATTGCCACTCTCTGTAACACCACACGATCCGTTGAGGTGAACGATCGATCAAACGATGTTTATGTTCGATCAAACGTTTGACAAATTCGGTTTTGCCTGAACCGCTAGGTCCGGTAATTAACATGTTAAGGGATGGCGAAGATACAAGGCCTCCCAACTGGTATGATCTAAGTGTTCGTCAATGACTTTGAAAGCGGATGAAGAGGGAGCAGAGACAGTAGAGGTAGCCATAGTGCAAGTAATGCCACTTTTGACACGAAGAGAGAGAGAAGACAAGAGTTTTTATACTTTTTCAGCACACGTTTATTGCAAATTAAAATAAAACGACACGAAGGACAAAAATACATAAAAACCAAATGGTTAGGTACAACGACAAAATACACATCAAAACGGTCAAATTGGAATATAAACAAGTCACTGTACAACACGATTTTGGTAACCAAGGTGTCCCAGGGACTGTGTGTAATGTGCTTACTGTCTGTACATAGGGTACTGTCACACAAGTGTCCTCCCGGAATGGTATTTCGGGAATGTCCATGACAGTTGTGTCCTGAAGGGAGTGGTTGTCCTCGGTGACGGGTTCTTCTAGCACTGTCACTAACACAGGTTTAAAAGTGACATTTTCATTCGACGTTTGAATTAAGGATCACAACTATTGAGCATAATGGGACACCTCTTTAGTCCAAGCCTCAAAACCCCAATTTTTCTAGTCACGTACATCTGTCCAATGAGGGTGTAAGTCACAAGCTGCACACACATCGTCATACACATCTTTGGTACATAAAGGTTGACGAATCTTTTTTTCCCGTAGAGGTCGAGAAATATCCAGAAGAAAACGCAAAGCTTTGAACAAAATGAGTCTCTCGTGGACATCTAAAGGGACCACTATCATGTTTTATTTTGTGGTAAGTACTATTCCTAAAGAGTCCACAAGGTATTGGCTGGTAAACGAAATCCCAGAAAACAAGTCACTAAGCCACACACCACACGTCGACCCCAATTCATTGCAGACAGTTCTCTTAACAAGTGTTCGTAATCTTCCACTGATTGAATAGTGTCATTGATTTCCTTCCACGGAATCTGTTGTATCAATTCTGATAAAGGTTGTGGCATGGTAGCCCGTTTTATACTCTTTTGTCGGAGGTAATAAGTGTACTTCTGCACAGAGATGATCGTATGCTCAGAGAAGAACATATGACAAATATAAATGATTTAGTCACCAGTTCGCACACAACACATCGCATGGAATTTTCCTTTAAAGACAAAATTCGATAACGTAAAAGTCTTTGGTAATCCTCTAACGTTTCCTCCGGAACTCTTTGTAGTATGACCAACATGTAACAAGTAGGATGAGTAGACACCACTGGAACAGTTTCATCTGAATCAGTCCTCTTATAGCATTCCGGTACCAGTGGTTTAAACATCGGTGACGTGACGGATGCAATTGTTCTTTGCGTTTCACTTGTATTTTGATCAGCTCTCGGTTAATGCGTTCTCTCAACTCTACAGGCAAACCACGAGTGTTCTCTTGTAAAGTATCCATGATCATGTCAATTAGTATTATTTTATTTAGAATCTTCTCCTAGAGCGAAAGTAATGAACATACTGAATAATTTCTGACCACTGCAATTCATGGTAACGGTCAAGAATGTCAATAAAATCTTCTGATGTAAACGATCTAAGGCGGAATAATAGGATAAACGCACACTTGATCCAGAAAATTCTGACCCGTTTGTTCACTTTTTCGCTTTCCTGTTGTGAATTTCTCGACACATAAGTTCTACAGTCACCCATTGAGATTTTGCTCTGGCAAGTCCCTGCCAAACTTCCTTGTAGATCTTCTCTTGCAGTTCGTTTGATAATCCTTGAGCATTATTTTTCAAATGTGGTTTAAATACTAGTCTCGGTGGCGTCCAACGTTTGTCTCCTAGCCATTCTGGATTCTTAAACTACATGGTATGTCACTACAATAACTCGGTCCCACTAAAGGTAGGTGGTGACAATTCGGAGACCATCGAGCATGTTCCAGGTATGCCGAGTCATGCTGTTCCCACTGGTGTAGTGACACACCAAAACTGAAGCACTTGACTTTATCCCCTTCGCCCAAGTAGAAATATCCGGCTCTGGCTAAACCCTCGGGTATAAGTCCTCCTAGAGATCAAGCCCATTTTCCGTGGTAGGTTTGGAATCGACTTTCAAAGTTTCCCTATTCAGACAAACGCACAAGAAACGAATATTCGTCTTTCACATGTTCGTTTCGATGAGGATAGTGTGAAGTCCGCAGGAGTTTGCTTAGTTTTGAATGGCATCCGTATGGTGGCAGCTGAACGGTGCTACGTGAAGGTTGACATCTACAATGAAAACCAGTAAAGAGTCCACTATAACGAATGGCATCGCTTTCACATCCGTCTGGTGTGACACACACAGCATCACTTTCCATGGTAGGTGTAATGGTAGAGTAGTTATAACAAAGTTCCCATGAAGCTTTTCTGCATCGCTGAGGTCGCAGCGTAAGGCATCGCTCTCATCGCAAGGTACGCAATCGCTTCCACTTGAGAGTCCCCAAACTTGAATGATGTCTATTTAAAAGGATTCATCTTTCTCGCTTGGTCTTGGTAGTGAAAATGAACTATCGTTTTTCCTTTTTATACTAGTCGTAATGAAGTCTCGAGCTTGTACATCTTTCCTTTTTTATGTCTAGTTTGGAAGTCTTCCTTTATTTCTTCCTGGACAAGGTACTACCTTCTCTAAGATACCGTCATAAATGTACCGAAGTGTGATGGCTGGAAAGACCATAGAAAGGTAAGGACAGTGCGTAGACCATTGAGTATGTTCCAGAATAGCTGAATCCTTATAGATACATCGATCCATTCGCAGTTTAAGACCACAACTGAAATAAAGTACTTCGTACCCCAATCCAGCCTCAGGTCCCAAGTAGTAGACAAATCCTGTCCTAGTTAAAACATTCGCAGTAGGTAATCCTTCCCTATCCTTATGCCATTTTAAAACGTTTCCAATCGAAGGGCACAATCACAATAGTCATGCAAGAAGACAGGAAAATGGTATGGTTTGAACTTGGAGTTCTCAGTGGGTCTCTCACTTGATTCCTGCTGTGGCGAAGTCATCCTTCTTGTTGGTGGCTATCCTCTTGGAACCATTGTTTATACCGAATTGTACGTACGGACTATTGATGTGATTGGGAAGCCGCACTCTCTGATGGTACACGAGTTGATACACTTTTTCCAAAGGCCGACAGACGATTTGGTGAGTGGGTAAACGTACACTCTTGTGCGGTTCGTACGTGGTCACTTTAAAGTTTCCATCCTCTCCAGATTGAAAGGCTTTTTCCAATACGCCATAGTTCACCACTTGACTGTTGCGATAATTAAGAGTCAATCCTTTCACTTCACACTCCGTGTGCACTTCTCCTTATTTGTCCCGGTATTCGTAGCCGTAATGTTTAGGACCACCATTGGCAAAAGTTAGAACCTTCTCGTCCGGGTGTTCGTCTGTCCAGGCTCCTAAACGGTCTCTTTCGATGTCAGGTTGACTTAGACCCGGGCGATCGATGTGGATGCAACTGTCAGCGTCAAAGTACAGGACGCGATCATCTAACGGTTATTAAGCTTCGGACATATTTAAGCAAGTATGGGATGTCACGTAAGGCGCAATGATGACATTTCCAAATTCTTCGGCTCGTACAAAGTGCAGTTCTTTGTAATTCACGAGGATCAAGTCCTCACCAAGGACGTCCTCATGTTTCATGTATTTGGTTTTGTCGTGAATAATCTGGACGTAGCGGGAAGATTCTGTCAAATACTCTGTCTTGGGTAAACACAGTCGTTGTACCATTTTGGCCCAAAAGCAATGTAACATCACCTTGGCAAACGATCGCATGCTATCGTTTTTTCTCTACGTGGTCTAAAGTGATGCCTTCCTGCTCCAAATATTTATTTTTGAATTTTTTTTGGGGGGTCTTCGGGAGTCTGGTACCAGGAATGATAGCCGCAGGCTTCTTGTTTGAGTTTTTAAAAGGCATCAGCATAGTCTGCGAAAATGCCTTTTAGAGTCTCGTCGCCCTTCTGGTATTTTTGTGTTTTGGGAAAGTGGTAAATTTCGTACACTTCTAACAGTTGGTATCCCGTGTCCAGAGCTTTGAACAATTCTACACTGACCCACGTTCCCGTCAAGGTGTGTTCTTCCTGGGTGTGTTGACAAGATCGATTATGGTTTACATGTTTTGTCACAAGTACCACACAAGGGAAATATCAGTTTTCGGTGGGAGCCAAGACTTTGCACTTGATCAACCTTTCGTATTGTCTCATTTTGTCCAGGCCGACGTGTTTCGTCAGCAATTGCGGGTGCCCTGTGGGAAACTGACAATATCTGCACATGTAAGGATACAGCGAACACAAGTCCAAGTATTTGATTTTTTCTCCTTTCTCCTTGTCGGCTTGGTACAGCAAACAGGTGGCATTTGTCCGTCTTCCGTACAAACTGTCCCACGGGTTTCGTGGGTTCATCAACTTGTAACTTTCGGGATCAGTCTTCAAGCGGTGATCGTACTCATGTTCCCACATTTCCACCACTTGATATCATTGCTGTTCTAACTTCAAGCGCCGCTTACAAGTGGCCTGGTACAAGACTTCCATGGTCCGTTGCAAAAACTGATTTTCGATGTCACGTTCAGGGTAACAGAGGGGACATCCGTTACATAAACAACCGTTAAGCTCGTACACGTTCTTGGACTTTTATATGTCCCAACCATCCACTGATGGTCCTTTCGCCTCCTCCGTTGTGTGTGTTCTGCATCAATTTGTCTTCCTTGTCGCACAAGTAATGTAGCCAGCGTTGGGCTTTGACCGAGTACTGACGTTTGACAAAGTTGGTCGTTTGAGGGCTAATGACAACCAGGGTGTTTTCGGGCATGAGTCGTTGGCAGTACACTAAGGAACACACTTTAGCAATGGTGCAGGCTTCTTTGAAAGGATCGACCGCTCCGTGTTCCATGAACAGTTCTTGAAATTTTCCATAGCAACGCCGTGAAATGTCCACGTCGGAACGACAATACTTTAACATTTCTTCCTGTACGTCGAAGGGGTCCGAGGCGTGAGCCTGGTATCAAGCGTAGAAAGCTTCTGGTTGTTCGGTACGCATGATGTCAGGGTCATAGTCGTGTTCCTCAGGCAAATGGGGTAGAACGGCATGTTGATTAGCTTCGGTATTGAAAAAGTGCGGAAAATAACATTTGGCCATTTATGTAATTCCAAACGTTTTAAGCATTCGATTCAAAAGCATTGCCAAGTAACTCACCGAATTTTTAAAATGAACTTGTCCCACTTGCTAGGGAATGATTTTGCCTCCGTTCAAAGTTAATTTTGGACGTTCGGTGCCTTATTCCGTATAGTGTCTCAAAAGAAAATGCCCATTGTATCCCAAGAAAATGTCAGCCATTACTGTGGCATGGTGATGACAATCTTCGTAATGTTCGATGTCCTCTTGACTCCAGGTCTCGTCGATGGGGTCTTAGATCCATTGGGCAAAATCGGCTAGAGTGCTTTCGGTCCCCGAATTGTTTTCCACGTCCTCCATGAATCTTGTTGCAGTAAGGACAATGCCTAATGACAGGCTCTTGGATGCACTTGCCGCACGCTCAATGAGCCACACAGAAATTAGGTACATGAATGCCAGTCTCTTGCATGCATTCAAAGTCGAAAAAGATGAAATTCCCTTTCTTCTGATCATCTTCCTCTTGTTGTGGTTGGTATTTTTTAATGTAGCGTTTGTGTTCCAAGTCCACGATTTGATGACAAATGTGAAATCTCTTCCTTCCTGAACATACTTGTGCCTTGGCATTATTGGCACGTATGCCTTGTCCACAGGTAGGGCACGATCTTAGGAGCTGACAAGCACTTTTTTGCTGTGAACCTTGCGTCTTCAAATGTTGTTGGTAACAGTCAGGGCTGATAAAAGTGCATTGACAAGCAGGGCAATGCAGTCATGGGAAACCTTCGTCCAGACACGGTTTTAGAGACCAAACATCCTGAGCATTTCGATCCACAGTGCTTGTGTTGCTCTCGATTGTTATAGCCCTAGTCACAGTTCTCACAGTAATAACTGTATCCCAAGAATGCGGCGATACTGGTAATGGCATAGAAGTGTTCATCGTGATGATAGACGTGAATGTATTTTCCGTCTTTGAAATCTTTGCCTCGAAACACTAGAGGTCCGCGCACTTCTTGAAGGGGTACTTTCAAGGTGTTGCGTTGAGTAAAGACGTCTTGCACTTTTTGCATTTCAGGAATGCCACAAGGTGTGTCCTTGGATATACCCGCTAGTTGTAACAGAAGTTCTGCTTCACTTGGTTGTTTGGCTCGGTCCGATCGTTGAATAGTTTTCCGGGCTCTTTACATTTTACCGTATCGTTCTTGTCGGCATACGTTCGCCCCACCACGATGGCGCGGACTAAACACATATGGTCTTGAGGGTTGTTAATTTGGACGAGGCTACGTTTGTGCTATGAAAATTGTCCACCAATAACACTTTTCTGCGTTGTCCGGTCCCCTGGGGGAGAGAGATGTGGGTCATGAACAGTGTGGCTTTTCCATCTGTGATGTGAAACTTGTCATTTGATTGTTGCACATGTTGAATCCTGTCGATGACTTTGCAAGGTGGTAATTCTGCTGGGCTGCTAAACTCGATCCTACCGGGGGACTTTAACCTGTCGTGAAGAATGGAAAGTCTCAAGCGGTCGTCTTCTTTGGCTTCACGTTGTTGTTTCAGCGTGGTTAGCAAAGAATCCCACACATCGGTGATGAACTCTTCTGCTTTCTCCAGCGGTACGTTGTACTTGTAAACCTTAAACTTCACCGTTATCTTGCTAGCCGTAGTTCTAAAGTTTCTAGAGGAGCTCTTTTCCGTCTCTCGAATGTACTTTTCAGGTTTTACTAATGGTGAACTTTTGCTGGGTGTAGAGTCTCTGGGTCTAGATTCTGGCTCACTCATGTCATCTTCAAAATAACTAGCATTAATTTGTGCCAAAATTTCAGCTACTGTACGATGCGATAAATCACGTTTCTGCCTCTTACTTTCTTCTCTTTTCTCCACGAATTTATGCGATTGTTTCATCATGACTCTGAAAAGTCAAATGACTAAATTTTCAACGTCATGGGTCACTTTATATCCATGTCAGACCAGCGTATATATATATAAAGGGTATGTGACTTCCCTTCCAAGCCCACACAGATCGAACGTTTGATCAGAGCTTTGATAGGTGTCATACGAATTTTTAGTTTCAGCCAAGCCGGCGGACTACTCACCCTCCTTTCGAAATAAAAGTCAAGATACTTGCTGTATCTTTAAGAAGAAAAGGCATTGGTCTTCAGAGTGTCCAGACCGTCATAAAAGCAAAACAGGTGCTAGAAGAGACAAAAGTCATGATACCTGTTATCATTGTCAAGAAAAAGAACATTGGTCTTCAGATTGCCCTAAAAAACAACAGGAGCAAGTAGAAGAGAAGGGTTCAGAACATGAAGAAGAAGAGGTACCCACCCCAAAGGAAGAACCTAGGCACGTTCAGAAAGCGAACAGTGAGAAGAAAAGACGAGGGGATAGTGAGGACGAAGTGGAGGAAAAACTTGTGAAAGTGAAGAAATTTAAACAACAGAGAGAGAGTGAACACACAGAAGAAGCCTATGAACTTTATAAAGTGTTATATTGCGCTGTGTATTGGATTATAAAATTTGGACCAGAATAGACCAGGCATAAAACGTAAGTGTCTCTTGGTTTTGATTTTTAGAATAAGAACCTACATTCACGCACTCACTCAAACATTCACACACGTACATGATGGGTAAAAAAGGGTTTTCGAGTTTTAATTGATGTTGGCAATTGAAATACTATCTCTTTTCGAGGGAAGTGGATGGCCCTGAAAAGGACCGTTTGGTATTTGTTTGTTTAAAAAACAAAATCCGGAACAAAACGTAATCATCTTTAAATGTCTTAAGCCTTTGCCACGGCCAATGCCTACTTCTGGACTGGCTCCTGTCAATGATTTGGTTGAAATCACTAGGGGTGGTATTGCAGGTGTAGTAACAGGGCTGGGTTGTTTGGCTCGGGAAGGTCTTTTTCTCTTGGGTCGTAATAAAGAAGTCTGACACATTTGTTTCAGACTCTTTAATTCTGCTAAAATGTCTAAGAGTACAGTTACCGTTTCACTTTTACTGTCCTCCTTCCCTCTTAGACCTTGTTTTTTCTCTGCTGATTCATCGTGTCGTTTCCATCTTGCCTCTTCTTCTTCACGCTGTTGTTAAAGGTGAAAGCTTGGCCTGCTTCCTCCTGCGGCTGTAACAATTTCTCCAATTCTTCTTTCTGTCTCTGTTTAAAATCCCCGACGTGTGATAAAGAAGGAAACGGTGGCGAAGGTAGTGGTACCGGAACAAATTCTTGAGAAGAAAGAAAATCGACTAAATCCCAATTAAAACTGACCTCTTCTAGAAGTAGGTCTGTGTTGGCTTTGATAGCCGCTGCTATACCATCGCTTCTCGACTCCGTAGCCGGTGCTCCCCAATTCATTGTCTTCTTAGGTTCGGTGATGTTTGAAAACTGTGTCGCATGGATTGACTTCGTAGGGAATGTGATGTAACAGACTGCTCTCTTCGGATTGGAAGATCGATTCCATGTTGTGACTGAATTTTGTAACGCGTGTTTTGATTGGTGAATAAACTCAATCTGTTTCGATCCACTCTTCTACTATAAATAACCCGTTCAGTTCATTATCTTCACCTGTTCTCGTCACAAGATGTGGACAAACGTAGGATTATCTAATCTAGTATCGTCGATGCTGTTTCGTACGGACTTACAGATGTAGGTGAAATCATCATGTAAAATTATCCGGATCACGGATACGTGTGTTTGTAAAAGGAGAATTTATGTGGAGAGACAAGGCTGTTGGAAGAGAGTTCTCATTTACGGACCAGAAGTCAGAAGAAATTTGAGGAAGAGAAGAAGACCAATGCGATGCCCTCTATGTTAACGGAATAATGTTAACAAAAAACCAAATGCCCTTTTCAGGGCCACTCATATGCCTCGAAAAGAGTTGCTTCCTTGCCTAAACATTTTTTTAGTTAGTTGTATAGTTGTTTGCATACTGTCTATTGTCTGTTGTCTGTGTTATCTCTGTCTCTTTCCCGCCAGTCCCGTTCCCCCTAAGCGTTTCCCCGCTGTTTGCTACGATTGAGGTCAGCCCCTTGCTACATTGTTGCTAATCGTCAGTACCTGGAATTCACCTTACCTGTCATTTAATTTCCCTTTGTCGCTATAAATCTTGTCGCTATATCACCCCAGGGGCACTGTAATGCATGTTCCCATTGTCGCTATATCGCCACACTATACTACTATCAAGGATGAAAATATAAAAATGTATAATATCATTAGAGAATTATTTCAAACATGATCTTCCGACAGAAGCTAGCTATCAGATTTGTTTTGCTAATGCACACAGTTCTACCAAAGCAATCTTTACCAAAACCCAAGATTGCTTGGTTAGATGGTGTTATGCTCTCCTGTGTATCTGTATCTTCGTGGGTTGGGGATCTTGTGTTATTTCTCTTTTCTCTTTTATTTTTGGGGTTATTTGTTTTGTTTGTCTGGTAGGTGTACGGGTTTCTTTCTGTCTTTGTCAGTTTGTGTCTGTTTTTTTTTTAATTATGTTTTGACGGACCCTGAAAATGTTTCTGTCATTCTGCGGAAATGGATGCTAAGTGCTATCCCCAAGAACGCAACCTAGGAAAGCAATGGACACAACCTAGGGAAGCAATGTCCACAACAAACATGAGGAAATGGATGATAAGTGCCTTTCCCAAAGAACGCAGCCTAGGGAAGCAAAGTCCACAACAAAGATGAGGAAATAGATGATAAGTTAATTTCCCAAAGACATAACCTAGGGAAGCAACGTCCACAAAAATCATGAGTAAATGGATGCTATGTGCCTTTTCCAAGAACGCAACCTTGGGCAGCAACGTCCACTTTAGAAATATTGTTAATCAGACTTTATAGTCCAAACAGTGATAATCTTAATTTTTTTACAGATGATTGACACTGCATACTGCCGATTTAGAGAATGATCAAAAATAATAACTGTTAGATGCTAAGTGCCTTTTCCCAAGAACGCAACATAACGAAGCAATGACCACAACAAACATGAGGAAATGGATGCTAAGTGCCTTTTCCAATAACACAACCTAGGGAAGCTATGTCCAAAACAAACACGAGCAAATGACTTCTAAGTGCCTTTCCCAAGAACACTACCTAGGGAAGCAATTTCCACAACAAAGATGAGGAAAGGGATGCTAAGTGCCTTTCCAAAGAACGCAGCCTAGGGAAGCAAGTCCACAACAACGATGAGGAAATGGATGATAAGTGAATTTCCCAAACACACAACCTAGGAAACAACGTCCACAAAATACATGAAGAAATGGATGCTAAGTGCCTTTCGAATGGACATAACATAGGGAAGAAAAGTCCACAACAAACATGAGGAAATGGAATCTAAGTCCCTTTCCCAAGGGCACAACCTAGGGAAGCAATGTCCATAACAAACATTAGGAAATGGATGCAAAGTGTTTTTCACAAGGACACAACCTAGGGAAGCAATGAAAACAACAAACATGATGAAATGGATTATAGTGTCTTTCCCAATGGCACAATCATGGGAAGCAATGTTAACAACAAAGACGAGGAAATGGATGATATGTGAATTTCCCAAAGACATAACCTAGGGAAGCAACGTTCACAAAAATCATGAGGAAATGTATGCTAAGTGCCTTTTCCAAGAACGCAACCTAGGGTAGCAACGTCCACCTTAGAATTAAATTTAATCAGACTTTATAGCCGTAACAATCATAATCTTATTTTTGTACACATGGTTGACACTGAATACTGACGATTTAGAGAATGATCAAAAATAATAACTGTTGATGATTGGAATTTAGTTATAGACCCTGATCTAGACTATAAAGCGTATATGCGTGTCAACAAATGTAATGCCGTGAATGTAGTTTTAAAATTTGATAGGAGAATTAAAACTGGATTATAAGTGAATACTCGTACTTGTTTGTATTTAAATATATAATTGTGGATTATGCAGAGTTAGGCGTTGATGGCCTTGTGCACGTATAATTAGGCATTTTTATATTTGTATTTGTCTTTTATAATTTGCAAGGTAGGAAATGCCCAGGAATATTGTTGATGTTGATAGTTTACTATATCGAGAACTAGAAATATTTGTGTATATATCAAAAGTCGTGATATTATTATTGTTTGTATAGCCTTTATTATAGAAAAAACGTGTATGGACTATTTAAATGTGAGTATGTGAGTTGAGCGAATGATTTAATTACAATTATGCTGTTGACAGGTCTGTGAGAGTGTGTTAATTTTCGTGTGATTGAGCAAGGAGACAAAATTATACGTTCCTTCTAATCCACAAGAAGATTTCTCGGTGGAATAGGGCGCAAACTGAAGATTAGAGAGAGGAGAAGACGTAGAGAACAGTTGAACGAAGGTACAGTGCTGGGAGAATAAGCAGTTGTGCGAAGACGCAGGGCCGGAGAACGGAAACAAGGGTACCGGAAGTATCGAATTGGGATCCAAGGCGGAAGTTGCAGATGAGTAACATAGAAGGGACACTGGAGCGAAACACATACCTTTAATTTCGCGTGATGAAATAACTAGCAATTTGAATAGATCTTTGTACTGATTGAAAGAAACTGCGTCGAAAAATTGTAATATAATTGTTGAATACCGTGCTATTGTTTATTAAATTGTAAAACCTTTCACCTTACTTTTGTTTATATTTTCTAGAACTAGGCCGTCGGCTTTGCAGACTGGGGGTTTGGAGCTATTTAATTTTTTAATTGTCCATCTTTCTTCGGTGTTAGTCATGATTCCGTAGGAGGCACGTGACAAAGGTCTCAAAACAATTGACTCTTGGTATAAAATATATTTCTAATGTTAGTCAAGCAATGCAAAATCCATTATGAAAATATGTTTTTAAACGTCGGTCATATTTTTATCGATAAGGGTAAAATTGATTCTTTATATGAGATTCTATTTTGACAGCTAGTTACAAGTGTAATTTCTCTATACAGAGAACGGCTTGTTTGAAAATTGGTACTTGAACAGTATACGACATGTTTTGGATTTGTTAACTGATTACGACCTTCAATAGTCTGAAAAAATAAGATTTAAGATGATAGGAAATTACTTAATCTTTATAGAAAACTTCTAAAAAAATTGAAACAAATAGTAAAAAAAGGAAAACTATATGGTATTCAATAAAACTGTTGATAATAAGCAATCCATATGTCAACTTTAATTAAAATAAATAAAGTAAACAAATAGATTCTTATGCATAGCAAATGTCAGAATTTCAAGAATTGTATAGTAATTTACATAACGTTAATCCAAACAGAGTGAAAATATTCCTTTACATTCTTGCACAAAATAAAGATTTAAAACTCAAAGACTTTCAGTACCAAACATATGACGGTATATATTATTTACGAAATAGGTATAATCGTTTCAGATAAGTTTGCCCATAATAAGCAAACTAAGTGATTTATAGTTTATCTAATGTATAAGTGTAATAAGATATATATATAATTTATATTGCTTGCCTGTTTTTCCTCCATGATTCTGTGTTATGTAAAATTATGTAAAATTGTATTTTGGACTTGATCTTGTCTACAGTCTAGTTTATGATGTACCTGACTAGAAAAACTTATGCTATTTTTCTTATGGTGTGCAAGAATAAATAGTTTAAACTTTCCTTATGAGTGTGGGTTAAATATTAAAATCGTTATCAATAAGGTTACAGATGTTCATTTTGGGTTTGGGTCCATGACATTGGTATTCTCCCATGAAGAACTTGCTGTACCTCATGTTTACCACATTCTTTATTCAAATTTTAGTAACAGATTTTATTTGTTTACAACTTAGAAATGAACTTTGGACCTTCATTTTGGCTGTACTTTTGTCTTAATTCGTTTTTGTATAATCTTGTTTACTTGAAAAGTTATTAATCCTTGCATTTAATATTTTTAGCACAATCATCTGAATTTTTTGTTCAGTATTTGATTTGGGTGGAATTATATATTCAGGTTATTATTCTCTGGAAATACAAAGTACTCTTAAATAATATTCTTGGACAGAAACATTAACTTGGAAGTATAGTGAATTCAGACACGGACATCCTAGATTACATTACTGTTATTCCTCGAAAGACTGTTGGCGCATATTCAGGTCACAAACATATCAACACATCAAGAGTTTGATTATTTCGAACACCACTGGAAGGTAATTATAACTTTATTGATTAGGACTGGTGACAGAACTTTGTGGACTTCTGGGATTTAATTCGCAATACTGTAAGGTCTTTTCAAATGTTCACTTTGTACTCGAGAAAAATACATTTTGTTATTGAATTTTACAAAACCTGTTGGTGTTTGCTCTTTTCTATTACTTAGTTTAAGACCATAGAGTCGTAATATGGTGATAAGCGAGCAAGGCCATCTATAACGTATCTAATGTATGAGTGTGATGTAATGTGTTGTGATGTGATGTGATTTGATTTTTAACGTAGCTTTAACAATTTTTCAGTCATATCGCTAAGATGTCTGAAACGTGGCAGTTTATAGTGATGTCTATCACTGGGGCATCATGCCGCAGACATGTAACATAATGTCCCACCCAGTCACATTATCCTGACACCAGGCCGACCAGTCCTAGCACTAATCTCTTAATGATGAACGCCAAGCGAGGCAGCTATTAGTACCATTTTTGTAAGTCTCTGGTATGACTCGGCCAAGGATCGAACCCACGACCTCCCGCATCAGAGGCAGATGCTCTAACCACTAGGCAATGTATGAGTGTAACAGAGTGACGATTTTTGTTACATGAGTTAGATATATGGTTCCCAATCAATTTTCACTTACAAACTGAGATACATTTAAAGGATAAATTCCAAAAAACAGTACGGTCTTTTAAACTTAAGCTCCAGATAACACAAAATTTTACTTATGAACTTTCAATCAATTTACAATTCGGATAATTTTTCTCCAAGAACAATGACTGAAACAGTAGATTATCCGGCTAAAATATATAGGACAATAAAATATTTTCTTGAATGATTTCTTCTCTGCAATTATTTTCATAGTACAATACAGTATTCCAAATCTCAGATTCAATTAATATTTTGATCAACATGTCAATACAATGAAAACGTTATCTAATCACAAGGTTCCGCTCGCATTGCATTCCTCTCTCTCTCTATCTCTCTCTCTCTCCCTGTTTACAGATATGAGATATAAACCAAACGTTTTGAATATTTGTTATGTTATACCTGCTTTGTTACTTTCAAGCGGTCAATATATTTAATTTCGATGAAAGAAATATAAAACGCTTTGTACTTATAAGTTACTGCATTTGTGTGGGGGAAAAGATGAACGAGTTTTTCTGAGCTATAATGCACAACGTAAGACGTAAAGTATCGCTCAGAAAAAATAAGTTCATTTTTTCCTATATAATTGTAGTAACCATTTTATTATATACTCATTTGCTTTTCTTCCTAAGGCTGAATAACAAAAAGGACACACTAAATAAGTGAATTTCTGCTGTTTTTCAATGTAAATAGACAACCGTACTTCATCTAATACACAGTAACAGTTTTCGTGCTCACTTAGCACCGCCCAGCTACCTTTGAACTTTTGTAGCGTATCGCATGCTCATTATTTTGAAAAGAACTCAAATTTTTGGTGTACTAAAAATTACAATTTAGAGTCACAATGTGAATGAGTGAGCCTTGGAGTAGCTATTCAAGTTTATCTGGAATGGTGAGAGTTTTTTTCTGTCCATCCAAGTTAATTCTACATAGCTAGTTGTGATGGACTAGAGATGTAAGCTGAGTTCCGTGCTATCTACGTGTGGCTGAAGGACACACGGTACTAATTTTATGGAAAAATGGGAACCAGCCTGGAAATGGGTGAAAATAAAATAGAGTAGATATGGGTTTGGCTTGCCAGGATTGGTTAATAATGTAAGTTATGTTTTAGGAAAAATAAACTTTTGAGAGCTTATCCTACTTGTAAGAGGGAAAAAAATAGAGACATTGTTTTATTGATGGAATTTCAGTCCTTTAACAGTGTTAAGTTTGGAACACTTATTACTAAAATGAGCACCTGACTCTTTGGTACGGAATTGAAAGCACATGTTTCAAACACTTGCAGGTTCACAAAATGCCGTGGCTCATATCCTTTCCTCTACACAGAAGCTGACATCCAGGTTTTATCTATGCTGATAAATATAGGTTTGACCATGAGCACTCAGAAATTTTAAGTTATTGAATTTGTAATATCACGTTGTTTGCATAGGTTTACTATGTGGACTGAATTAATACCGTGCGTCCTGAAGAACTGGCCTTGAAGCGAAGTGCACACGTGTTTCTCTTCTGTCATTGATAGTTAGGAATTATAAGGTATAATAATATGAAATTCTTTTAAATGGAATTCTCGAGAAGATGTATGATTAAATATTGTTTCTTAGGGACTATCAAATTAAATTCATTATGGAGTTCAGTAAATTCTCCCTTGAAATGTGATATCTGTTGGAAATGTAATTTAAAGTGCAGTACAATTTAGAGCTGTGTATCAGTTTTTGGAACACGTGTAATTCTGATTAGCAGAAATAACTTAGAAAGTATTCTGAGAAAATTCAAAATGCAGAAGGGTAAGTACATTTATTACCAGTTATAACTTAGATGACGTATCTTTATGCCATAAAACATCAACGAACTTGAATCCTTGCTGCATTACCTCAATGACTTGTACTATAATCCAAAACATGATCTAAGAAAAGGTTAAACGGGGAAAGTTGCGAAGCAGCTGGGTTATAAGAGACCATTTCGCCAAAAGAATATCCACCTTAATACATCATTACTAAAAATTATCGTTGGCAAATTATGTGAATCAATATCAACATTTTATTAGCAATACACATTTACTTTTAAAACATAAATCTTCATTTAAAATCAAAGTCAAAGATCTAAAGGGATTAAAAATGGGTCAATCGTCTAACGGAACGAGTTAGAAAGCGCATTCTTATTGGCGAAATGCCTGTGATGATGATGTAGTGCAAATTCAGATATGACAATAAAATATGTTTCAACTCAGCCCTACCTATTTATCTATATGAGAGATTAGAAACTCTAGCACATGAAATGTATACATACATAGATAAATACATACATGCATAGATACATGCATACATACATACATACATACATACATACATACATATGATTTGTTTTTACCTTTCCTGATAATTGAGCCATGTTCCTCGTTGACCTGTCTGTAACGCTCGATCCACGTACCATTAACAAACTGGTTGGTCTTCATCTTATCAAACTGACAATGGTTGACAATTTGGCTGACCTGATCGTCAGTCAGGGTCTTCCCAAAGAAACGGGCTACCTTGATCACAGCTTCCTCCATGTCCTTCAAAACAGAGTGTAAGACAATCTAATTTTACTGTCATAATAATTATTCCATGTCAGCAACACTTTTATTTGTGAACCCTGCAAAAATATTGTGGTGTCGCAATTACTCTTTTGAAGCCTGAAAATGATTTTCCACAATTTACGTTTCACTTGGAAAAATTGGGGAAAAAGGCAATATTTTTATATAAACTTTGGTGCAAAGACTGTGCATCTTTATTAAAAGACTTCGACAATTTCAGTCAAATAGTTCCACTTTTGAAAGCCGAGAATTTTTCATTTTAAAAAGGAATTCGTAGATTCCTGTTTTTAAAATCCAGTGAGACAATAATCAGTGGTGTAATTAAAACATCTAGAAACAACTTAATTCTTAAATAACAAACAGATCTAGCCAAAACGGCCGTAAAAAATTAGAAATTATTTATGCATATTTTATTCTGGTCCTTTTTCCAATGAATATATCTGTTACGAAAGAGAACACGATTCCCAGTGACAGTAGCGTTATTATTGAGCCATATCACTATACACTGAGGTAATCAGACTTACATGTTAGGAATGGTCGTTCCAAGAGGAAACTGGTATAACAAATACAATTATATGCTGCATCCCTCGATTTTTGAAAAAAGTTCCCTAGCAGATAGCCACTATAAAGACCACCCCAATGAAATATCTCTGTTTAGATCCGGTATAATCTGCGTGGTGACATCGATAAAATTAAAATGTTTATACTCGGGCTAATTCTAAAATAACATTTTTATTGTCTATTAATTATTGTCAGCCAAACAGCGACCTTCGTTCTTTTAAATAATTGGTTGGTTCCGTAGCTCATAAAATAGTTAGGTGCCTGCGACCATACCTGGTCCAACTGTATATTATATGCAGCAAAGTGATGAACAACATTTTCAAATTTGGAAAACAGATTCACGAATGTAGCATTAAAAGGCGTTCAACAGATTCTAGTGTTCCTTTGATAATAAAATCATTTATTCCAGTAAGTTTTATATATTCTGATAGACGACATCTGGAAACTCTTGAATGACGAATGTTGTATAACATACAATAGTCGCATAAAATAGTACTAATACGCTCTTACTTTATTCTAAATCCAGTAAAACATAGGAAAAATTGGTATACTGATTATCTACCTTAACAATGTCTTCGTATTTCAAGATGAGAATATTATCTCTCCCGTGCAGCTTCCAGAAATCTTTAACATGGCGCCACCAAGGTGATGCATAAACTGTAGAATTTCACAAAACTGAGTAAAATATATCGATAGCAAAGTGATGGGTTTAAATGTGAAAACAATCCATCCAAGTGAATCTCAATGACACTTTCGATCGTTTGATATATTACTTTACGAGTCATGGTAGATTATTATTATTATTATTATTATTATTATTATATATATATATATATATATATATATATATATATATATAATGTGTGATCTACTCATAATAAAGCAGCTGAACTGTAAGTACCATAAGTCTACTCTTGAGACAAAAAACATCGAAACTTTTTCATTTGATAAAAAAAATTGAAATATTCGTCCTTTTTCTTATAAAGAATGAATCCATCAGATTTCACAAATGTATGCATTAGAAAAGATTATCATAAGCATAAGCGGGTTTAGAGCTAAATAAATACAACTACACACACACACACACACACACACACACATATATATAGTCGGTACATTTTGCCTATAATGTGTGCAGTTTAATATTTGTGATGCTATACATGTGAACATATCACTTTATGTGATTATAATTGCTTTAAATAAGCCCATGAAATTATTGTGCAGTATTTTCTTAACTGATTTACTTTTTTAACCACACCTTCTGGAATTTTTTGTTTTCATGGAACATTTTTGGCCAATATCTTTTTAATCGACTCGCGAAAGGGAATTTTGGAAAAAATGGTCTCGTCTGTTTCAGTATTACCAATTTACTCACACCGGGGTTTATTATGTCATGAATAACATATTCTTAATAAGAAAAGATGGCAAAATCCCCAAGATAAGAATAATAACAACAAGTAAAACTACCGGTATACCTTAGATGATAACGAGGGTAGGGGTTGGGATGGATGGGCAGTATATCTGTAGCATAGAATCCACCTTATATACAAATGTCGTTTAAATGTGAACTTACTGAAGTGAATAAACTCACCTTTGTTCACAGAATAATGTAGACATAAACTTGTCTCCCCAACTGACAGAACTTTATCGAACTACAGCATATTAACGCGGTCAATATGTGATGGCAAGTCCGACCCAAACAGATATGTTTTCGTCTTCTGTACAATCTAATGTTCCAAATCAAATATTGCAAATATCCGGTCACAAATACATTACAGTAAATATGTGTATTTCTGCATCCAGTAATCTTTTTACAACAATATCGCAACAATGTAATGTTTAGTTTTGGAATTTCAACGTAAACACTGTCACTGTATTGTATTGGCCAACTCAAACCGGTACTGTGTACCGTATCAAACAATGCGACATCACACGCATTGGACAGTTTTTGTTTTAAATTGTTTTGTCTTTTGTAAAATGTTCTATTTATTTGGATGGACGCTTATTCTTTGATTGATAGTTATCAAAAATGTATAATATACTTTTACTATTTCGCCTTTGTTTGGACCATTTTTTACGCACAACAAATGAAAGGTACATTTTATGAAATAATAATAATAATAATAATATGATGCTCACAGTGAAAATAGTATTGACAGATGATACGAGGGAGAACGTGTTTCCTCTATTCATCATCTGCATCATTCTTTCCTTCTTCGTCCTACTCTTCTTCTAATTACACTGTTGATAATTATATTAAGCAAAGCACACTTTGGCATACATACATTTGAACTTTTTATAAAGGTTGAGGAAACGACAGTATCATTTGCCAAAAATGAGAAAACGCTGTTTCAATATTTTAAAAACTGGATGCAAGATTTGGAATAGACATTTCTACATTAAATGTATCAGTCAGTAAAATCTAATACACTTTCTAAATATAGCAATAACATTGCCATAAACTGAAGGATCACTGTAAAATTATCTTTTTGGATTTCACATTCTCGGGCAAAACTCTAGGACTTATATAGGGAAAAAATATGTTGGTGGATAAGTACTACTATATTTAAAACCATCAGCAACTTTTTCATATAATAATTCAAATATTGTTTTTAAAATGTTAATAAGAACATTTTGCCCATACGAACTTTGGACGAAGCTCTTAACTGTGTACAATTTGTGAGTGGTGCACCAGGTAAAGATTATATATATATATATATATATATATATATATATATATATATATATATATATATATATATATATATATATATATATATTAACGGATTTTTGCTTGCATGCATGTGCATACTTATGTCAGTTACATGAATGCAAGGTATTTCTCACTTATCCATCTTCAAAGTAGTCGGTCAGATATTGGAATAAAACATCGTTTGTTGTGCGTTAATGTTAGCGGAGTCAAGGAGAATTTTTTTGATCCAAATGATAAAACCCTTTCAAAAGCACTGGACCGACACTTTGCGTACATCAGATCATTTGTTATCACCATTGTTACTTGATAAATCAATATATATACACAAATATTTGTGAGCGTGAAAAGAAAAAAAAAAGAAACAATTGTACTCAAGTAGCACGTGAAATGTCGATGTTTGAGAACAGCTGATGACACAGAAGCGTGTACATGAAACCAGTCTGAAACGGAAACGGTCTAGTCGAGTAGCAATTTACATTGCCCCATAACAGTAAGCTTGAACAAAGAGGGTGGTGATGATACTTCTGGATTGATATTTTTTTATACATTGGCATTTTCTTACCTTTCCCCTCAATCCAATCATTGCAATATGTTTCAAAACCATTATCCGGGTTCAGTTGCTTGAAGTATTTCTGCAGGTGGTAAGTTGAAACAGCCACATATTTCGGATTCTTCATCACATAGATAATCTTACCCAAAAACGGAGGGAAGAAAAGCAAAAAAGAAAAGATCAATAAGTCTACCAGAATCAAACGAGATTCGTAAACAGCATATATTATTGTAAAAAGATCATATCATCATTCTGGACTTGGGAACACAGGTAATTTTCGAGTCACATGTGTCGTAAAAAAGAACATGTTGCGCACACCTGAAGGTATACAGAGCACTTGTTTACATTTTCAATCCATAAAACCTGCATATATATATATTGCTCTTGATGATAAAATTTAGACTATTGATCAAGTTAAAATATAAAGACCAAAGGTCGGGGTCACAAAGGTTTGACAAAAGGAGATATCTGAGCTGTACTGAGCCTTAATTCACCAAACAACACTGGTGCCCTTGATCAGACCAAGAAGTGCGGTGATCTAGCATTAGGAGACCAGTTATAATGTCATCTTGAACCTTACAAAAATGGCAGCAGGTGTACTATGTACCATACTTTTATGTACTTCAATGCCGAGCGAAAAATAATACTCCGCTTTTACTTAATGTGTGTATTGAAATATTACCAGGCGGATGCGTAGGCTTGACACACTTACATATGAACCATTGAAAAAATAGAGGCTTATTCAGTATCATAGGCATTCATTGTTCTGTAGGCACTCATTGATATATATATATATATATATATATATATATATATATATATATATATATATATATATATATATTTGTGTGTGTCTGTGTGTATTTGTGTTTGTTTGTCTGTGTGTGTGTTTATCTGTGTGTCTGTGTGGGAGATAGAGGTTGCTCGTTTAAACAGTAAAATGCATAATGAGATCAGTGTTTTGCTATGTTTACGTTGTAAGGTACTCTTTGAAAGTACTCATCGAGGTGCATTTGCTAAACAAATAGAGATATGTAAGTAAAGATCAAAGGTCTGAACATATATATTGTCCCCTCTCCCCGCCCCCTCCGCTGGGGTAATAATAATAATAATAATAAGAAGAAGAAGAAGAAGAAGAATAAAGACTTTATTTAGAGAGGGTAACTCAATTAGTTACGGAACTAATCTACCTTGAGGCCTTCTATCTGTTATGTACAATATATATACAGTATATACAACATGATGTGAAGAGTCGGGCTTGACACTAAATAATTAAGTAATTTTAAAATTCAAAGTATCAAGCCTGGAACACATTCACAGGCATCAGTGAAAACATAAACATATATAAAACATAAAATATAATCCTGCATTGAAAAATTCAGCTTTGAAAATGATGTAAGATTACAGAAAAGCAGGCGGTATTTTTTTGTACTAGAACTGTTCAATTTTCTAAAGATTTCATCCATTTAAGACATTGATTGTGAAAAGATGAAATTCTAGGAGCCTGCATTGTGTCACTGGGAATGTTGTTCCATACCAGTGGACCAGTATATTGAAAACTTTTTTTAAACAATTCCTTCTTTGGCCTTGGTATAATGTAATTTTTTCTTCTTATGGACCTTAAATTTGGAGTGCCATCAGCATCTCTTTGGTGAAAGATATTGCCTGATAGACAGGAATGTCTTTTCTGGATACTTTATACATCAATTTGGCCTTTCTAAGAAATATTCTTTCATGTATTGTTAAAACCTTTATATTATTCATTGCATCCTGAAAATTGTCTATACTTTGATCTAGAATTAAACGGCAAGCCCTCTTTTGGAGTCTTAAAAGTGTTGTTATGTTTGAATTAGAGGTATTACCCCAAATTACATTACAGTAGTCCAGATATGGCTGAATATAACTTTTATAAAAGATGACCCTATACTGAAGAGGAATGTATGTTTTGATTTTCCTCAGTAGCCAAAGATAAGAGTTGACCTTTTTTGAAATATGTTTAATGTGAATAGACCAAGTAAGATTGTTATCCACGAATACACCAAGAATTCTATCTTGAGAAGTCATATTGAGGCTCACATTGTCAAATAGAACCTGGAGTTTGCCGCTATCTAGCCTTGCTCGTTTTTGTTGTGTTGTAACTAGTAGGGCTTTCGTTTTTTCTGTATTTATGACCATACTGTTTTCCTTGCACCATACTTGAAGTCTGTTGAGAGCATCTTGTAAGTTATTTTCAAGTACTGTTTTGGTTTTACCAATCTCAGACAGTGTAGTATCATCTGCATAAAGGTCAGTGGAAGGAATTGAAGTTCCAATCTTAAGAGGTAAATCGTTGATAAATAGTATGAATAACAGAGACCCAATGATAGAGCCTTGTGGTACTCCACAATAAATATTTTTAGTTTCAGAAAGTTGACCATTTAAAGATACTTTTTGAACTCTATCGGTTAAGTAAGAAGTAAACCAGTTTAGGGAGTTTCACTGCATTGATAGATTTTTAGTTTTTCAAGCAAAATTTCATGGTCTACAAGATCAAAAGCTTTACGAAAACCAACCATACTAGTGTCTACCATTTGTCCTTGATCTAATGCTTCCAGCCATTTATCAATCAAAGATACAAGTGCAGTTTCACAGGAGTGATTCTGGCGAAAACCACACTGATTATCATGAATAAGATCATAAGTGTTTAAATAGTTGAGAAAAGAATCATGTACATGTTTATCTAGTAATTTGGAGAGACAAGGAAGGATAGAGATGGGTCTGTAGTTATTTACATCATCTTTTGGGTGGTCTTGTGGTTAGAGCGGAAGCGGGAGGTCGTGGATTTGAACCCCGGCCCAGTCATACCAAAGACTCACAAAAATGGTTCTAACAGTTGCCTCGCTAGGCGCTCAGCATTAAGAGGTTAGTGTTAGGACTGGTCGGCCCGGTGTCAGGATAATATGAATGGGTGGGACATGATGATACATGTCTGCGGCATGATACCCCATTAATACACATCACTATAAACTGTCACACTGCAGACATCGTAGCGATATGTCTGAAATTTGTTTAAAGCTTCTAAAAATCGTAATCACACACACCCTTCCTGTGCCGATGACCCTAACTTCAGTACTCGCGGTACTAAAAATATCGAAAACTAGGAATCAGTCTAGAAATGGGTTAGGCTGCCAGGATCACGACAATAAGATTTGTTAAAAAGAAAAGAGTCTTTTGAGAGCTTATCCTAGTTGTAAATGAAAAAGATGCATTATTTTATTGATAGAATTGTAGTCCCTTTACAGACTTGAGTTTGAAAGAATCCTGACTGAAATCAGTACCTTACTATTTAGTGCGATATTCAAAGTACATGTTTCAAACACATGTAGATCTATAAAATGCTGCCGGTCACACGGTTTTCTTTACAGAGAAGCTCTCAGCATGGCTGTGTCTATTCTGATACATATAAGTATGATCTTAAGCACTCAGAAATGTTAAGTTATTGAATTTTTAATATCATTGTGTTTGCATACGATTACAATAGAGAAGATATTTGGAAATGTTTATAATACTCTGTGAAACTCTGTATTTTACACTCGACCAGATAAATTATATGTGATTCTAAAGGATTAGTTCCATTGTAAATTTAACCAAATCCTATCTAAAGCGGTGGCTTATAAATCAAAACGCACATTCACTGCATAAGCTTGTTTATCATTCATTTAAGACAGCAATCGTTGTAATTGCAGGTATTAATAACACGTGAGATGGAGCTCTCGCGAACATTAGAAATGTAGTCCATGTTGAATGGCATTGACAAGCATTGCTCACGTAATAAGTGTCTTATTTTTTATGGACTTCGGTTTTTTGAAGAAAACAAAATATATGAAGGAAGAAGAGGTAATTAAATCTAAAGAGCGAAGTAGATATTTTTAATTCAAAGTCGATGATTTTGTTTTAGTTTTTTCCATTATTTTCAAGCGCCTACTCAGAAATTCATTTCAACAGCAGTGGACATTCGAAGTATTTCAAATTTCCCAACCGATATTGCAGAACGTATTTTATAATAAAGAAATACAGGATGAATATTAAAATATTTCTTCTTAAACAGGGACATAACTATATATTCAGGTTTACTTATGTGATTACTATATACACTTAAATATTCATGAATATATCAAACGTGAGTGAGCAAAGTTGTGTCACAGTATTACATTTTGGTTTATGACATGTTTATTAACAGACTTTATATAGTGGACACATAAACTGTCCCCCTCATGCTGCCCACAACATCAAAGGTATTGTCTCTCTTAGCCAGCATATCATGCAATTAATTTTACCATATATATATTGTCAACATTTTGTAGTACACTAAAACATCTTCATATCCACTGGCGTTGTTGATGTTGTTGTTGCAGGGTTTAACGCCATTTTTTGGCACACGATAGGCTATACACGGCGAAAATTGATCCAACACAATTTTACAGATATAATCGAGCATGTGTGTGTAAGTCATTGCTGGGGAAAAAATCATCGACGAGCACACGACAAAACAAAAAATAAATACCGCAGACTTATAATAGTCATCAACAATGTTGTTTATGCGGAGATAATAATGATCGCAGAAATAACTATCCGATTGAGATATATTATCGCAAACACAACACCGCCGACAACCACGATAATATCAGTGTTGTCAACGCAGCCGGAAATCAATGTTGTTTTCGAAAAGCGCCTATTTCACCTGGGGGGGGGGTGTGAGGGGCAGTCGGTCACTTGAGATCGCACTGGCACAATTACAGCTTCATCATATTTGGCCAGATATCAGAGTAAAGTCATTTGGTGGAAAGAAGGGGGCCCAAAGAATTACACCAGCGCCAATCGTTTTGATTTCTTCGTCGTTGTCAGCGAGCATAACACCAGCGTTCATTTGATTTCCAAAGAAATCAGGACTGACTTGACAAAGCCTATTATGTCTTCTTCGAAGAGTCGTACACGCGGTGATATGAACATCGTACTCAGATCGCAAAGTGGTTAATTTTCAATCGTTGTCGTTAAGGCCGTATTGATCGCGGTATCCTTAGCTTTCATGTGCTTCTTCGTTGCAGCGTCATCGTCTGATGTCGGTTCTCTCAGAACAACAATTTTATTTTCGTTCGTGTTGAGTTTAGCAGTTCTGATCTCAATGCGGATCGCCGAGACTGACACGTTTGAGTCTCCGATCTTTCAGCTATTAGCAAATACCGGGATGTTATCGTCAGAACCACCTAAACCTCGTAGGATACTGTCCACCCACCTAATTGTCTTGGTTTTTATCTAGTCTGTTGATCCTGAAAAACAACAACCACATCCCGGTCAACCCCGGTGAGAGTCACAAGATCAGAAAATTCATCTCGTATTGCATATTTTGACATATCACTGCCACCGGGGACCTTACTTCTAACAAATCATCCGTAACTATCTACCATTTTAAATTATTAACTGTTCAAAACGACCACTATAGCATTCTTGAATGACTGTATGCGGAGCTGCTTATGACCTTGACACAGAGTTAAGTACAGCAAGTACTTCTGGACCAGATGGCTCCGTTAATGTCTGCTTTGATAATGTTGAATACCAAACGGAATCACTGCTGCTCAAGTACCTTAAAAAATACTTTGGTGGCCACAATCCATACGAATCAAAATAGACAACACCACGTGGATCAACCACGAATACATCCCAATGAGTACTTGGACCAGAACAGCCATCGAGATTAATGATACCAATTTCAACACGGTTCGGTTTTTACGGCAACTGTTCAAACATCAAAACACCTCTGAATTTTTAAATATTTAATTACCTGGCAGCATCAAGTAAATTAGACATGGGGTATTTCAGCGAAACTTTCATGGCAGTCGCAGACCATGACCGTACCAAATTCCTCGCAATCTTATACCCCGTCCCTTTTTTGAAGTTTTTAAACCTTGTCCTGTTGCTTTTACAGTGCCTTACCAACAACTGTTCTTACTGCATCGAGTGTGGCTGCTTTTCAACAGCTGGGACTGCAACTGCAAACAGTGCTGGCATCGATGCTAGGTGTGTGAATATACCACCCGTCCCTGCTGTATCATTAATCGCATTCGCAGATAGATCAAGGATCCTACCAGCTTTTGGTTTCTTGGTGTCATTGCAGTGTTTGAGCTGAAGTTGATTTAAGCGATATCATTGTTCCACAATTCCGTTTTAAACTAATTACATCTATTACATCTGACCAGGTGTCAGTGTGATATTGACGTGTTGATTATGACAATTTATATAACACGAATGGTTTAATTACATGTTTTCCACGGGCGTATAAACTATTCTCATTCCTACGGCAACACCTTTGAGCAACACATTTGTGCTTGTTCGAAAGGGCAACGACAGCGATGCAATCTGACAAGCTAAAGACGCTGATTCAGCTGAAACTGCAGCGCTGGATGGAAAAGTGAGATTGACAAAACTTCTCAGACTTGTTTTGTCTGATTATATTAACGCGATGGCCCTATAAACTACAGCAGCTGCTGGTAGTCGTGCTACATGAGCTCAAACATGTATGTGAACTACTGATTGTCTAAACAAATCCAAGAATTTCAGTGAGAAATGAAAGATCGGATACAGCGTTGTAAAATCCAGCTGAGATATCTGAAAACCAGAATTAATATTCTGATTATGTACAATGAATGTCATCAAGCCATGATACGCATAAGCAGCATGATTGTTCTCAAAATCATGCAACAGTTATTCAGCTGGTTCTTAGCGTCCATTTATTCTCAGAGAAACTCCATCGATCCCGAGTGTGTCAAATACAACCGTGTTTCGTATTTGCTAACCAGATCGGGCGTTTTCCTGTATCGCTATAGATATGTGTTTTGGTGCTGAAACTCCCCGCGATGATGCTATATACAATGTAGATAACCCAGCAACATTCTCTGAATACTGTGTATGATCATCGTCCACCGTGGCAAAGTTGATTTTCTGCAACTGTCTATGAAAGACAGCATCCGTTGTTCTCCGACGATTGATTGCATCATTGTTGGCATCTACAACAAAATTTTGTCAGTCTAACTTTTCCATCCAGCACTTGAACATTTTATTATATTATTGGTTGTTTAAAACGACGTCTAGCCAGGCTACTCCTGCTACCACAATTGCAACTATATATTTTTCTCTCTCGGCAGCTTGTTGTCTTGTGAGTGGAAGGCTAGGTGACGGTACGAAAGCTAAAACCTTTAGTCATTCTTTTGGGGCTTGTTGTCTTGTTAGTGGCAGGCTGGGTGACGGCACGCCAGTTAATTCTTTTAACTGCTCGTTTACAGCTTGGTTTATTATTTTACTGAGCTTTCTGGCATCACTTCGATGCAGGGCGGTTTTATTGGCTGCAGATGCTGTTTACATCGTATTAATCGCCCGAGTCTCTCTCGGACTGCTCAGACTGCTCTACCAGTGGCACCACCAACAGTGCCAATATATTTATCATGAACAACGCCGATGGCTCTCATTCCTCATTTTTCGCAATCGGAATCGCTTCTGAATAAACCTTGAACAACAATGCAATCTCCGTAGATAACTTTATGTACTGGTAATCGTGAAAGTATCACCCTGACCATCACAGGTCCGCGTTGATTATTGTGTATAATCATGGTATTTTGTTACTGGCCATTTAAGTGTTCAATCACTGAAGTAATCGTCGGTAATTTCGTGTGTTAGTGCCCAAGAAACGTTGTTATCCATGACGCCACCGGTAAATAAACGTTGATAAAATGCAGATACTTCATTGATGGTTTCGGTTGAATTATTGCTGGCGCGTCCTCCACCAATCAAAATTTCTAGTTAATCAACAACAGAGAAGACTTTATGGGGCAAAGTTTATCGTAAATTACTGAAGAGGTGTGTTTTCATTCGACAACGATGTGCTTGCACATCATGTGTTAGCCACTTCCCTGTTTTTTTTTCTTCTTCTTCTGCTCTCTTTTTCTTACTCTAGATCTAGTTTTTACACCCGATTATCTACTTTCTTTCGCTTCTTTAAGTTGACATTTCATTCCTTTCTTGCTGTGCTCTTTTAACATCTTCTCTACCTTGCGGTCAAAGATTTTAAAATCTTTAATATCCTCCTTAGATATAAGTGGCTAAATATTAAAAGCAGAGCGATATATGGCTTTGGCCCAAAATATGTTCATATTTTACACACTGTAACGTCTACTGTATCGAAACGCGGCAATATCAAGCCTTTGCTTTAGACTACTGATAGCGGCAATACCTTTCTCAGTAATTTTATATTATGTTAGTTCTAACTTTTGGCGGTGGTTTATGAGACGTTTCATCTCTGGGTGGTGGCTGAACAGGTTGCTAGGGGTTCGGGGGGGGGGGGGGGCTGAACAGTTTGCTAGGGGTTCGGGGGGCTGAAGACGATCAGCAATATCCGCCGATAATGTCTCTCACATTTTTTGTGTTGCGTCAGCTTCTGTGCTAAATTATTTAGTTAGTTCCATAATTCGCTTAAATAACTTTTATGTACCTTCTGTTAATTCCACTTGAGCTTCCTGACGTTGTTCTAGCTGCTGTTTCACAGAATCACGGAAGGGGACGTATTTCTTAATTGCCTCTAATTGTCGAGCCAGCTTAGCTATACGAGATTCCATAGTAATCACAGAATCACTCGTTATTAATATTATTACAACAACGATTTAATTACACATCACCGGTTAGTGGATAGACAAGATCTCAGTATATATAGTAATGTACCATATTTATTTTTACATGCTAAACGACCAGTCAGAACCTCTTGCTAGGAAATGCTTCGCATTCCGCTAACGTTGGAATTTCCAGTGACGCATATCCAGTTCAATGACCTATAAATAACACGTTTTTAGCAGCATAGTGGTATAGTCCGACACAAATAAATGTATTGATAAAAGCCAGCTGGTATTTAAATAATACTAATAAATTACAGTGTTATCTTAATTAAGTCATGCACGATTAAAAAACGCATGTTATGTTACTGTCGCTGTGGATATTTTTATAACAGTTCCAAAATATATTTCTTACAATTGGCTTGGTAGTGTAGAGGTTAGCGCGGGTTGGACGTTTGTTCAGCGACCCGTTAATCGGGTTCGAATCACGTGAATCGGCGTTTGTAAAAAAAAAACAAATTATTATTATTGGGGAGACAGCTGTGATAGGCTGAGAAGATATTGAAATATCAATGAGAGGGTAATTGACGAAAACGTAACTTAACCCAACATGGAACATTCAGCTGGGTGTGGTCATCTAATTTTGCTAATTAATTATATTTTTGGGGCGCCAACAGGCTTACATACAAGGCTCAGATGGGCTTTTGGTGGTTGGCTTACCCCCTCCCCCACCTTCTGCTCATGTAAATGGATTACATAAGTCTTCTGATTTGTTTGTAGATACCAGAAGAGGCCATCATATAGAGAGCAACCCCTGTTTGTGATGCCCGGACACAAACCGACCTACTATATCAGTGCTGTGGTTACAGACAGGAGAATCAGAAACAATGACTCATAAAAGGTGGGGAAGTCCTTCAAAAAAGATATCAATTTTTAAACCTACACCTGTATAATTGTTGATCGATTTAACCATATCTGTAACTGTCTTTGACATCAGATCAATAATTAGACATGCTGACGAGGGAATCGAAAACAACCAAAACAAAGGGTCAAGCAAAAGACTACACCTGCAAATTGATGAAGTTTAAGACAACGGTATCCAAATAAAAATGTAGCATATAGATTTGGAGTCATTTCTATCACTCTCAACACATGGATTCAATTTTTGTCAAGAAGACAGCATGAATAGAAAAAATGTTTCCATCAAACATGCTTATTAAGGAAAATTTGCCTGCTTGCTTCAATTTTTTCAAAAATGTAATGGTTATCAAAGACTGCTTTGAAATATTTATTCAGTCATCTAGGAACTTTGCTGAACAAGGTAGCATGTAATCTTCCTATAAAATCCATGCTACACTAAAATGCCTTATTGAAATTTCACCGATAGGACCAATAACATTTTTCTCAGAAGTGTACAAAGTAATCATTCCGGACAATTATATTTTTGTTAAATAATTTACTTGAGCCAGAAAATGTGATTTCGGAAAGAGGGTTTTTGATTAAAGATTTCTTAATGTCTGGCAGAGTTGATTTGAACATTCCACCGTTTCTTGAACAGATAGATCGACTGACACCTCAGAAGAAATCATGTCATAATGGCTTGCGCGTGTTCGTATTCACGTTAAAAGAGCAAATGAGGAAATGAAATGGTTTACGATCATAAGTACTACTCTCCCACTAAGGCTGTAGCACGAAAAGTTGTTCAAATTACTGGATGTTTGGTTAACTACCAAACTCCTCTTGTAAAGTAAATGATTCATGAATATTTCAGGACAGCATGTTATTTACTAATTTATAAACATTTCGACTTTCTCATCAGTTTTAGAACTTCTTGTGTGTACAAGTGCATTCAAAAAAAAAGGAATATACAACATTATATCATTTTAAAATGATACATGCAAATTAGCAAATGTACTAATAACAAGAGTCAAATTCAAAACGTTCAAAGAATATGAATCAAAACTACTTATTCAATATAGATTAAATACAAACAAAGAATCATGTCAGTTACTTCATTATATTTGTAGTTGTTTTCTTCCATTGTTGAAAGCTGTAAGATACAAGCAAACAATTCAGTTTCGTAGCATTGTTTTGCAATGCCTTACTCATATTATATTATCAAACACCCTATTTTCTTATGAATTTACAAAAAGATGAAAAACTGATAGAAGCTTATACATGGACCCACTAAATAAGTCATTTTACAATTGTTCATTCAGTATTTGTATAATTATGTTTTTCTTCTTCCACTTTCTCAAATAAGTTAAATTTAAAATGTGGAGCACCATTATAAACAGAGAAAAAGTTTTAAATCCTAAATCTGAATATCTGCTGGTATAAGTCGACTTAAGATTATAATTTTAATTAATTTTGACATCAGAATATTATGATCAAAAATTATCAATTTTGAACATTCATCTTTCCATAATTCAACATCGGGCAATACTCTTTCTACAATCATTATTTTTGAGGACCAAATGATAAAGACACAAAAGTCTACTCCACAAAGTGAAATCTGCATCTGTACCTGGTAGTAATATTTATATGATTTCTTTAAAAATGGCCTACGTTTCATAACATTATAACAAAGATTCTTATATTTACATTAAGTTCATTTACACATAATGGTTGCTTTCCTGCTAAAACAATGGACTCTTTAGCCTGCTTTCCAGAAACTTTACATCATTTTCAAAGTTGAATTTTTCAATGAAGAATGATATTTTATATTTTATATATATTTATGTGTTCACAGATACTGTGAATATGTTCCAGTCTTGATACTTTGATTTTGAAAATGACATAATTATTTAGTGTCACGCTAAATTTTTCACCTCATGCTGTATATACTGTATTAATTGTATATAATAGATAAACGGCATTAAGGTTGATTAGTTCTCTAACTAACTGAGTTAACTTCTTTAAAACAAAGTCTTTATAATAATAATAATAATAATAATAATAATAATAATAATAATAATAATAATTATTATTATTATTATTATTATTATTATTATTATTATTATTATTATTATTATTATTATCATCACAACTACACCAATCAGTTTATTGCTTCGATTTTAAACAAGGCCATCAAGACTACATCCAAGTTCTGGATACAGAAGGTTGATCCAAAATCCACCTTTTGTATCGTAACATCAGTACCGATATATTCAGCCATGTATTCTGGAAAAGCATTCTCTTCAATTTGTCTCCCATATTTTGAACTTTTTAATTCTGATGTCTGTTCTGAAGATTATATTTTCCCCTTTTTGCTGTTAACAACTGCTACATCTTTTGTACAGCAGCATTTATTCTACAGGGTATGCTACTGTGCCACATTTCTGACTCCGTCTGATCTTGTGTATTTTGTACTTCAAAAACGGACACTGTTTTTGTCAAACTATGTATTAACTGTAAGACAGAAGCAGCAGAGAGAGTGAACAGACCTTTTGCTGAAACGTCAGTTTTTAACAAACAAAGCTTCCTACAAAACGAAAAAATAAGGTCAATAACTCAAAACCAAATCTTCTAACTTACAGAGAGTTATTCTAATTGGGTTAGCTTATTTTGTTATTTTGTCTTTGTCTTTAGTGTTTTTTCTAAATTTGTATGTATGTTTTGTTTACCCACTGGATGTTTCATTGAGGTCGCACCCTCTCTGCTGCTATAATTAAATCATTATTATATTAACCAAATGGCTTATCAAGACCTACGCGATATCTTGCCCTGGGATCGTGTAAATTTATTGTTATTAATTAGTGCGGAGCAGATTGTACTTTTGAAAAGACATTTTTGAACTTAATCATGTCCATATCCCCCTACACCAAGTCTGATGAATATTTCGCAGAGTATGTGTATCAACTCCATTAAAAGCAACTAAAATATTGCAGTTATCTCTGATCACTTTAGGTATTTGTGTATATCGCTAGTAACATAGATAATATCTGTATTTGTATACCTTCCACGGGAAAATATTCTTACTGGATTTGTTTGCTTGTCACGCATAACGTCATCATAAGCAACTAAATTATTCATAAATCCATCAAGGTCGTCTATGGATGGTGCTTCATTAATATCAGTCATAAAATTAATAATGTCATCTTCATTTAATAATTTAGCATTTTCATTAAAATCTTTAAGTACATCGTAACATATCTGATCATCAACTGACGGAGCTACTAAATATAACTTGTCCCACCTCAGCCATCTCATTATCAAATTTAGTAATAATTGCGTTTTACCAGACCCACGTGGACCTATTATTATCATTCTGATAGAATTCGATAATGCTGAAATATGTTTTAGTGGCTCTAGTGTTCGTGTCGCTGATAAATCAATGACATCTATGTTGTACAAATATAATAAATAATATGGACCTATATTGTATTGGATATATAGCATCCACCCCCACAAGTGGATTAACAACAATAATAACAAAAAATAAAAAGTGTGCACTTACTGGTAAATGTGTAAAATGTGGTACAAATTAATATAAATTATTTATACTAATAGAATTGGTGGTGATATCGCTGCTTCATTAGGAGAATTACCAGGAATTCCATGGGCTAAATAGCCAGGTCAAAAACATCTTCCTGGATATAATTATTGTGGTCCTGGTACCCGACTTGATATACGACTTGATAAACAAGATCAACCAAGACCTGGAGAGTATCCTATAAATGATATTGATCGAGCATGTCACGCTCATGATGTAGCTTATAAAAGTAAAGATCAGAAACAACGATATATTGCAGATGTGAAGTTGATTCATGCATTAAATTCTATATTAAAAAAAATCGTTCAGAGAATCATTAGCTAATTGGTTGGTAGGTTCTGCCATGAAAGGTAAACTAATATTAGGAGCCAGTAATTAATCAACCGATTATTGAAATAATGGAATCGACTTATCATAGCCGACGAGAATATTGGAGAGGTAGAGCAGCGATTACTAAACTCGCTGATGCAGCAAATGTTACACGATCTGTTGCTACAAAATGGTTAGTACGACAAGCAATATGGCAAATTAATTTACCACCACCGAACAAAAATCAGCATGCACATTTTGATGAATCAAGTGCTTTATGATCATCAGTTATTTCTTCATAATAATCTACAAAATTCCTGAGCCATCCATGTGGAGATAATCCAACAGAAGGTGGTGGTTGACAATGATCGCCACACATTATCACAGCGGTATTATTTGTCAATAACCAATCAAGAAATATTTGTAATGTTTCTAATGAGACGGTGCATGTTTCATCCCAAACAATAATCCTTGGAATATATTTCTCTCCCATTCGTTCAGGAGTCGATTTATTGCCCTTCCATCGAAAGAATTTATGATAAGTGCATGATTTAAAGTTTCATTCTTTCATTTATCATGCGAGTCTGTGTATAGGTATTAATACAACTGTTCAAGAATAATTCAATCACACGAGTTGTTTTACGTCAACCCCAGGCCAACTGAGATAAATTATGTTATGTCTAGCTACAGGAACACATACAGGAGGTGCTGATCACAATTTTGATATTTGATTTTTTGTGCAGTAAACACCCTTAATTTCAAGGTCGGCGGATTCAGAATAATTAAGTATATTTTCTTGTTTTGTTCTCCATTCACCTCATGATGCATAAGTGCCGATATGTAGTTCTTCGATCAATCCTGTATCTTTTTTTAATTGATATACGATGAATCCGTGGAGACTCTGATAGTAAACTCAGAAACTCTATTTATCATCCATGATAGATTTATCCAAACGTACACAAGCATTGAATACCTTAAAAGAGTAAACTGCGGTGACTCACCATCAATATAACTCACAATTGTACCTAATTTAATTTTGTCTGATAAATTAACATCACTTCTACTTATAAACGAATGATTCTATTCGTTGTATCAGCAATTATACAATCTAGTTCAGCATGTCTATGATCAATCTTGTACAATTATGATCAGATGATCCTCCTTGGGTGAATTTACCGATTATTTTTCTGCCAACATCGTTAGTGATTTTATTCTCAAAATCAGTTATATAGGGATTTTCATCATCAGAATATTTCTTTTGTTGTAGTAACCAAACTTCTTTCTGCGGACGATATGATATAATTGCTTCACTTACTGTTAACAATAATAGTATTCTTATATCGAGCATATACTGTTGGTGCCCACATTTTTTCTGAAAAATGTTCGCCAAACCAGACGTAAAAAATCGGATGAAAATTTTCGGCAAACTTAAATAACTCGATACAAGCGAATGCAGTCAACCACAATCCGTTAATGGTCCAATTAACGATACTCTGGTCATTTCGTGTCTGGGATGTCCAAGTCGCTCAAAATACTTAAAACACCATCCGATAACCATGAAAACTTCCCGGATAACATGCAACCATTTCAACTGAAATAACATCTCTATAATTGTATAGTATTCCCTAATCCACCGTGTCCGTATTCGACACAACTGTATTGTATTTCTTCAAGATAAACAAATCGTTTTGGTTTCCATGAATTTCTCTTTCTAGCAAAATCAGCAGCATTTGAAGGAACGGTATAACAATTACTCAGGAGTTGTTCAGCATCGCCATGGGTATATTTGAACGCAAGATTTTTCATTTCTTCATTGAGAGATTCTGTACGTTCTTAACATTATCAGGAATTTTAATTTCTTTCCTAATTCAGCAACGTTTCTGATACATGTTTCGGTATCTTTACCTATTCCTCCACTTTCGTTTATTTTTTTACGTCTTTTATCCGTTAATTCGATTCCACGTATTGCGCTTGTAAAACGTTCCGTTACTCGTTCGGCTACACAATTTGTTTTTGAAAATTTCATCAGTTTCAGAATATTAACGCTGGGTTAATCATTTATCGGATAAATTCCAAAAATAACTGCGGTTACAGGATACGCTCTTTCATAATACGGTTTGTTAATACCAATCAACATTCCTGGTTTGGAATGTTTACTTAATACGGCGATTTTTTTCATTATGAAGGACAGGGTCACGTTTGTCACTGATAATCCAGGAATTGTTTGTTTCTGTTAAAACAATAAAATTTACTCTGAAAAAATATCTTTGATCGTCGAGATAATTAATAGTCGTTGCCGCTGGTATGTCGTTCATTGAAGCATCGACGACATTGTCTACAGCATCGGTGTTCCGTATGATTTTGAACGTCGACCACACATGAGATTAAAAAATCTTCGTGAAGTTCTTTCCTGGCGTCATGGATAGTATTAATCAAACTTTAATTCGTCGGATCAACCAGAGTTTGCATAGGTAAGTCGGGGAATATTCTGTCAAGATTAAATTTACTTTTAAACGGTTGAGTTTTAATCTCTGTCCATAAGTTCATTTTATAATTAGGACAAGTATATATTTAAATTGATATTATATATATATATATATATATATATATATATATATATATATATATATATATATATATATATATATATATATATATATATATATATATATATATATATATACATATAGGCTCTACAACTCCAGATGACAAAGCTTGTGTAAGCGAATTCTGCGGTTATCATTTACCAAGTGTACGGGAGGGAGTTTAGGACCTAAACTGTGTCTACAGTGTAGTGTTGGAGTTACAGGAAACGCGCAGTTATGTGTGCAATGTGCAATGTTGTGGTAAAAACTACAGACAGCTCAAAATATATTATGATCAACAAAATAACAACGACAATTATGACAAGTTATAAAAAACGCTGAAGACTATCTGGCAAGATTTGCAAAATAACAATTTAGACAAATAATCATTTAAACAATTATATTATTATATACAAATGAAAGAAAATGAATTTGTAAAGCACCCTATCATCAACAATTATGAAGACTAAACAAACCAGTCGGTTATGTCATTCATAATGGTTATCTGATATTTAGTACCGGGAAAAATGAAATATATCTTTGTCAGAAATTTATTTACGAATTTTATCACTGAGAACTCGAAAACGGTCTTGTGATCGATCATATTGATGGAGCAAAACTCAATAACTTTTCAGATAATTTGCGAGCTATGACATAAAATCCAAAAATGCAGGTTTGGAAATACTGGGAGACATAAAAAAATTATAAAAATAGCGATTGAATCTACAAATACAGATACTGGACGTCAATCAATGAATATTTTGATATTTGCATGCGCTCGGTTCAGTGCGTCCCAGAAAATATAACCAAATCGGCTTTTTCAAAGAAACATGAACAAACATTACATTTCGGTATTGTTGAAGGGAGATAACTCTGTCTATCTCTGGTAGAGTGATTAAGTAGTTATGTCGCTTGTTCAGATATTTTTTTTACACCATTTAATATTTTCGTCATCATTTAGTAATTAATTATATGATGAAACGGTTATTTAATCAATTTGAGGCTCCTATTATTTTTGGTGAAACTTCGGAATACATATATAGTAATTGTCGAAGTTTCGACAATCACAATAATATCTAGATATAATAATTATTTATTTATAATGATACCTCTGTCGTTGGTGTGACAGCATAAAATTTGAGTATTATTGATGGGAGATAACTCTGTCAAGCTAAAACTCCCCGGCAGAGTAATTCAATAGTTACCTCGCTTGTTGATACGTATTGGTCTCAGGAATCGAGATAATTCTCCAGCATATCTTTCTCTGGTATAGCTGACTTTTTATTATTTTAATTAAGTATTAACAATCTGTGTTATAATTAATACCAGTGGAGTAATATAGTTTTATAATAGTTAGAAGAAGGATATTTGTTCTTCCCCAACTTAAGACGGAAAACATGTCACACATGCCATTACATGTACAATACAGTTCATTTATTTCTAGATCTTTCTCTTATACAGAAGTATTTTTAATCTGTCTTTGTCAAAGGCAGAAATATAAACAATATACGATTATTTTAATACAGTGTGGAAAATAAATTAACGCCGCAGATATTTGTAGGAAAATCCAGCATAGGTAACTTTATAATAATTTCTGAAACATATTTTTAATAAGATTGTAGCAGAAGTGAGTATGATTCTCATACTCCAGAGTCGGCGTTCGAAACCAGTGACTGTTGTAACGATTTTGTATTAAAACGCGAACTTCAACAGCAAAAAACGTCGTTTGGTAATCTAGGGTTCACATAGGAGATGTGTTGTATAAATATTCGTTCCCCCTGTGCCTGCTATTATGTCGTTTGCCATTCTATGGTTTCACATGGGGGTTGTGCTGTGCTTAAAATTAAGATTATATATGTATCCCCTGAGCCTGGTAGAAAGTCGTTTGGCAATCAAGGAGTTTATGCTGTCCTTCGAATTAAGATTATATATGTATCCCCTGAGCCTGGTAGAAAGTCGTTTGGCAATCAAGGAGTTTATGCTGTCCTTCGAATTAAGATTATATATGTATCCCCTGTACCTGCTAGAATGTCGTTTGGCATTATAGGAGATCACATAGGTGTTGTTTTTTGTAAATATGTATGTATATATATATATATATATATATATATATATATATATATATATATATATATATATATATATATATATATATATATATATATATATATATATATATATATTGAATTACGAAAGTATTAATGATATTACTTTATAAAAAATAAAAAAGACGGCACAAAATTTCTACATGATCCAGAATAAACTATTTGTGATTTTGAACCATTGCAAACTTGTAAGTTTGAAGATAGATATACACTACCAGCAGAGTACAGATTCCTAAAACTCATCCAACAAGCTATGTTCCAATCTTTTGTTACTGTAAAAGATACGGAAGTTAACAAATTCGTATCCTCTGAATCTCAAGCGCGGTCAAAAAATTAGATCAGAACTAGCTCACGAATACGAAACGAAGAAAATTACTAACACGCGCGAGAAGTAGTTAAATTAGTTAATATCAGATCATGAAAATGAAAACAACGACAAAAGTTATTAGATAAGTAGTGACGAAAGTGAAAACAGTAAAGAGGATTTTGAAAGTATTGACAACGTAATTGATGAAAATGAAAATTACGGCATTGTTGTGGTTAATTATAATCTGAACTTTATTCTTTAATAGAGAAATCATCTCGTTGAGGTTCCGACATTCTTTTATACTCTGGTAGAATTTCAGGCCAACTTAAAACAGATCTAATTGACGACTGATAAATATTTATAACGTAATTTGAAGAATATATTTCAATTGTAGATGATAAGGTTGGTTCGTGAACTGTTATAGATGTTTTGGATTCTCTTCCAATTATATATTTTATTTTGCGCTGGAATTCATCATTGATTTGTTCTATTTGATAACTGCTTGTTGTAATTCCGACGACATTCCAGTGTGGTGTTCAATCATCTTTATTTTTATTTGCAAATACAAACGAATTATTCGCTGTAATCCACCAAATGATTTTGATCTGATATTATGCCAACTATTGTATAATCGTAATTGTACTAGTGCGATTTCTGTCGCTGCAATTGCAGTTGGAAAATATACATTAAATTCATGATTAATTGAGCTTATCGATATTATTGTGTTTTTTTCTGGAGCAGTGTTCGTTACAATTTGTTCAAGTAATTCTTTCAAAATCTGATATTTTTCCATCATTGAGACAATAACGAGGATAATTTGGCTATATAATCATGCAATTTTGTGTTCGTGCACTTACATATTTTTTGCAATATTAAGAATACCGGCAATTGTTGTCGCAGCTGAAACAAATTGTTACAACTGCTGGTGCCATCACTAGCGACGGTGTCATTGTTGATAATAATACGCCAGCTCCAGCAATAACAGCAGACGCTGAATACACAATTATATCAACAACAACAACACGTCTGCAATATTCTTTTACTTTTACTGTATAATCGTCAACGATATTTTTTAATTTTGTTTGCCATTCACGTGCTTGATTGTATCTAAAATGTTGAACCTTGATCGGAATGATCATTATATTTTATTTAGGTGGGAATTTAGCTACGAATTCAAGACACCAATAATAAATCAAGCCGAGATTTTTGTTATACTTCGGGTTACACAGAAAATGTTTCTACGTCGTTTTGATCTAAGATCATTAACATAGATCCAGGAGATCCACCAGACGGAGTCAGTGGATAAGGCCGTGAAATCGTGGTAGATATTATAAATGTTACAACACGGAGTACTGAAAGCCTCTGCGACAGGTCGAGCTGTAGAAGTTAATAACGCTGGTAAAATTTCAAAAATTGGAATTATACCGCCCGTTTCAATTGAGTCTTTAATAGCATCAGCAGAAAGATTGAGTTTAACGCCTGTTTTTGATTGTTTGGCGTTATTTAAATGTTTGATTTAATATTTTTATTCCACAATTTTTTGCTAAATTTGATTGAAGTTTTTTAATCTAACCAGGAGTCAGACTGACGCTAACATCATGATAGGACATTTATAAACATCGTGAGTGATTTAATTACATGTTTTCTACTGGAGCATCAAGAACTCTCATTCGTCCACCAACACCTTCAAGTAACATTGTTTTGTCGCTGAGTATGACAGCAACTGCTCTGTAATTAACACCAGTGCCTAGATATACACGAGCTCGAAAGTGAATATCAACAACAGATCGGATATAACGTTATAAAATCCAGTTGAGATATCTGTAAAATAGTATCTATATTTTGATCACGTCCCATGCACATGCTACATGATTTCGGTCAAAATTTAATAATATATCTTCATATGGTTATTGATGACCATTTATCCGTAAAGAATTTTCACTAACTGCAAGTGTGTCAAATATGATATTACTACGTTCTTGAGAATCCAGTCGATTAACATTTTGTAAAGACACTTCTTGTTGTGATGCTACATGCCATGCAAATAACCCTGCAACATTACTTTGAACGCTATCTGTAATTAATGTTAACCATGATATCAATGCCTTTCCACCTGAATTCATAAAACTAATTAACTTTTCTTCTTCAGCAATCGATGGAGTCATTACTGGCATCCACAGTGAAAGTTTTGTTAACCGTACTATACAAGTATGGGCAGCAGCAGAACGCCAAATTGTATCGTTGTCATTAGTTTTTCTTATAAGTACGACTGTATGTTTAGCTCCAAAAATAACTTTTCTAACATCTCTATAAAATCCAAAGATATAAGATAGTGGAATTGTCCATGAAAACTCTTCTTCGCCGTTTAACATTGATCAGCATGCAGCAAAGCCTAAGTTGAAATTTTCGTTGGTTGCTATAACTGCTAGTGTAGCTGCAGCTCCTGAAGCATCTCTTACATTTCCCATAACATTCCTATCAATATCAGGATGATTAGATGTATCTTTTGCGGACATCATTGATGGACCGGCTGATCTTGTATAGTCGTCTGAATATCTTGCAAGTCCAAGTAATGTATTAGGAACATCAAGAGCTTTTTGAATTATTTCAATATTTCTTCCGTCAAACATGTACATAGCTGTGTCAAACAACGCATTACTACCATTTTAATAAAACCAACTATATCACCAATTGCAACTCCTGTATCATCATCTTGCAAAATTCTACCTTCTACTTCAATAAACGCTTCAGAGGGTAAGAAATATCTGCTTGTATCTTGAACTTGTAATTTGGTTTGACCACGCTGATTTGATATACGTGCATCTTAAGAATAATATTGATAATCACGTATAGATACATCTTTTGAGAACTGCTGCGTATATATCAAACGCTGTATCAGATATACGCTTAAACATTTTATTATAATTATTATCGTTTGTTTGTTTTTTTGTTTTTGCTTTTTCTGACTGGGGTATAGCGTATATATCAAACGCTGTATCAGATATACGCTTAAACATTTTATTATAATTATTATCGTTTGTTTGTTTTTTTGTTTTTGCTTTTTCTGACTGGGGTATATCAACCAATTCCGCTAGTTTTTCATTTGCAGCTTGATTTATTATTTTATTGATTTTAGCAGCATAACTTCAGTGCTGGTAATTTTACTGGTGGCTGTGGGTTTTTTCGCAATAATCGAGCTAATCTTTCTTTAATCGCTGAAAAAGGCTTAGTATCAACATTACCAACAGCACTAATACGTTTATCACGAATAACGTCAATAGCTTTAATTCCCATTTGTTTTGCAATCGCATTGCTGTTGGAGCTATCCTTCTGAATAAACCCATAACGACACCACCGAGTCCATGTCCGTAAATTGCTTTATAAGTTGTTAATCATGAATTTACTACCCTAACTATTACAGGTCTACGTTTAGAATTGTGTATAATCATTTTTAAATTGCATGCTGATTAATTAATTGTTTTCAGTCACTGTAATAATCATCGGCAATTTCTTCAGTGAGAGAATGATACATGTTACGATCCATAACATCGCCTGTAAATAATCTTCGACAAATATCAGATATTTCATAAACAATCTCTGGAGAATTATTTCCTGCGCGCTTTCCTCCGATCAGAATTTCTAGTCGGTCAACGTCAGCAAAGAACACTGTCGGGACAAATTCCAAATCCACTTCCGGTTTTTGGTAAATCAGGTGTTTCATTACCCGTTCTTGTGTCTGGTTCTGTTTGTTCTTTAGTCATTCTAAGCAATTCAAGACTTTTCATTCTTTTTTGTCGTATTTGTAATAAATGTTCTTTCACTTCTTTTACACACTCATGAAATCTCTTACGACGTTATGGGATATAAAATTCTTTGGGACCATATTTAATCATAAATATATCGTTACTCCATTCTGTATCTATAGTTTCTTTTCCAGGCTTGAAATATATATTACTTTCATCATAACTCGCAGCAATTTTTAATTAATCATAAAGATCCTTATTCCTGATAGTTTGTAAACCAGCAGGTGTATATTTATCTATTATCTCAGCTTCAAGAACCTCTAAAGACTCTTTTTTACTAGACCGTAATTGTTGTTGAGGTGTAGGAGTGGAGATTGAGATTCAGGTTCGAATGAAACTTTCTTTTTTCGTTGAGAAATTGGAGGAGATAGTGGAAGTTGAGAAGGAGGTGGAATAGATTCTGGTTGATATTCGGTTATCATTTGTTGTAATTGTCTAGGTTGTTCCATTTCTTCTAATCTTCTTTTAAATTCTTGAAAATCAGGATCATCAGCTTTAAGAGTACTTTGTCAAGTAAAAATGAGATATACATTACTAACCCAATCATCTTTAGTCAAAGAATCAACATATTTAGATCTCACATAATTACCCTTATTTTTATATTTTAAAGCAATAACATACACTTCTACCGGTTTTGCATTCGCGACAGCATTGAAACCTTTATCGTCAATTTATCTTGAAGATCAATTACAAGTCAAGGTATAGATTGTTTTTTAAGTTTTATCCAAGGGATGATATTTTTCTTGCTTCATTTTTAAATGCAATAGAATCAAAATCACCTTCTCTAGCTTGTTTACTTCCTTTGTATAATCGAGAAACTTTCCCAAGTATCTCTTGAAACTGGTTTATCAGCATACTCAGGTTTTAAAAATCTATCTCTATTACTACAACTCGTAACAGCAAATATAGCTAAATATGATGCTGTTTTCGCTACTTTTTTGCATTAATAATCTCTTCATGAAATATATTAGGTAGTTTAATTGTTCATTTTTTCGTTTTTGGTTTTACTCCAACAGAACCTTCAAGTTCTTCGTCAAGTTGAGGAGGAACAGGATGAGGCTGAGCAGCAGCTATTCAGGCTGGAAGATCTCTTAAAATTCTCTTGTTTGTTTATATCTTTTTCCTACTTTTTCAGTTTGCTCAGCAGTTAGTCTTACTGCTGGAATAAGAGCCTCGGTATATTCTGCAATTCTTCCAGTGACCTTCGAAATAGACTTAAATAACGTTTCTGTACCTTCTGTAAATTCAACTTTTGATTCTTGACGTTCCTGAAGTTTTTATCTTAGAGAATCACAAACAGGCAAAAACATTTTGATAGCTTCTAATCTTTCTCTAGAAAATCTAGCCATGTAAGGTGCCATTATTGATATAATAATTATTTAATTACTCCACACAGATTTATAACAATAAATTTGCACGATCCCAGAACAAGATATCGTGTAGGTCTTGATAAGATATTTGGTTGATATGATAATGATTTAATCATAGCAGCAGAGAGGGTGAGACCTCAATGAAACGTCCGGTGGGTAAAAAAAAAAAGCATACATACAAATTCAGAAAAACACTAACGACAAAGACAAAATAACAAAAGAAACTAACCCAATTAGAGAAACTCTCTGTAAGTTAGAGGTTTGGTTTGGGCTTATTGACCTTATTTGTTTCGTTTACGTAGGAAGCTTTATTTTTTCAAAAATGACGTTTCAGCAAAAAGTCTGTTCACCCTCTCTGCTGCTGCAGACTTAGTTCTAACCATTAATACCTACATGTCAACTTCATAATCAGGGTAGTCTATCTCTAATATTTGGGTGTCTGAACCTGAATTGGGTAATGTAGCAATTACGTGGTTAACATACTTTGCTTCATCAATTTCAAAATCGCAAAATGGATCACAGTTTCTAAATGTATCTGCCTTTAATTTCTTGCTGTATGATTTTGAATGGCATGGTTGTGGACGTCATTCTACTTCTTCCCAGCATTCCATGTCTACTTGTAGATGCAAATGGATTATATCCAAACTGAAGAGTATAATCTTCCAAAGCAAAGAATAAAGAAGCAATATGATTGCATCTGCCCATTACAGTGGCAAGACGCATCCCCTACTTTTCCTGAGGGTGTCGCTAGAGTCACCGATACATGATACAGAACTTCCTGCATGTATGACATCATTACAGATGATTGTAAGAAATAATGGTCATCTTGATAATAATCTTGCAAGTTTTTCACATGGCCATTTGTAAAATATTTTCAACTTTTCAACATAAGTTTTGATGTGTTGAAGTTAGTCCAGTTCTCTCTTTCACTATCAAAGGCATATTTAAATGTGTACACCTTTGCAGATGATATAATGTGTTCATAAATTCTTCTTTTACAAGATCCTTTAGGAATATTTATGTGAAACTATTCTAACCACTTGTAGGAAGAAACGATACAGTTTCTGTAGACTTACTGGTCCTGACAGAAGATAACGCCTTACTCACTTTTTGTTCATAACATTTTCCTCCATCAACATGAATAACTATGTCTCTGTAGCAGCAGGGGAAATCAGTCAAACTTTGGAGGGGTTATGTCACGAAAATAAAGCCTCCTACGAAAAAAAATAGAAGCGTAAACAACGTCAAACCGACCGAGATCTCTAAGTAGGTTAGCGTATTTTTGACGCTTGTATTTTCGAACTTTTATGTATACTCGTTTGCCTATATGTTTGTCCTCACCCACACACCCTGCCGTTGTGAAACCAAACTGTGAACCGCGAGCGGTCCCTTACCTGTGTACAACATTAATATTTTCCTACGCCAAGCGTCTATTGGGTGACACCGTGTGAAGCGGTCGCGTGTGTGTCAAGCGGACACAACTCCTGCGGCTTAACGAGTTTTGATTGTGGTTGTGTTGAGGGGAACACGAAAAATAAATGATGACTTTTTCAACCAAAAATGTTATCGAGACCAATGCGATACTCGATCTGGGATCATGTAATTTTATCAAGATAAATCCGTGTGAGGTAGCTTTCGCGTGCGAAACGTTTATGAACTTAATCATATCCATGTCTCCTGAGCTGTAAGTCTGTTGGATGTTTCTTAATGAGTATCAACTCTACTAATTATAACCAAAAGATTGCAGTAACCACTTTAGGTATTTGTGTATGACGCTGAGTAACATATATAATATCGATGTTTTCTGTGTCTACCTCGTTATAATATCCGAGCTGGATTTGATTGTCCAGCATCACATCATCGTATGCTACGAGATTATTAATACATCCGACGATTTCGCTTCTTCATTAAAATCTTTAAGCACATCGTATCATGGTTGATCATCTATAGATGATGCTACTAATTACAACTTATCCCACTTGAGCCATCTTATTATCAGATTAAGCAGCATGTGCGTCTTACCACACCCAGACGGACCTATGATAATTGCCCTGATATAATTTGGTAGCGCTGCATGATGCTTGATTGGCTCTTGCTTTTGTTTCGCTGAGAAATCAATGATATCTATGTCATAGAAATATAATAAATAATATGAATTTATATTGTGTTCGATGCAGAGCACCCACAACCACAAGTGGATTAACAACAATAATAATGAAAAATAAAATGCGTGCACTTACAGGCAAGTGTATGAAATGTGGTACAAGCAAATACAGATTTATCTTCCACTTGACTAATATCAATGGCGGTGATATCACTGCTTCACTGAGAAAATTACCAGGAGCTCCATGGGCAAAATACCCAGGAGAAAAACAACTTCCTGGACAAAATTAGTGTGGTCCTGGAACCCGAATTTATATCCGACTTGACGAACGAGGCCAAACAATAACTGGAGAATATCCAAACAATGCGATTGATCAAGCGTGCCACATTCACCATGCTACGTATAAAACTCCAGATTTAAAGCAACGACATATTGCAGACGTGAAGCTGATACACATGTTAAGGTCTGTAAAAAAAAAATCTCTCAGAGAATCGCATTCTAATTGGTTGGTAAGATCTCCGATGAAAGGTAAACTAGTGCTAGTGGCCGGTAATTAGTTGGCTGATTATAATTATAATAATATAATCGATTTATTAAAGCCCGAAAGAATGTCGGTAGAGCAGAGATTTATAGACTTGCTGATGCAGCAGGTGTCTCACGTTCTTTTACTGCAAATTGGTTAGCAGACCAGGCAATATGGAAGATTTATCTGTCACCAACTAAATAAATTCATTATGCACATTTTGATGTTAGCGCTAATAATGAAGTTCATCATGAAGATATTTTGTTTTTACCACATGATATTATTAAACCACATCGACGTCAATCACGCACATACAAATACGCGTTGACTGTCGTTGACGTTGCAAGTAGATAAAAAGAAACGGCGTTACGATAAAAAAAAATAACGCCGACAACAGCTTTGCTGGTATAAAAGAAAACGCCGAAGACTATCTCGCCCGATTTTCATGCTAACATATTTTTATCTATTAATAAAATAATTATTCAGATAAAAATTATTATTATATAAATGGAGTAAAATGAATTTGTAACACATCCCACAATCAAGAATTACGAAGCATCTCGTGCTGGTGTAATCAGAAACTGTCAACTAAAAAACACCAGTCGGTTTCGCCAATAATGCTGGTTATCTCATATTCTCTCCTGGGGGAAGAAAGGATATATTTCTGTCCTAGGTTTGTATGTGAATGTTTCCACAAACAAATCGAAGACAGATTTGTGACTGATTCCAATCTCAAAATTAATTATTTAGGTAATTTACGAGCTATTACACAGAGACAGAATTGCAAATAAGGTGGTACTGGAAATATAGTAAACGAAGCGCAAAAGCGGTTAATCTGTGAATGCAGAGAATGGCGAAGAAAAAGAATTTCAATCGATGGATGCAGCTTGCACATATTTTGATATTAGCATGAGTTCTGTACAATATCTCGCAGATAAAATAACTAAGTCCGCGTTCTCAAGGAAAAAGAATATTTTAGCATCTCCTGACAGACGTCGCCACTACCGTGGCTTAATTCAATTGTATACTGGATGGAGGGAAATAACTCTGTCAAGCAAAGCTTTTCTCTGTCGGAGAGGTTAAATAGTAGCCTCGCTTGTATTTTCTTACAAATTATGCTTATAAAAATAATTTTCGCTATTGTTCTTGTTGTTTTGGTTTGTGCTTTTTCAAAAATGTTATCCTTATTTATAAGACTTTGTTATATTTATTGCCCTCTCCCGATCTTTTCAGGGATAATAGTTAAGAAAACAGATAAGCCACTATGTAAGTCTAAGTGAGCTATTTCTGGATTTCCAAATATTTTATAAAAGAACATTCAGACTAAGGAAGCACAATGGAAACAAAACTTCAGTCCAAATTTAATGATTTTTCGTGTTAAACATCGACTCTGGTTGCTCTTCACATAGTGTTATTCTTTCTCCTCTTACTAAAGATTACCGAGAAGCCTTCTTGCAGGCAGCAGGGAACTAACATAATCTCCGCGCCTCCCTCACAGGTGATCAGGTTTAATCAACAGGCACCACAGAGGCTGACAGCTGCGACTCGTCACACAGCCCACGTCGGGAGCCACGTATTCTCTCACTTTATCACGCGCTCTGTTTAAATTGACTAAACCTGATCAATTAAGTTAGCTAAATTTAAGAATTAAACTAAATTTAGTCTAATTTTTAAAAAAAAATCCCTTAAATTTCCATCTAAAGTTTGATATTACCGTGTCTATAGTTCTTTATTTTCATCTAAAGGCTAATTCAATTAACCGTATCTACCATGATACTAAAACCATGGAAAGAAGCAATACAGTCAGTGGAGAAGTTTTTCTCCAGAAATACTTTCGTATGGAAAGTGTGGAGTCCTAAAGAGGGACTATACTGACCGCTCAAAGAAATCAATGGGCCTGGGTCTTAGATTTGTCAGGAATCCCAGCCGAGGAGAGGCCCAGCGATACAACTACCATCGCTGACTTTGCGGCAAGGTGCATTAGGACCAACAAACTCCCGGCCTTTATCAATATTATCATTAATGACATGGTGGTACACGTTACACCTCCCCTACCCTCACCAAGATGGCAGAGCGGAAATATGCAGACGTGTATAACACACGTTTTCCGAACGAAATACCACTGCACGAATTCAAAAAAGGCTTGGAAGAACGCCTACAGACTAAAATTCATGACTGCTGACGAGACAGTTTCAAAGCAAGGCTAGGATTGGAAAACAATCGGGTAATTTTGAAGGCTGACAGAAAAGATATAGACAAATTTCCCGAATTCTTCAAAATGCGCGGACTTCTAGTTCAGTCGTAGTATTATAATTGCCACTTGGTGAGGCCATGTGGCAGCGGTGGCAATACAGGACACAAACAAATTAGACTGTAGTGTTAGACCAAACAAAACTTATGCTAAAACAGTAGCCAATGAGGTCATGGGGTGGTCAGTGATGATGACAATGATCCAGAGCCTTTACCGGATACTGTTGCAGCCAATGTGCCACTAACACCAACACCCACCGTCTACAGTACAGATGCGAAGTCTATGGCAGAAGCACCAATAACAACACTCATCCTTAACTCACACAGCAAACAATACTGACACACCTACTACTGAAACAAACGTGGAAGTACCCATGGAGATAGCGGTACCGAAAAAAGGCGAAAAGGGTGAAACGCGCAGACAGACCAGATCTCCAAAGAGCAAAACCTCTAAAACAAAGAGAACGATTTTCAAGCACGAAGCAAAAGGAACAGTCCAAACTGGGAACCTCGGCCATGACTGAGACCGAGACGGATACTACCACGGATGAAGACATGGAAACTCCCAGGATACAAGCAACACCATAAAGACGAAAGAAGAAGCAGGCAAACAAAACGGCAACAACTACGATTATGAACAGTCTTAAGACTAAACACACAGCTAAAACACGAAAAATCAAATCCTACCTGACAGAAATGATCATGAGCGACATCATCCTTACCCCGGAAGGAAAGAAAGCGTCAACACAAATTGAGACAACCACAGAGAGCGAGCATCCGAAACCACCAAAGGGACCCGCCGACACCAACTTAACAGACCAGACCCCCAACAGTCAACGATAGCACGACGGACCAGATGCACAAAACCAACAACAACAACACCAACCATAAAGAGACCAGGGAAACGAAAACAAGCAACACACCCAAAAGTACTCTAACACACCTAATCTAAACCAACAAAACATATACATTATGCAAACACAAACACGAAGACCACCTTTATTGCATTGCCACACTGACCTCCCTTATTTAAAATGGATTCTACAAAATATTATTCTTATAATAATATCACTCAACACAAATGGACTAAGCTTCGAAAAGGCAAATAAACTAATTGACATAGCAAAAACTTTCGACATAATTTGCATTCAGGAAATACATAACATAAAGAAAGTAGTTATAAATTATATAGTGGACAGGCTAAATGCTGTCTTTATCATCCAAAAAGACCCAATATGCAGCAAATCAGGTGTAGGAATACTTATAAATGCAAAATATCTTACATCAGACTAGAAAATACCACCAACCCCAGATTTTCTGAAGGTAGAACACATACACCTAGTACCAAACAAAATTCATATTGTAAATTTCTATGTACCACCAAGACGCAACCGCAAGAAAGCTTTTCTTGTTAATTTAATGGACTTATTGTTAATTTAATGGACTTCTTGTTAACTTAATGGACTATCTAAAGGATATACTGCTAAATTTGACAAAACAAGGGAACTCACCCAGAGACAGAGATATTCTTCCCCATATTAACAACTGTACAATAAACAGTTAATTAACATATGCTTTCAGGCACCTATTTCACCATAGAGCAGTCTTCACATACACAAGAATAAATTATGCCTCTAGAATTGACACATTTTACATTAACAACAATCATAAGCAAAACATAATAAATTGCGATATCTAAAAGCAACAAACAGCGAATCATAAGGCAATAACCTTAAACTATATGATCACAAGCCCTAATAAATGGTGCAAAGGACACTGGAAGCTAAATAAATAAATACTAGATCTCCCAAAATACCAAACTGAAATTACTAAACTACTAGGCGAACCTTTGCACTCTAAACGTCATATCTACATTAACTGGGAGAAAACCAAACAGAAAATAGCAAATATATCACACACATTCTCCAGACTAAGAATGGAAAACTACAATACAACAGAAACACAATCCAATATCATATCAAATAATCCAGAAATTAACTATAAAAAAGAATCATATAACAAATTGCAGAAAATAAATTAAATGGTACACATATTAGATGAGGGACATACGACGACATAAATAAAATAGAAAAAAGAATTTACCGGAAAGAGGAAATTAGGAGACTAAATGAAAGGAGTATCTCCCAATCAAAAGAAGGAGACAAAATTAAAGAAAGCAAAGAGGAAATTCTCACTCACATAGAAAGTACAACAGCAACTTACACAAATCACAAAACATCTCCACTAAAACCATATAAGAACATTTAAAGAAACTAAACCTTCCACAAATAAGATTTTGCCAAAAACAATAATGTGAACAATCCATATTAATTAGCGAAATACACCAAGCAATTGAACAATTAAGCAAACCTAAGTCACCTCCAGTAGATGGTATGATTGCAGAATTTTATCAAAAATTTCAAAAACAAGTAGCTCCTGTACTAAGGGAACTTTACAACTCGATCAATGACAACGATGAAATCACAGAAACAATGAAATCTGTCTTATAACACTCATCAACAAAAACAATAGAGATATCATGGAACTCGTAAACTAGACACCCATATCTCTAGTTAGCATAGACTATAAGATCTTAAGCCAGCCCAGGCCAAGTAAATGGAGCACGTAATATTGTCAAAGCTTATGGGATAAAGAAACTAAACAATATGATGAGCAAACCAAAAAGCAACCCTGCAAAATTCATATATTATTTATATTATTATTTATCTAAAACATATAAACACCAAAGACTATGGGTGGACAGGGAAACACATACAATAAACACATAGAGAAACAGGGTGTCACTTCTAAGTCCTAAGTAGCAAGAGATACTATGAAAGGGCTAAGAGGTGTCACAAAGTGTTAAACATCGAGGGTGTATCTATTAGACTCTTTCAGTAGATTTCTTGGTTGATTTTTCGTTGTTGTTAGGACGTTCAAAATTAATTTTTCGAAGATTTTTTGATTTCTCAAACAGAATTAATTAAACACTCCCTCGAAGTTTGAGCGTGACAATGTTAGAACAAATCAGACCAACAATAACGAGTTTAACCATACGTTTGCATGAATATATTACAAATTCTGACCAAAACCAACAAACATTAAATGTTATTAAAATATTTATAAATCTTACAACGCCGCTTCTTGAATTTTGTTTTCAAAATGAAGAGTTGATAATTCTGTCAAGTGGAGGAGGTGTATTCACATGCATAGTATGTAATCCAGGTGAGTTTATTTTAGATTTTCAGGTTATTGAAATTCAGTAATATATCAACGGATGGTTCTTTGTGTCCATTTATTCTCGATGAAACTCAGTAACACCCAGTTTGTCAAATAACATTGCCCTACGTAATTGTGAGTTTACTTGTGCAGCATCTTGGAAAGCAAAATATATATGTCGCGGTGCAGGTATACCTCGCTGGGATAATATCTGCCATGTAAATAAACCATTAATGTTACATTGAACGTTATCTGTGGCCATCGTCAACCATGATAAAGTTGGATTGCCGCCGCTGTTCATAAAAGAAAGTAACCGTTGTTCTTCGGTTAGTGATGGAGTCCACAACGAACGTTTTTTCAGTATTACTTTTACATGAAGTGCCGTGGTTGCAGCTGCACCAACTCCTCCAGCGTGCCATATTGCATCATAGTCGGTAGCTTTTCACACAAGGACAATTGTATGTTTTGCCTTAAGACAACCTTCTGACTTTTCTGAAAAATCCAAAGATATGTGACAATGGAATTATACAAGAAATATCTTCATCGTCGTTCAATATTGATCGACGTGATGCGAATCCCAAGTTGAAATTTTCATTCATTATTGCAACTTAAGTTCCAGCTGCTTTCAGTCTTATGTTGCTGCTTTCTGGTCGGGCAGTGATATCCTTTGCAAACATCATCGACGGACCAACTGACCTCGAGTAATCATCGCTGTATCTTGCAAGGCGAAGTATCGTCGTGGCGACGTTAACATGTTCCAGGCATGATTCAATATTTCCTCCGTCGATGCTGTACGTGGCACTGTTAAATTACGCCATGAGGCCATTATTGCAAAACCAACTTGATCACCAATTCCATATGCTGTATCAACTACTTTTAAAACACTACCTTCGATCTCAATAAATGCCCCGGCGGGCAGGAATATCTACTTGTATCCTGAACTTGTAATCCGATTCGTCCACGTGCGTCAGGCACCCGTGCGTCATAAGAATAATACTGACAATCACGAACCGATTCATCCTTAAGGATGTCCATGACATATGCTGGATCAGGTACACGCTTAAACATTTTATTATAATTGTTATCGTCTAACACGAACACCACTCCCTGCTATCAGACTAGCAGTTCTAATTGTTTCTGTTTCAACCGCCAACTCTGCTAGTTTTTCATTTGCAGCTTGATTTATTATTTTACTAATATTTGCAGGCATAACTTCGGTACTGGGTAATTTTTGCTGGCTGCGGTTTTAGTCGTGCTAATCGTGCTAGTCTATCCTTGATTTACTAGCAACATCACCAACAGCACCAATACCCTTATCACGAACAACGCCAATAGCTTTCATTGATAATTGCTTTTCAATCGGTATTGCTTTTTGGGGCTATCCGTCTGAATAGACCCTGAACAACATCGCCGAGTCCATACCCGTAGGTAACTGTATAGGTTGGTAATCGAGAATTTATCGCCCTGACCATGATCTGTCCAGGTGAGCATTGTGTGTGATCGTATTATTTTCTTGTCACTGATCTAATTATATACCTTCAATCACTGCGGTAATCATCAACGATTTCACCAATGAGGGACCGATAAACATGAATGTCCATGATACCCCCTGTAAATAATCTCTGACAAATAGCAGCTGCTTCATTAATGATTTATGGGGTACTATTGCCGGTTCGTTTTCCGCCAATTAGAATTTGTAGCCGTGCAACGTCGGCAAGGACTTTATTGTGGCGCCGGGGTTAGAACTTGAATCCTGTCCTTACTTTTCCTTACTTGTTGTTTTGACTGGTTGCTGTGATTCTAGCTGCTGTAATTATTGTTTTTGTTGTTGTTGTAATTTTGTTTTTGTAACCATAAAAACTATCTATTTATACCTTCGCAAAAAGTAATATATCTTCTATCATTATTTCTGGCCTGATCAGCATCCTAATATATCCGATATATCCATTTGTACCAGATTTCGCGACATATTCTGATCCAAATACTCAGACCTCAAAACTTTTTCTCTATTATTAAAACTTTGCACGGCAAACGCAGATTATTTTTCAACGTTGTCGAACTTTTTTATGAAGGTAATACTCTTTTCGCTAAATTTATCTTTCACTTCAGTTTTAACTTCTGTTTGTTCATGTTCTGGTTCTGATATACGATCCTTTATATTAAATATTTCTGCACAAGTTTGATCAATACCTTCAACTATTTCTTTCACTGGTTGAAGAGCAGCTATTTCACCTAAAAGTTCTTGTAGAATCTTTTGGGGTTTTTTTTTCTTCTAATTCTTACACCGCTAATTTTCCAGTTGCTTTAGCGATTTCCTGTAATGTGGGAAGAAGGCCTTTGGTAGCCTTTGTACCCGGTTCAAATAACCGCTCTACACCTTCTGTAAATTACACCTTAGACCCATGACGCTCTTGTAGTTGCTGCTTGACAGAATCACGGACTGGAAGATATTTTTTAAGTGCCTTTAGTTGCTGTAGAGCTACCTTAGCTGTGCGAGATTCCATTATTGATATGACAATGGTCTAATTACGCAAATACCTAAATTTATCAGATATAACTGCAATCTGACGGTTGTATTTAGCGCAGCTGATATCCACGTACTCGTTAAGGCCGCCGGAGTTGTTACCTCTTGCTTGACACGCACGCGTCCGCTTCACACGGTGTTAGCCAATATATATATATATATATATATATATATATATATATATATATATATATATATATATATATATATATATATATATATATATATATATATATATATATATGCCGTATACAGATAACGAACAGTCTCGTTCCTGACGTCACAGCGAACAAACGTATTTTTTAGCTCTGATATTTTTGCAAATTTTATTGAAGTTACTTCGCAAATGTATACAGTTCTGTTATCGAATATTACACCATGTTGCCGAGAGAGAATTGTGTAAGGTTTTTGTGACGATTGTTTCAATATCCTTTAAATATATTCAGAATTACATAGAATGACAGACTATCATATGTAAACTAACGTTGTTTATTTTAGTGACGTCATTCCCATAACATCAAGTTTGAAAACTATCTCTCAATTTGCTTGATTTGTTTACTGTGTAAAACCGGCTTGGTGTATAATTTTAAAAGTTCTACTGAGTGCGGCAACCACCATCACCAAGAAGGGAACATGAAAACAAGAGCAAAGAAATAATACTAAGAAGAGGAAACGATTAGCAACCCGCCAAGCCGTGAACAAAGGAAGTGCACAGAACAAAGGAACTCTTAAACAAAGGAACGATAGGAACACGTAACAGAAAACAAAGGAACAAAGGAGAGACTTGGAGCGGAGGAGCAGAATGGGTGTTAGGACAAAAACAAAAGATAAGTCGTCAGTCAATGCTAGACGCAATTTAAGTAGAAGAATGCAAACCAGGTCCAAACAAATGGCTATTCAATCCAAACACGCAAACACGCAAGCCACCAAACAACCCTATCAACAAATCAGTAAACAAAATGGATGTATCACAACTCCAAACAGCACCAATAAACCATGTAAAATAAGCAAGATTAACGCAAGTCGTACCAACCACAGCAAACTCCAATTCAACTAACATGACACTGGGACCCCAAATTCGGGTCACAAACACAGACCAAACAAACCACAAACCAGCAGACATAACTAACACCCCCACCCCACCAACAGAAACTACTAGAAATACAAAACTACACTCCAGGGAACAATATAAATACAATGCCAATACTATCGCCAATCCTCTTCAAGGAAGCGGAAAAACCACACACAAATGAAGATATAGACACCACTATTCGAAACCTAACAAATGAATTTGACAGTAACCTACTTACCTTAAACTCCCCACAATTATACCACATAACATAACCAGCACCCCAAAATTCACCAAAAATGACATAACCAATCCTAGAAACATGCAAACAAACCAACAACAGGAAATCAAGCAAAAAACAATAAATCAAAACATTAGGAAAGAAACTATACACTCAAGTCAAACTCTTGGACCATCTGGGATAATAACACCAAGGGAAGCACCAACCTATGGGAACAAATCCAATGAATTAGACACTACCAAAATACCCAGCAGCATCGCTAATAAGGCAACCCAAAGACCCCAAACAACCCAAAACCCAAAAAACACATACCTAGGTAAAGGCAAGGCCCGCTAAAACCCCAAAACAAAAAAAAAAAACACACAAGTAAGGTTAACTCAAAACAGGAAATAAAACAACAACAGAACCCCAAAACAAAATTCACAATTATCATTCCATCGAACACACCATATACATATGCAGCAGGTGCAACAGAATTACTAGTCTAAGTACCAATAGTAATATGACAGCACTGGCCAAAATTCACACTGGACAATTCAAACTGATAAGACCAAGGCGAAACTACCTGATTGTCCAATGCAGCACAATTCAACAGGTGGAAAAATTCATCCAAATTGAAACTATAGGCCCAATAAAGATCAAAGTAGAGAGACACCATAGCACTCAAAGGAAACACGAGTCACTTCGAACTCCAAACACAGTGAAACCACAACTAATCTGGCTGAACCCACTAAAACCACTATCTTTAAAAAAAGATTAGCGCTAAACGGATACAACAAGGACATAAGCAATGAACTCCTACTTCATAAACTCACAGCAAATGGAACACAGACCACCAAAGACTATTGTCTTAAAAATCACAAGGGACAAGAAACAAACAAAGCAGTTATAGAGGCTACCGAGCCAATACCCTCAATAATAAAACTAGGACAGTCAGGAGTGTACCATAAGCTGGAAAACTACATAAATAGGCCAAGACTTTGCACCAAATACCTGTACTGGGGACACTATGCCCTCAGATGTAGATTCAAACCAAGATGTAAGTACCGCGAAGGTCCACACAAAGGAGAATGCCACACAACTAGACAAAAATGTGCTAACTGTAAAGAAAACCATTATTCTAGATTGGCAGAATGCAGATTTGCAATAAAAGAGAAACAAATAGTGGACTTAATGAACGAAAAACACCTCAACTACCATTCTGCCAAAAACATTATCTGTAAAAACAACCCCAACACACCAAAATCTACCTCTGAAAAAATCAACGAGCAGCAAAACTCTCCACACAGAATCAGAAGGGAAAACATTGCATCACAAAACATACCATCGAATCAGGAAACAAAAGAACCAAAAACTACAACCCACTTTGTAACAAACCAAGACCACCCTGATAACACTCCAGATACAAACAAAACTGTCACCCCAAACATCCCCAAACCTAACACACACCCCAACACAGAATTAATACAGGAAGTAATGAACATAACAACAGGAACCCTAATACAAGATCTCAATAGCATAATAAGAACCCTCAAAACCATTTTCAGCATACTAGCTGATTCCACCACAAGACTAACAGATAAAGACAACGTCAAAAATGGATAGTACAAAAAATGCTAAAATCACCATCTGGCAATGAAACTGCAGAGGAATCTTTAAAAACCTATCAGAACTGCAGAACAAAAATAATACGGCCGCAAAAAAAGACGTAATCTGCCTACAGGAAACCCTCATAACACAAGAACACAAACGCCTGGCCAAACTACAAGCCTATACCCAGGGAATCTTTAAAAACAGACCCAAGGGGCAGAAAGGGGGTGGACTAGCATCGAAATAATGTCAGCAATGATGAATATAGGAACCACAAACATTTAAATAATAAATGCATACGACCCAGGGGGTACCTTCTGCCCTACCAACCTAATCTCACTAAGGGCAATCACTAATAACAACAACAACAATCTAATTATCTGTGGCGACTTCAACGCACACAGTGAATTATGGAGAGGTAAAAAGAAAGGTCAAAGAGGAAAAATGGTTGAAAAATAGATAACTGAGAACAATCTGGTCATCTTAAATGACAGGTCGAACACTAGATTAAACCCTGAGGAACTATAAAAACTGCTAAAATTAATCTATGGCAAACCTTTTGCTCTAAACTAGGTCTAAAATCAAACTCAAAACAAATATGGGACAACATAAAGCCATAAAAGGGAAAGCAACTACATCAGCCCCAAAAATTAAAAATGCCATAACAAATAAAGATAAGGCAGACCTCCTAGCGAAGCAATTTTCGAACATGAGTAGCAACAATAGCCACAGCAGAAACTTTCAAGAACACAAAAAACTAATGGAGGAAACCCAGCCTCAAATGTTTCAAGACCAAGGAACAAAAGAATCTCACCTAAATAGCGACATCACAGTACATGAATGGGAGATAGCCATACGATCCAAAAACGAAACATCCCCTGGTAAGGATCAGTTAGGTTACATTATCTATATAAAAACTACCTATCAATATAACAATAGCCATAATCAAACTCTTTAATAGGATATGGGATAAATGCCAACTACCCACCAAATGGAAACAGGCCATAGTAATACAAATCCCCAAGCTAGGTAAAGATCCCAAGAACATAAATTCGTACCGACCCATTTCCCTTACAAACAATATTTGCAAAATAATGGAGACAATAATCGCAAATAGGTTAAAACACCACATAGAAACCAATAACCTACTCTCCATAAATCAATGTGGCTTTCGGAACAAACGGTCCACCACTGACCAACTTCTCAGACTGGAAACAGACATCAAACTCGCTTTTAACGCACATGGGAAAACTGATCGCAACCTCATAGCGGTTTTTCTAGACCTAGACAAAGCGTTCGACCTAGTATGGACTAACGGACTAATGGCCAAATTAAACCAATTTGGAATAACTGGACACTTGTGCAACTGGATTGGCGATTTCCTCACAGGCCGGAAAATTACCACAAGAATAGGCAACACCGATTCGGAAGACTTTTCACTTGAAAATGGAACACCGCAAGGCAGTGTAATAAGTCCCCTACTATTTAACCTAATGGTAAACGACCTTGACCTCAATGCAGCCTCCACAAAATATAAACTTGTCACAATTTGCAAATGATACTGGCATATGGAAGAATGGAAATCCTGCCAATAAAACAGTAGTTAAAGATATTCAGCAGAGCCTAGACAACATAGGGGGATGGGCGGACAAATGGGGTTTAAAAATATCTCATGAAAAAGCTGTGGCAATCATATTCACCCCCAAACGAAATAACAACCTAGTCTATCCAAACTTCTATATACAAAATCAATTAATCAAATACGTAACAGTAGTAAAATTCCTTGGAACGTTCTTTGACAACCACCTCACATGGAAACAGCACATTGAACAACTCACCTAAAATTGTAACAAAGGTCTCAATTTACTCAGGAACATCACAGGGACTGACTGGGGATCCAACCAGGAAACCCTCCTCACGATATATAAAACCCTAATTAGATCAAAACTGGATTATGGTTGCCAAGCATATAACTCGGCTAAGCAACCTGTACTACAAAAACTTGACACTATCCAGAGAAAAGCCTGACTATTTTGCACAGGAACACTCCCCTCAACATCATTAGAAGAACTACAAACACTAACAGGAAAATTACCCTTAAAGGTACGTAGGCAAGAACTGCTTCTCCGATACTCCATTCGATTAGATACCTACCGAGACAACCATCCAACCAAAATAGCTATAAACAAGTGTAAAGTTGTCTTCAAACCCAAAATCATACCCACCACACCAAGTGGCAAAGTAATCTTTGAACTAAGAGAAAAGATACCTCTACTAAAAAGACAGGTAACAAACAATACAGACCAGAACAAATCACCATGGTTACAAAAACCACCAAGGATTAACATTGAAGCTACCAAATTAGGTAATAAAGAAGGACAAGAAAACTTACTAACACCTGTACTGGTAAACAAAATCAACCAAACATACCCGGACTATGTTAAAATATATACCGATGGATCAAAAACAAACAACCCACCAAGAACAAACAGCAGCAGCAATAGTCATCCCTGAATTCAATATACAAACGGGATCCAGATTACCTGACTATTCCTCCATTTACACCACTGAATTCTGGGCTATACTTGAATCACTACAATGGATCAAAGACAACCAAATACCTAAAGCAGTCATTATAAACGATTCCCTAAGCGTTATCAAATCGATCCAAAATCGCAATACACACTCTAAGGAACAATTCCTCCACAGAACATGCCAATTAATCGATGCTATCACCACAGCACATCAATTAGTCGATCTCATGTGGATACCGTCGCACATTGGAATCTCTGGCAACGAAACAGCAGACATAGTTGCACAAACCAAACTAGGAGATCAAAACTCTATCAAGCTTAACTATAGCTCTACAGAAGCACTAAGCTTCGCACAAACATATATAGACCAAACCTGGCAAGATTTTGCCTCTTAATAAAAATAAGTTTCATCTGCTGGAAAAGAATTTAAATTTCAGTACACTATTGAATTCCACAAAAAGTTCATGATTATGCCGTATATATAGACCTTGTTTTTTTTCTCCCATGTGTTGTCATAGCCACCCGCTCCTTACAGCCAGAATCCGTTGGCACCGACGAGTTAGTGTTCAAAAGTACCTCGCGCGAAAGGCCACCCGGCTAATGCGACCATAACATTAGTGCAAAAATATAGAATTTACCCCTCACAAGCGACCGCATTTTATTTTAATATGTATCCAGAACAAGTATTGTATTCATAACGTGTGTTAAGTAATCAGATTTATGTTTCCCGATGTCAGATTTTCGTTATTGAAAGAAGTGTTGACTAAAGTACATGTACCACTAAGGTTAATATTATATCATTTACGCCTCACGAGAAGACACATTTATTCCATAAAGCCGAGAAAGACTCAAATTTTAATCCATACAAAAGGGTAAGTACATGTAATCCAATTAGCCTTACTGCTGTTGTGACGTTTGCACGCATTGGGGTGGGGTTCTTCCAATATAATTTAATTAAATTATGATGAAAGTTCCACCCTGGCTCGTGACTTTAGAAAGTTAAATTAGTGACGAGGTAGATTTACAGCTCTGAGCCACCAGTCAGCAATGCCGACGGTTAAATTATAGAGAACACGAAGATGAAAATTCAATCGATAACAAATTAATAAATTCGAGTAATTAAAACGATAACTTCCAATCACTCGTCTTTCCCTCGACCAAGTGACAGCCTAATTCATCCCGTGATTTACAGTGTGAGTTCGATTTTCCCCCGTCCTTGCATCTACTCATCTCTTTCTTTCCCGCTAATTCCTTCCTTCTTTCCGTTCTTCTAACTCCTCCTTTGTCTCCGTAACCCTCTCTACTATCTCCTCCTCCAATTTCGCTCCCAGACTTCAACTTCTCCTTTCTTCTCCTTTCCACCGTCTCTCTATCTTAGACTACGGGACCAAACTGTAACTGGTCTGTCCCTCAAAGCTTCCTGTGAAAAACCACAAGGCGTTAACATATGTTTTATCGAATCTCACCTCACACTATATCGACAATTAATCATCAGGTAAGGCCATCACGGTTTCTGTCACGCATGCGTACACATCGAAATTCCCACACACTTCTTGCAGGGTAAACAATAGCGTAATAACATGGTATCAGCGAAATGTCATACAGATATCAATACATTGCGTCACATCATTATATACATATATATATTTAATCTCATGGTACTACAATCTGACAACAATCAGACGCATGTCTGTACATTACAAATATTCAACAATGTCAGAATCTATAATCATATGAACACATGTGTTAGTCTACTATAAAATACCCACATAGCGAATTACAATATTAACTCTTACGACGGCTAGCAAGCTATATAATTCTTTACAAATATCAACTCATTTCTTCAAAATATGCAAACATATTAAAAAAACAAAGTAATTCTTCGTACTACAATTCTAGTAATAATAAAGTATACATACGACCTACAATTAAAATGCAGTCGCATTCCACAAAGACCGAACAAATATCAAACTGACCTTATTTGAAGCTCTCTGTACTTAGAATTTCCTGCTCTAAGATTTTCCCGCCAATAACGAATGGTTATTCGGAGTTACGCTAACCTCCACTCTGGGTAATTTCTCTTAGCGAACTAATTCTTGCCGGAAGACGCGGAGATGTCATTCTACCCAAATCAAGGTCTCTCCCCTATCTCGATTCTGATTGGGTGGCTCTGTGACCCTGTCCAATCGTCTTAGCGGCCAGTCCAACCTGTCTGTCTGTCTGCAGGGAAAAGAAATTAAGACACTCCCACTTCTTCAGGCAACTTCTTTTGATCTTGGACAAACATTTCCACACCTATGTGATAATTGGCTATCTGTGGCTTCGCACTCCTAGGTCCGGCTCTCCACTTCTAGGTACGGCAATCTTACGTAATGGATTAGTGGTAGCCTGCGGCAATGTTTAACATCAAACAATGGCTTGTCAGAATTACTTTGATTGTACATGTTTCAACTGGGGCTACTCTGGGTCGGGGTAAACATGACAGCTGTGTTCTCATAAGATGTCCGGTTTAGTCACTCTGGTAATTGTTAAGATTATAATTATTGAATAGTAGTAACAGCTGAGAAGTGGCAGCATCGATGTACAATACACAAGTCAGCAGGAAAATGATTTGATAGCCTTTATGGCTTCCCTTAGTAAGATGTTGAGCTTGTTGACTATGATAGTTAGTGGCTAGTACTACTGACAATAATTGTCAAAATTACAAATCCTAACGGCCGCGAGGTCAAATCTGCGTGATGCTAATGGCACATATCGAAACCGTTTTGGCTTCTCTCACTTAGTGTAAAGAAATGTATAAAACCAATAGGGTACCAGACTGCGACTAACGAATCACGTGACAAGATCACTTCCTTTATAAACACACGGCAATTTATTTAGATGCATAAAAAATTGTTTTATCAGTGTTGTAGTTGGCAACATGAATAACTTACTGCAAAAAGATCAACATGTCATCGAGGAAAAGAAAAATTCTCAGTTTAGAAAAGAAAGTGAAATTAATTCAACTGACCGGGGGGGGGGGGGGGTCGAGGATCTATGCAGAAAACTAATGTCGGAAAGACTCACATAACAATATCGTGAAAGATAAGGAAACAATTCAGCAGAAGTGGGAAGGTGAAATGGACGGAGAAAGGAAGATTGTTTTTAGCCAGGAGATGTTTGTATCCTGATTTGAATGACAAGAAAAAGCAACAATTTTGTCAGCTGAATTGGGATATGACGACTTTACCGCAAGTAACGGATGGTTGCACAGATTCCAAGTACGACACAATATTAAGTGTTCTGTCCTTAGTGGAGAATCAGCTGACGTTAATAATGAAGACTGGAACAAAAGACTAAACGATATATGCATGGGATATGACAGCAAGGATATTTTTAAGCGTGACGAGACTGGTTTGGTTTTTAAACTGTTACCAACAAAGTGACAGATGATATGATTTGTAACATAATTATATAGACAGTTTTAAAACTATATCAATGGTTGTTTATAACATTCTTTTGAAAATGATGAAACAGTTTGTTTTACATTTATTTCACAACGTGCATGTGATTTTTTAATGAAAATATTAAATGTTTTTGACTTAAATGTACTTGTCACTTTCTTCATATGTATTTGCTTACAACTTGCTTACCTCCTACCGCAGAACAACTCGATAACTGTCTGCGTTCATTACTTGACAAACATGCCCCAGCTACCAAGTGCAGAGTATCAATTCAAAAGTGTTCTCCATGGTATAGCAGTCTTAGGGACCAAGCTTCGCACTGCTAAAACATACCGCCGTAAAGCTGAGAGGCTCTGGATTTCCACCAGTCTCACTATTCATAAGCAAATCTATGAATACGCTAAGAGGATTGTCACAAATATAGTCCATGCAGCAAAATCAGCTAGCTACACTACTAAGATCATGGAAAATTCCAGCTGCAAAGAGCTCTTCGAGATTACTAACAAGCTAATGTCAAGGAACAAATCAACACCACTTCCATCTACCTTCTCTCCAGTCGACCTTCCGGACATGTTTGCAAATTTCTTCCTTGACAAAGTACAAACCATTAGAGATAAGCTTGACACCACAATTTCAATTGACTCGTCGTCACCATACAGTTGGGATACAGAATTTGAGCGGCAACCATTAGCAGCATTTGAACCTGTCTCTATGGATTTCGTACGTACAATCGTGATGAAGAGTGCACCAAAGTCATGTGAACTTGATCCAATTCCAACATCACTGCTGCTTGAGTACTTAGATCCAGTATTGCCTTCACTAACTGATGTTATTAATACGTCTCTTTGATCCGGGGAATTCCCATCATTTTTCAAAATTGCCATTGTAAAGCCTCTGCTGAAGAAACCAACACTCGACCATAACGATTTAAAGAACTACCGCCCAGTTTCTAATCTCCCATTCATTTCAAAAATCTTAGAAAAGGTTGTTCTCTCCCAACTTGTATCTCATCTAAATTCAAACAGTCTTTTTAGCAATGTACAATCTGCATATCGCCCTTGTCACAGTACTGAAACTACTCTCCTAAAAGTAGTTAATGACATTCTCTCTGCGTTGGATAGCGGAAAAATTACAGTCCTCACCCTCCTTGATTTATCTGCAGCATTTGACACAATAGACCATGATATATTACTTCACCGTCTCCAGCATGTATTTGGCATTCATGATACAGCCTTAATGTGGTTCAAGTCCTACTTGGTCAACAGGACACAAATTGTATCTGCAAATGGAATACATTCCAGCCCAGTTGATCTATGTTGTGGTGTTCCACAGGGGTCTGTTCTTGGACCTGTTCTCTTCATTCTGTACACTCAGTCGCTCTCAGGTGTCATAGATCATCATCCAGTGTCTCACCAATTGTACGCTGATGACACCCAAATATAGAAATCTAGCCACCCAACTGAAGTTGATGCTACCATCCAAGGTGTAGAGAGGTGCATTTCTGATGTGAAATCATGGATGACTTGTAACAAGCTGCAGATGAATGATGATAAATCTGAGTCCATTCTGATCACAACACAAAGACTTTCTCATTCACATCCTTTACCTCAAACAATAAATATCAGCAACACCAACATTAAATTCACACAATCAGTACGAAACCTAGGTGTTACTCTGGACAGTACTCTCACATTGCACCAGCATGTCATGAACATATGCAAGGCGGCATATCTTGAGCTGAGACGCATCAGCTCAATTCGCAAATATCTTTCAGTTGATGCCACTAAAACACTTGTGTGTTCATTAGTACTTTCAAGACTGGACTATTGTAACTCAATTCGGTCTGGTTCATCTCAATATCTACTCCAGAAACTTCAAAAAGTTCAAAACACAGCTGCTCAGATCATACTTAGAGTACCACGATCAGAGCACACCTCCCCGCTGCTCATTACCATACACTGGCTATCCATTCGATCCAGAATCAAACACAAAATTTGTTCTCTGTGGTACGTTTCACTGTCGGACTCTAGTCCAACATACCTATCTGACCTCACCCATGTGTATACACCAGCAAGATACTTATGCTCCTCTTCTGACAATCGTATACTCATTATTCCCACTATCAAAACAAAGTCATATGGACAGCGTTCTTTTGCATACCAGGGCCCAGCAATGTGGAATGAATTGCCCACTGAACTTAGACACAAAGAGTCAGGGAGCGAGATTGGGATCTCCGGTCCGTTTCAAAGGTGACATCCATAAGGGGTGCCCTCCAAAGCGCCCCCTGCCCCCCTTCTCCTCACCCCCAATCTACAGGCCCCAAAAATCTTTAAATGAACCTTAATTTAGTTATTATAATTTATTATTTTTTAATTGTTGTGACTTGGCCACATGCCATCATTGTTGTAGTTATATAATCCGTAATCTTCCTTATTACATTTTTATCGGGGCCCCGAGTGGCCGAGTGGTCTAAAGCGCTCTTCGTTACGGATCACTGCCATCTCACCTCTGTCTGCGGCGGTTCGAGTCAAAGATTCAGCCAATGTGGGCATGTGAGAAAGCTTGCCAGTAGCTTCTCGTGGGTCGGTGGTTCTTTCCGGGGTTTTCCGGGTTCTTCCTCCACCATTAATACTGGCCGCCATGTATAGCCTATCGTGCTGAAAAATGGCGTTAAACCCCACAACAACAACAACAACAACATTTTTATCGAAGTTACAGTCTAACTATAGGATTTGATTTCTTCTGTATTTCTCCTTCTTATAGATTTCCATTATCAATTGAATTCTTTCAATTCTCCTTTCTTCGCACTGTGCTATAGCATGATATTTCGTAAAATTTGCTTTTTTGCACATGGGGCATTTAACAATTGTTCTAATCATTCTTCTTCGTAGTGCGACTTCTCCAGTTAACCATGCGTTATGTAGGTACTTGAATATTATACCTTGAATCTTGGGTGAGCCGATATTGTCCCAGTGCCTCCAAACTCTATCCCAATTAACGGAGATATTTTCTTCTTCTACTTTATTTTTTATTCTTAGGGATAAATTTTCCCTTATCCAATTATAAGTTTTCTTCGTTTCAATTCCCCATAGTTCATCAACATCCCGATATTTACATAAAAGTTCTTTTATATTCCTAAATTTCCTTGGTACTTCCAGTTTTTTGACTAACTTATTATTTTTGTCTATATCATTTCTAATCCTAATGGTAAAACCAAACCAATAAATATATAAAGCTTCCCAAAGAGTTTTTGGTTGGTTATTTAGCTTTTTAAAATATTGGAACATTTAATTAAAATTGGGCTTGGTAGGGCCAGCCCTCCCCTATTCATGGCCCTATATAGTGTAGATTTTTTTTAACATAATGTGTTTTAAAATTCCAAATATATTTTATAATGTCATTATTAATTTTGTCAAGTTCATTGTTCCCTACAGAATTTAAAAGATAATTCAAATTAGAATAAATACGTTTTTGCAACTTGTGTTCGCTCCATTATGCAAAATGGCATAAGAATATTCGTGAGATCTTGATCTTTGCCCCATCATGGCCAGTGACAATGACTGGCACGCACTAGAATTCATTAAAAACTTGCCATGTTCTTTGTTTCTTACAGAATTGAGCATTAAAGTGTAGGAAGTACGACTAGATTATTGAAACTTATTTTAGGATATATTTTATCTCGGATAGAAACGTTCGATCTGGAATCACAGGTGTGGTGATATTAGAGTTTATACAAACAAAGTTTGACCGAAAGTAGGTTGGAAACAGGGCTATTTTCCAGAATTTACCAGGTTGGAATACAATTCAGATTGTGGTAACATAACCATTTACAGCCAATAATCATGGATTAAAAGTCATTTCACACAATATATGAAATTAAAAATCTTCTATCAGAGTTTAAAATAAAAATAAAATAATTTTGTTTCTGTTTTACTGGTCTACATCTTTTCAATCCTTTTAAAACTTCATTGAGAAATAGTAACGGTGAACCATGAATACCAAGTCACTGAAAGTGTAAGAGTGTGAACTGCTATTCGAATTATGTAGTTTTTCATAAATTATTTTCATTCCTTGTCCAAATAAATAAATAAATTGAATAAATAAAACTTAATTGATCACATGGACTGTACATGACACCGTATTCTATGTACAAGCACACTTTTTTTGGTCATAGAAAAGGCATAAAAATTGTTCTAACAGCTTCCTCGCTAGGCGCTCTACATGGAGAGGTTAGTGTTAGGACTGGTGGGTCTGGATAATGTGACTGGGTGGGACATGGTGCCACATGTCTGAAGCATGATGCCCCAGCGCTAGACATCACTATAAACTGCCACACTGTAGACATCTTTGCGATATGACTGAACAAAACTTTGAACCTACGTTCAAAATCCAAATGACACACACACACACACACACACACACTTAATTTTTAATTGCATTGATCTATGCTAGAGAGATGCATGTGGGAAGTAAAACCATATATGTATCATAATTATTTGTCTCACTATACATATATTCCTCTCTTCATAATTTAGAAGTGTCCAAAATTATTTGAGTGTTATTACGTAAGTAAATTTACGAGGTGCAGGGTGCAGGATTTGATGTTGCTACTAATTATAAATTTGTGTAATGTAGGTCTCTTATTGCATCCTACTTTAATATCAACATATGTAATCCGTCATTGTTTATCTGTTTTAATTCAAAGTTGTCAACCCCATTAAATTATAAGTATGTTGTAGTCCTAAAACTCTCCCCATTTGTTTAATTATGGATATCCCATATATTGTTTAAACAATACTGGAGTTTTGTTGTTGTTGTTGTTGTTGTTGTTGTTCATTCTTATTTGTTTTGGATATAATTTTTAGAGTTCAAGGTTGTATGGGACAGTTATGGGTTTACTGGGAATTAATATTAGCCCATGCATATACATTGTTGGACATTTTTTTTTTTTTTTTGGGGGGGGGGAATCATACTGGAAATTGTATGATTAAAACTGTCCATAGGATTTTGTTGGTTCATTTGGATTAATTCACAGCTTCATTTTTAGCGTGTTTACAGCATTGCATTTCTCGTTCACTGTACCATCGTACCATGCATTTTTGTCCAAAAAGCTTGTGATTTCAGAAAATTTTCAATGACATCATCTGTTTTACGTAATTGTTATGCTAAAATGCCCCAATCTTCATTTGCAAAAAGAAAATATAAAAAAAAAAAATGTTCAGTCCTGAGAAGCACATGTCGATTACCGCTACGATGTGTTATCCATGGATGCTCTAAGAGACGCCTTTTTAACTGATTGCACATTTTTTTTTTAATACGGCTTGTTTACTTTGCATCTTACGCGTAACATGACTTGTATATTTAGCCTTTTGTTTGTAGTAGTTCGTGCAGAAATCTGTAAAATTAATTATATAGCATGTCTCATGTTTGGTATGCAGAGAACTCTCCCCATGGAGAACTCGCCCTGGGAGAACTCACCCCATGGAGAACTCGCCCTGGGAGAACTAGCCCCAACGTATCTGGAGAAGTCGCCCCAGAGTGGTTGGAGAAGTCGCCCCAAAACCCAGATAAAACCTTTTTATAACAGAATTAAAACATATTTTACGTGATTCATATTTAGATTTTTATTTATACGTGATCACAAAAGAGATATTAACTGGTAATCATAAAAGAGCAACATCACAGTGATATTTCTAAGACGAAATTAAGTCTTTATATAATCTAATGAATGACGACAGTATAGTGATTAAAAAGGATGATTAGTCAAACACTATTATTATTATGAATCAAGAAGATTATGTTAAAGAAGTTGAACGTAAATTAAATGAGGAAAAATACTACAAACATATTATCGAAGATCCGTCAATAGAAATTAAATAAACAATTTCAACATGCATTAATGAGATGGCTAAAAAAAATAATTCCGTATATGAGGAATTTGATACTTTCCCTCTTAACATGCGTACACCTCAATTCTACATATTACCCAAAACTCATAATGAAATCACACATCAAAGATACAACAACTTTCATTAAAAAGTTGAAGTCTTTTCCAGAGCCATCTGTTAATTTCAATCCTGGTATTATTAGATGTAACATCACTATATACCAACTTTACGCATGCAGTTGGTATTGAAGCTTATAAATGTTTTCTTGATAACAATCCTAATAATAGCACACTATCTTGTGAAGATATTCGTATAATAATAAAACTTATCTTGGAAAAAAATTATTTTCAAATTAATAATTCGAATTACATACAAATAATTGGTACGGGAATGGGTATTTATATGGCTCCTTCATACTCTTCCCTTTCATGGGTAAATTTGAAAAGGATTTTCTTCAAAACGAAATGTTTAATCCATCTCTTTGGTTCAGATTTTTCGACGACATATTTATATCTGGCAGCAGTCAACCGAAGAACTGAAAAAATTTATTGATCGCCTAAATCATTTTCATCCGAGAATTAAATTTACTTATACTGCATCTAGTACACATGTTTCATTTTTAGATGTAAATGTGATATAAAATATTAATAACACTATCTCTACAAATATTCATATTAAGGAAACTAATATCCACAAATATGTGGAATATTCTTCATGTCATCCCATGTCATGTGAAAACGGTATACCATATAGCCAGTCGAAAAGATACCGACACATTATTTCAGATGATTGTCAAGTACAAAATTCGTTGAATAAATTACAAACATATTTACAAAATAGAAATTATCCTACACATATAATTGATTCTGCGCTGAACAAAGCCTGTAATATTACTCAACATGAGGCTTTAAACACAGCAGAATTAAAAATTGAGAGAGATGTAATTCCTTTCACAATACAATCTAATCCTTCATTAGCTAATCTACGTCGTATAATTAATAAATTTTATAGTCTCCTAAATTTATCAAATAAAACTAGCGTAAAGCACTTTACAAAAATAAATCAGTTATCGCTTAAAGAAGACCCAAGAATTTGCAAGACTTTTTTTATTAGTACTAAACAGACAGAAAAGAAAAAGAAAAAAAACAAAACATTTTCGTCATCTAAATGTAACATACACCGGTGCTCTCGATGTGCAAACATAAGAGAAACTACTAATATGAATAATCATCGCTTTCATATTTAGAATTATAGAGATTCGCAGTTTTCATCTAATATTTCAACACAGTTTAACACCAATAATCACTCTCTAAGCGAATTGTCTTTCATTCCAATAGATATTGTGCATGGTGACATGAATAGACTCAAAAAAGAAACTTTTTGGATTCATAAGTTAGATACTTTGTATCCTAATGGCCTTAATACCAATGTACTATATAAAATATTATAATTTTCTTTTTTAATTTATAAATTGTACATCATTTATAACAATATAATTATATGTATGACTGTTTGTCTCTTTATTTTATTATTTTACTGTTACGTAATGACGTAATTGTTGTTTTAAAATAAAAGACGTTATCCGTTTCTTTTAAAACATTTCGTGCCTGAAGAAGCACAAATTAAATGCGAAATTATTTGCACAAAATTTTCCACCCCACTCACGTCTTTCTCCATTTTCCCTCATAGGTTTTATCTCCATCCATCAAAGAGCAGACCGTTCATTGTAACAGTTGATTTAAATATTTTCAATGGAATTTAATCTTGGCCTCTCATTTTAGTAATATCTAAATTATATCGGCGAGTATTCTTTTTAATAGAAACAAACCGGAGTTAGAAATACTGAAATGGTTTCACTAAAATACGTCTTGATTATCTGATGGATTAAGTCAGTCTGTTCACGTACATCAGAACCCCGCCCAATAATTCAGGTTTTAAAATTTTGAGAAAGCCCTAATTAACTTTTGTTAAGAATTGCACCCGCTGAACTACATTACAGACATAATACAATGGTATTATATTGTTCACGGAGGAAAGATCACTATTACAGGGTACAATATACTACATCAAAGAGGTGCATATGTCCACAAGAATTAGCACAATGCCGTTGTCTTTCATTCGACGAGGAGAAAAGAAGACAATTACGGGGTAAAATTGAGTACAACAAATAGGCACATATGCTCACAAGAATTAGCACTTGCGACCAGAAAAATCATCCAAGCTACTTACAACTTGATAAGTTTAGTTAATAGATTAGTCAGCCCTTTGAAAATAAATTTTGTTCCAAGCTGAATTTATTAAGACAACACATACATTTGCTTGTAGACAGTTTATTGCTGGCATATAAAAATGTAGTTGGCACAAATTTTATCATAGCAGTAATGAGAATGGCAGAACTATGTGTAAAATGTATTTTGGAAGTGCGACCACTTCAGGAAGCGATAATGTGAACTGGGAAAAATACGCTGTACGCGATTGACCGCCATATGTGGTACGTGAGAAAGTTGCATGGCAAGGACAAAGCAAACTGCCAAAGTATAATCATTTTGGTAAGAATATCAATATAATAATATATATTCATTTGCATTTATTTTCACCTTTTTTCATTTTTCATTAGATGTTTTGTGTGCTAGTATCCCGGCTGCGACTAGTATGCATTTGTGTACTTTGAGCCATTTTTTGCTTAAATGACCTTCATTCCCTTGAGGGATTGCAGGTACTTGTGTTTGTAAGTGTTTATTAAATACATTGCTACTAAAATCAGTAAGGTGTGACCGCCTTTTTTCCAGGAAAATATACATTGCCTTACATTGAGAATCAATAGTGGTGTGCGACCTGGATTTTGTGAATCTCGCTCATCTACTTAAAATGGGCCCAGTTGAGACGGAAACTATGCCGGCTAGAGCTGTGCCTAAAGGATCAAAACTAAAACAATATTTCCACACTAGAGTGGAGGGAAGAAATTTGATAGTGTGTCACCTGGAGGGGTGCCAGGCACTGGATTTTGGTGACGCAATCACAGTGCCTAAACAAGGAGAAATCCTTATGGCAATCCATACCTTAGGATTAGACATAGGCAAAATAGATGGATTGCAAAATGGGGGATACACAAATATGTAATCTACCTCAAACACCCAACCCCCTTTCTTGACGTAGAGACAATAGACATTAAGGGAGTAACAGCGACAGTGAGACGAACGGAACCATTTGTGCGAGAAATTGAACAGAGGGCAACTGAAGTATACATAATGGGTTTGCAACTAGAAGTCGAAAATGAAGAACTAGTAGAGAAAATTGAGAAAAAGTTCCACGCAAAGATCATAACCAACAAAATGGCCACCGTCTGGGGGTTTGCACCCATAAAATCAGGGATCAGAGTGGTATATGTGAGCAAAGACGATGCAAAAAAGTCCCAGTGTGTTTCTACGTACTCGGTTTCAGGCTGAAGAGTTGGTATAGGGGATCGGAATATAATAGAAAATGTCCAAGATGTTACCAAACAGGACATGGACCAAGAGACTGCCCCAGCCCAACAATAGCGCAAGCAGCAACTAACACAGCCTCGTATGCAAGTAGAGTAGCCGCATCAACATACAGCCAGAATATGGACCAACAACAACAACAAGATCAGATACTAACTCTGATTAAACAAATCAGGAAGGAACAAGAAAGTGAGGAAATAGAAACAATAAACTCATTACCAGAAATTGATGTGACTGAGATTAGACAAGACACACAGAACACCCCGAGTGGGAACAAATCCTAAGCCCAAACAAAACAGGGAGGACAAAGACTCCAATTAAAGAACAGATTTGAAGGCTTAACAGAGGAGGGGATACAAGAAGAAAATGAAAGATCAGTAGACAAGGAACTAACTGGTTTTAAACCCCTAGCATCCACCCCGCTACCGAGGAGAAACAGGAAAAAGAGGAAGGCGGACTCTGGCTTAGAATCGCCCCAAGAGAAAGACGAAGAGGGGGCTAGCACTAACACACAAAATACGGACCAAGAAAAAAAAGAAAACAAAAAAAGAAACACCCAACTCAAGAAGAAGAGAGAAGACGAAGGAAAAGAGGAAAGTGTACGGAGATGGAAAGTGAACAAGAAAACGATGAAGAAGAGAATGATGAGGATGGGAAATCTGGAACGGTAGTGGAAACGGAAACGGAAAACGATAACGAAAGTGCACAGGACATATAAGACACTGAAATGACTGAAGACACAAATGAAAACACAATAAATGGAACAAACCAGACAGAAAGCATTACTACAGGGGAAGAAACCTCTCTCAACAGCACTGCTGGGGGGGGGGGTGAACCAGTGCCCCCATCTAAATAATATATAAAATAAATAATAAATAACCTTTGAAAACAAATTTAGGGAAATATATATAACCATTACTGCGACAACCTGGAGGAGACAAAAATGGAGGAAAAAACTTCCTAGTTTTTTCGATAAATATAAATGGAATAAATGAGGAAAAACTTTTAAAATTTGGAAAGGATTTAAACTATGATGTACTTTTCATTCAAGAAACACATAATGGTTTCACTAAAAAATTAAAAGTATCATGTGAAAACCATTTAAATGGGATTTTAATAACTAATGACTATGAAGGGAAAGATATTAAAGGGGAGTAGCCACAATAATTAAAAATAGAAAAGGAATAAACTGGGAAAGGATAGATGAATGGAAAATTTTTAAGGTAGACTATTACATATAGTTATTGAACAGATCCATTTTATAAATCTATATATACCCGCAAATAAGTACCATAAACAAGAATTCTTAGGGAAACTAACAAAATATCTAGAAAAATATACTATGGAAAATGGTATATTAGGTGGGGATTTCAACTGGGTAGGGGATAACATAGATAAGGAAGGGGAACTCACAACCAATGATATCAGATTTAAACCAGAGAGAGAAAATTTCATGAAAAAACATAAATTTACGGATATATACAGACGCCTAAATATGCCAATGAAAGAATATACTTATGAATACAAAATAAACAAAGGCAGTAGATTAGATAATTGTTTTATGCACAAATTATAATGAAACAATATATAAAGAAGCAGGGATCACAGACTTAAAAATTTCGGACCATAAACTTATTTATTTGAGACTAGAAACTAAAAACAAAAGCAACTGGGGTAAAGGAAGACGGAAGTTAAACAATAGGTTACTAGAAATATCCAGACTTCATAAAAGAAGTAAAAAAGGAAATAAAAACATTTACGAAAAACGGAAACAAAGACATAATTAGGGAATGGGATACTTTAAAAAAAAGATTTAAAAAAATAGCAATCCATTGTTCACAAATAAGAAGTAAAAACTACAAATGGAAAAAGAAGCAATTGAATTACAACTAAAGAAAAGTAACTCCGTAGATCTAGACACAAAACTTAAAAATAGATTAAATAAAATAATAGAAGAGAAAAGGAGGGGCAGAGAAAATAGAGCAGCGAAATATACGCAAATAAACAAAAAAGCAGAGGGCGTGTATAAACGAGAAGAAATAAGGAAAGGAGGAGAGAAAACCTTAGAAAGCCTTAAAACTAATGGAAACAAGAGAACTACAGATAAAACTGAAATTATACAACATATTAAAGATTTCTACAGTAATTTATATACAACACAAACCATTGTAGATGGTACAATTGAGGAATATCTACAAGAAATAAAATGCGAGATGATATCAACAGAACATAAAGAATTATGTGATGATTTCATCTCGCAAGAAGAAATAATTAAAAGTATCAAATCATTTAGTAAAGGAAAATCCCCAGGTGGAGATGGACTCACCTCAGATTTCTACATGAAAATCTGTGGTGAGTTGTCGCCAATACTAGAATGGTTATACAACAATATACTGCTCAGAAATCAAACAATGACAGAAACTATGAGGGAAGGGATTATTATCTTAATATATAAAGGAAAAGGGGATAGGGAAGACTTAAAAAACTGGAGGCCCATCTCCCTCCTAAATATGGATTATAAAATATTAAGTAAGGTATTAACAGAAAGGATAAAGAAGGGTATAGGGAAAAATATAAATAACAACCAGACGTGTGGACCCAAAGGTAGAAATATACAAAATAATATATTGAGAATCAAAACAATTATAGACTAGATAAATGAAAGTGGACAAAAAGTTGCCAAGGTACTTTTTGATCAAGAAAAAGCTTTTGACAGATTAGAACATTACATAAAAAGTGCTAGTAAAATTTGGTTTCGGGAGCAACTTCCGGAAATGGACTAAAATCCTGTATAACAAAATAACCTCATGGGTACAGGTAAATGGAGCAAAGACAGGTAAATTTGACGTTAAACGATCAGTGAGGCAAGGTTGCCCACTGTCAATGCTATTATACGTAATAGCAATCGAAATACTAAGTATAAGCATAAAACTGAACAAAGACTTTGTAGGTATAAAAGTTCCAAATAAAAGAGAAGAGGTAAAAATGCTACAGCATGCTGATGACTGCACTAACTTTATAGGGGATCCAAGTTCATTTAAACACCTAATCAAGGAATTTGAAAAATTTGGAAAAGCATCAGGATATCAAATCAATCACGATAAAACAGAAATTTTAAAAATTGGAAACTGGCGGGGAAACCACTCAGGGTTACCCCACACCTGATCAGAGAAAGAGTTAAAGCACTAGGTATATTTTTGGTGTAGATGAGGAAAAGGAAAACTGTGAAAAGATGAAACAGGAAATTGAAAAAATGTGAATATCTGGCCACTAACGCCGTTATGCCTCATGGAACGAGCCCAAGTAGCAAAAGCATATATGTACTCCAATATCAATTACATCTTAAAAGCTATGGACATTAGCAATGTTACACTAAACAAAATAGATAAAAAAATTATAGAATATATATGGGATTTCAAGATGCACTAAATAAATAAAGAAACTCTCTATAGGGCCAGGGAAAGGGGGAGGGGGCTAGCTTTACCTAGCCCCATACTACTAAAAACATCTAATATTTTAAACAGATTTAAAAGGCTACAAGCAAACCCCGAGTCACCATGGGAGGGGATTTACATCTGTTGGTATGGTTTCACATTAAGAAATAGAATATATATATATATATATATATATATATATATATATATATATATATATATATATATATATATATATATATATATATATATATATAAGAATAACAAACTTACAAAGAAATTAGAAATACCAAGAAAATTTAGAAATATCAAAGAACTTTTGCTAAAATACAGAGATAGGAAAGATTTATGGGAAATGGAAGAAAAACTAACATACAACTGGATAAGGGAAGATATCACGGGAAAAATAAAAAGTAAAGTAGAAAATAATAGCATACATGTAAACTGGAAAAGAGCATGGGGGCACTGGACAAAACTAGGCTCCCTGAAAATCCAGACCTTCTGCTTCAAATACATGCACGATGCATGGTTGACAGGAGAGGCTGCAGTGAGACGGCATATGGTCAGAGTACCGCCAAAATGTCCACTGTGTAAAAACGGGCCTTTTAGTAAACTTCATACAATGACACAATGTACAAAATCCAAGGAAAATTGAATAAAGCCGAAATATGTAAAAACGACGTCTACAATAAACAGAATATACAATACTTAGATGGAAATTTTAATAAAAAGACGCTATATAAAATCACTGAATATATTATAACAACAATGAGGGCCTGTGGCCAAGTAACAGTAATAGGTAAATAAAAATAAAAAGCAAGAAAGGTTTGAGGCAATGAGACTATTGTCTAGATAGTAACCCGAAGGTACATTGTACCTCCACTCTATATCTTGACCATGAAAGCTTTACACTATATACATATCCAAAAGTAAAAGGGACCACCCATGAGGAAAGTAGGGAACAAGGACGCCTTGGGGCTACGTCACATGTCGCTACGCGAAGTGAACAGGCCCATGGAAGAGTCTGGAAAACACCCTCATAGGTGACTCTATCAAAACTTTACTCTTACTGTATCCTTATATACTAACCCTAGTACAGCTCCCTGATTGTACAACATACCCCTTTGAGGGACTAAAAGAACTTTTGGAAAATTCGGCAAATAAATAATAACCAATAAATAAAGGCAGCCAAATCCGAGCTGGGTGAAGTATAAAAAATAAAGAAAATATGGAGCCCACTCGAATACAGCTGACCCTATCAAGCAAATAGATGCGAAGAACGACACGTTTATAGGAGACACCAACACAGTAGGATTTTTTTTTCGTAAACATTTTAGCGCACCGTTACTTCGCCAAAAATTCAAAAAGAAATGGAATAAATGATTAAACAAAATAAGCAAAACTTTTAATTGGATCCAAGGATCACAGGACAACTAGGAAAAAATTTGATATAGAAGGCTATCCCCACATGAAAACAAATTATAGCATACAACACATGTAGCATACACATAAAATAGTACACATGGCATGTAGGAGACCTCTAGCCAAGGTCAAAGAAACGCACTAGGAACGGAATTCCAAGCAAGGTGATAAAAGCCTAGTCGGATGAACAATCCTATAGAAAACATTACGGCCTTTTAAAAAATACTCCGTCAAAAATTCAACAAACTTTTTGATCGAAATTCTGTTACATAAACTTACAAACAAACAACATATCAGGGGGATAACAAATACACATAAAAACAATTTTTCTTTCGTTAAGTTGGGGGTATGGATCATCTGTCTGGTGCCCCCCCCAAAAAAAAAAAAGCGATAATGTGTGACAAGTGCAGCAAATGGACGCATAGAAAATGTTACATAAGTAAGCATTTTATAATGAATAGCAATTATATGATTTCATTTTCACAGTATCTTTTTTATAGTTATTGCTAGCATTCTGTTGTATTATTATTATTCACATATAAGACAATATTTAGTGCAATTAAACATTTTTGATCCTTAAGAATTTATTTTGTAACAGGATCAGTTGGTTGTTGTACGATTTCATACTACTAATCGTTTATTACATTTAGATATTTCCACCGTTGTCGTTTCATAATGCAATTGCTTCATTTTAGCCAATACAAGTGATGCATATCGTACGGCAGTGAAGAACAAACAGACCTAGATTTTACGTGCCAGGACTGTACCGAAGCTTTCAATCTAGGAATGCCCGTTGCGAGCAGCACAAGGAATGATTCCTTGGACATAACACCAGTATCATTTTCTGTACCGCAGAAAATCCAAGAGGACTCCATTAAAAAAAATATAACCACAAATTTGTTAACTTGTGAGGAGGAAAGTAACATAACATTTAAAGTTATTGACGGCGGTACTCAACGAGGAAAGCGTAAGCTAGTCAGTAGTGGCTTCACCTTCGTTGTTAAGGTATGTTTATTGGTTCATTTGTTCATTAATCTTGTGCAGTGTAAGATTTTATAATTGCATACTAACAATTTCAGTGCAATGCAACTTATGCAGCCATAACCTGGAATTTTATTATGGATAAATGAATAAGTATGCATCAATATTTTTCTACTGCACTCACTTTTTTCACGTATGATTGGTGTATGCCCACTAATTTCACTAATTTAAACCGAATTCATTCTCTATTTACCTAATTTTGTTTTGAGCCTATTATATAGATTAGGAATGTAAACAACACCATTATTATATATATATATATATATATATATATATATATATATATATATATATATATATATATATATATATATATATATATATATATATATATATATTGACAATAGGCAGTGTTTTCTATGCATGCAAATATTTACATTAGTTTTATGCTCCATATACCAGCGTCAAAAACATGCATTTCACAAATTGGCGGTTCAGTGTTAGGAATAAAACAACAGCTTGTCCTGTAACGGTGCGCCAGACTGCTAGTGGGTTTAAACGAATCGACGGGCAACACACTCATCAAGGGATGCCAGGGATTTTAAAATCTCTTGAAATGCAGAAAACGGTAATTGATTTACCAATGCTAGAAACATGTCTTTGTCAGTAGCCATTGTTGCAATGAAAATGAAGGGTAATAGCGATTATTTCTGCCCTTTAAATTATCGTGGTTGAATTATAGTCATGAATACAGTATTAGATATTCTCAAAGTATGACATTGAAAATATCAACCACCGCCGTGTAATTCAAACGAAACAACTTCATCACAGTCCTTTCAGCTTTCTGTTCCCAATCCCTGTATCAATGTTATATCACGAGATGTACATCTATTTCATTTAATTGCTATATATATATATATATATATATATATATATATATATATATATATATATATATATATATATATATATATATACATTAGATCAAGGAAGAAGCCGGACGAGATCTGTTTGCGCCGGCAACCACATTTGTTACCCGGGTTATGGATGAGCATGTCGATGTTCATCTGCCTGAACATTCAAGATCAAATTACAACAACATTGCACGAGTTGCTAACTACACTCGACAGCGGAGCAGACCACCAGATCCAGCAGATTTACAATTTGAGGTCTGACATTTAATATTCATATTTAAAAATTTTAATGTTGCAAGAATAATGGTTACTAGATGAGAATTTATTTAAATTAAAACGATAGTTTTGTACTTATTGTGTGTGTGTGTGTGTGTGTGTGTGTGTGTGTGTGAATTGGATTTTTAACGTAGCTTTAACAATTGTTCAGTTATATCGCTACGATGTCTGTAGTGTGGCAGTTTATAGTGATGCCTAGCACTGGTGCATCATGTCGCATTAGCGCCAAGCGAGGCAGCTATTAGTACCATTTATTACCCTTTTTGTATTTTTTACAGCTGGAACACGAATTCATTGAGCAGCACACATCTGATGATTTTTTCAAGGCTGATGTGAGAGTAGGAGGACATCGTCACCTTATTTTCGCAAACAGCCAACAGCTGCAAATGATGGCCAATGCGAAAACATGGCATATTGATGGGACATTCAAACTAGTAAGGAAGCCGTTTCATCAATTGCTGTCCATCCACACGTTTGTGAAAGCATCGGATGAAATTGAACAGTTTCCAGGCGCTTTCATACTGATGTCTAGGGGACAGAAAAAGGGCTATAAAAAGGTATTATTTGTATTACCCTTCTTATGCAGTTTTCTCTTAAAGTTTTGTGTGAATAAGTTAGACAACATCATGTTCATATCATTGGCATATTGTATAGTAAGACAATGAGTTCTTATTCTGTTATTCATATTTGTCCAGGTTTTCCGCAGAATCCTCGCCATGCTGCCCAGTAGCCCAGAAGCGAGGGAAATGTTTGTAGATTTTGAACACGGTCTCTGGCTTGCTTTACACAGTTTGCAAAAACCAATCTATGGTTGTGCGTTTCACTGGGGACAAGCAGTGTGGCGGCAAGCCCACTCACTTGGATTGCAGGTATATACCCCTTACCACTACCACCATCACAAACATTTAAAAAGCTCCTGAAATAATATGACGATGTAATGCGGCTACAACAATATATACTAGTTAAATAAACAGTAGAGATGAAAGCATTATACCTGATGTATGATTTGTACACACAATTCCGTCGGAATCATATAACATCATATCCTAAAATACAAACTCAACTCTCTCTCTCTCTCTCTCTCTCTCTCTCTCTCTCTCTCTCTCTCAATAAATGCTTATTTCGCAAAAAGTTAAAAAAGTTATCAGCTAATTTCTTTCTATGAATTTATTTGCAATCATATATTTCCTTGCAATATTTCAGTCTGACTACAACATGAAAGATTCAGTATATAAATTCATTAGAAAAGTCCTAGCCTTGCCATTCCTTCCTGAAGAACTGATCAAGCATACGTTTTACAAAATGAAGGAAAAGGCCAATACTGAACAGTTGGTACAGCTGATGAAGTATGTGGAAAATAACTGGATAACAAATCCAACATGGATGCCAGCAACATGGTCAGTATTCCAGAGGGCAATCAGAGCTAACAACGACACTGAAGGCTGGCACAACCGCTTGAATCGCCGGGCAATTAAATCAAATATGTCACTGTATCTGGTAGTGACTATCATGTACAAGGAGGCAAACTCCAATCCTAAGCAACTGAAGATGGTTTCGGAAGAGAAACTGAAAGAAGACTGACCCGGAAAACTAAAGAAAAACAAGGAAGAATCTTTCATTTGTGGGATATGTTCCAAAATGATGAACTAAGTGTCAATGCATTGCTTAATTAATGTGCCAGATTATATACTGCGCCTGTATACTAATTATATTTTATTATGTTTGTCATGCAAACGTAATGGTAAGAATGTCATCGTAGCAAAATGTAAAATTCTATTAATAAAAGTACTGGAATAATCCTCAATTTTTGGGCACTTTTTTGTATCTCCATCTTTTAATTATAATAAAAATAATTTCAAATGAAATACCATTAAAGACCTGTTTACGCTTTTTGCATTCACTGTTTCCAACATCAATGTTTTTATGCACCTTTCGGATGAATATGCGTTTTGCTTCCACACTTACGTACAAGACTGTTTTCCACTCGTTGTATAATAAACCCTTCCTTCCTATTTTGCATTATAACCCATGAACATCACAATATATGGCACTTAAAAAAATGATATGCATCAATAATAACAATTTATTTGGTTGTTTTTTTTATATAATAAAACGTACAAGTAAATTTTGAGCGCCTTTTATACTCCCCAAAACTCTTGTTTTACACAAACAAAAAAAAAAACGCCGTGCATAAAAAATGTTACGTATGTATCATGACCTTAACGACCTACATTCTGAAACCTCGTGAATGAATGTTCAGGGTATAATTAATCAAAATTTACTTTTAGATTTCTCAAAGATTATACACGATTAATTTAGAGACTTTTTAATTCAATCTTCAGTTTTATTTTTCATCTTTATCTGACAGAACTAGCTCGTAATTACACTGGCGACAGTAACGTAGGTATTGATATACACCATTTAGGTTGCAATATTTTCAAATCCAAGTTTTATTTATTGCTTACATCGAATTTTTTGGAATGATAGACGTATATTGATATAGCAAAAATGTATGCATTAAGGAAAGAAACATATATAATGAGTTAACGTGTCAGCGACATTGATTTGTGCCTCCTTAGTGAATTTAGGTCTAGTACGCGTGATCATGGTGTTATTATATATTACAAAATAACGTAATGTTGTTTATTTTGCATCGGTAATTTAGTAATGAAATATTTTTTCAACTTTTCGTTCAACTTGAAATAGTTTGTTATTATTGAGAAATAATATAATTACGAACACTGACAAAAAAGAAGAAATAAACAAAATGATGTAGTACAAGTGATCTTTCAGAAACCGTCCAAATTATGCGTATTAGCCATGATGATGAACTCGGTAGCGACCGCATTTCTTGAGTAGGCATCACTGATGCTTTTTATTGAGTTCAAGTATCATTTGTCAATGGTTAGCAAATCTCAATGAACAATCAGATTAAATTGTTCAGTTAGAGAGATAATAACATAACCCTTTGGCTTATTGACGGTCATCGCCAATTCAGTCAATTTCGGGTTACAGAAGTCAATGCCATAAAGTCATCTCAGGATGACTTAGGTTATTAGGTTGGAACCATTTTATATATAAAACTGCAGACATCACATCATGCTTACATCCTGTCTTTTTTTCCAAATAAAATGCATCTAATTATTTGAAGAGCAGAGCGAAAGGGACAGATAACACTTATTTTTCGTTAAGTACAGAAGCGGAGTTGATCAAATGGAAAACCTGAAAAAATTTCAAATTTTATAGATTAATAAGTTATTAAGTTGAAGAAAAACAACAATAAATAAAGCCTTAACAACCATGTGGCGACATCTCAGAATTACTTTATATTATCCTTGGGGCGACTTTTCCAGGCGAAGTGGGGCGACTTCTCCGACCACCATGAGGCGACTTCTCCTGACACCTGGGATGAGTTCTCCCAGGGCGAGTTCTCCATGGGGCGAGTTCTCTACTAATCATCATGTTTTGGAACCTCCTGTTCACACACAGACGTCAGTCACAGGGGCAGGAGACCGTTTTTATGCACAAATTTAATGATGCAATCACCGACCTAGAATAAAAAAAATCATTAAAAAAATAAATACACAAGCAAGATAAAAAAATGTCAATATTTTTGGATACCTATAAAAAAACAAAGCATACGAATATTTTCCACTTGCCCAGAGATGTCAATGGCAGTTCATAGCAGAAGTTAATGCACCCCAATCTTAAATTTATATATGCAATGTTCACATCTGAAGGTAATTTTGACACAATGTGATACTCAGTGCAAACACAAGCCCTTTTCCTAAATGTTAATTCTGCAAAACAGTGAGTAACAGACTATGAACGTGCGAAATCGTTGGAACCAATCGCGTAATTTCTGCCGAAAAATGTGACACGTGGTCAAGACATCACACGCAAAACCAGACTCAGCAGCTGTAAATATGGCGTCAAAAGATGAAAATCGACCATCAAGAATGAACCACAGGTACTCGACGAGAGCCTGATGTTGAGAATAAAAAAACAATAATCTAAAGGAAAAAATCATCCAGAGTGACAAAAATACCTCAGATTACCCCCATGGCCCGTTCTGACATAGGACCCTCTCTATCATAATATATAAGAGAGAAGGTACGAAACTTCCAAATACTTCGTTCCACCTATGACCCTCGATTTCCTTCTGCTATTTCCGTCTTTAAAGGCACACGACCATACTATATGGCTTGTTGTACTCCTGAGATATTATTCTATCCATCAAGCCATCACTGACTTTTCTGCGTTGTACCAAACTAAAGTTACAGGCTCCAAAACGTGCGATTTTCGCGAATTATTTGGTTGTGGACAAGTGCGTGCACATATGAAAACCGGTGAAAAGACGTACATGTACCGTCTTTTCAACTCTATGGTACATCCTTTCTTGAATTACAGAACAGTGGTACATGCAAAAGTAAGTTTTTACTTGCCATTAACTCGATTCAACTTTAGGAATCCTGTTCCATGCAAGAATTTGACATTGTCTTCTTCACTGCACATACATTGTATACATGCGACTCTATTTTCAAAATAGGTAAACTATGTGGCACACACGTCAACGCCGAAATATGATTGGCTCAAAAGGTTATACTTTAATGTAAACTGTCATTAATTTAACACATTCAAATGATTCATAACATGACCCGATCATGTTATTACCTATTTTTGCCGGGATACAAATATTCTTTATCATGAATCGATTCAAAAAGACGTTGATGTTGCCACAGTGATAATAGGTCTGGCAAGATATTCAGATGATTATACAAGACCAGCCGGTCCGACAATGATGTTCGCCAAAGACACTTCTGATCACCCAGATCACAGACAGCATAATACAGGACGACCAAGAAATTTTGCCAATAACGCTGATGCTGATGTGTGGCCAGTTGTTCATGATGTTAATTCAGAGTTCAACTTAGGATTTTCATCACGACGATCGATGTTAAGAGGTAATCGTAGAAATTTCTCATGCGCGATTCCACTGTCACATATCTTTGGATTTTGCAGAAATGTTAGAAAAGATATATTTGGTGCTAAACATACAATTGCACTAGTAAGAAAAGCTACCGACGATGATGCAATTTGGAGACCTGCTGGTGATGCTGGTAAACTAATACTGACAAAACGTTCATTGTGGATGCCAGTAATGACGCCATCAATTGCTGAAGAACAAAAAGTACTTTCTTTTATAGATTCAGGCGGTAAATCATTGTTATCATGGCTGACAGTGACCACAGACAGTATCCAAAGTTCTGTTAATGGTTTATTTACATGGCATCTTGCTACACAGCACAGTGTTTCCGCACCACGACATATATTTGTTGCCTTTCAGGATTTTACGCGAATGAATTTACAAACACACATATGATATTTGACAAACTTGGAGTTAATGAAGTTTCTTTGCGGATAAATGGGCATCAAGAACCAGCTGAAGATATATTGTTAAATTTTGATCAAAATCATGTAGCACGTGCATATCATCGTTTGATGTAATTTATGGGACGTGAATCAAAATAAAGATACTGGTCTACAAATATCACAACTAGATTTTACAACATTATATCCGATTTATTACTTTTCGTTGGAACATCTTGATTTATCCAGACAGTCTGTCGTTGATATTCACTTTCGAGCTCAGACAACCTCCTGTGCCGTAGTTGGTCCACCAATTGTTCATGGTGCTTACAGAGCAGTTGCTGTTATATTAAGCGACAAATCAATGTTGCTTGAAGTTGTTGGTGGACGAATGAAAGTTATTGATGCACCAATGGAAAATCTTGAATCCTGTTATTTAAAAACACGTGTATTATCATAAAATGTCATATCACGTTAGTGTTAGTCATACTCCTGGTCAGTTTAAAAAACTTCAATCAAATTCAGCAAAGAACTGCGGAATGAAAATATCACTAAAGCGAGATCAGATCACGGGTGGTCAAAATAAATTATCATTATCAGAACGTCAACTTTTCAACAGCGCTAAACAATCAAAAACAGGCGTTAAAGTTAATCTCTCTGCGGGTGCGATTAAGGACTCAATTAAAACAGGTGGTATTTTTCCACTTCTCGCGGCTATTCCAGCGTTCATTTCTGCAGCCGCACCTGCCGTAGCGAAAGCAGCCGCATTAGGTGCTGTTGGAACCGCTGCTGGAATGGCATTAAAGAAAGCAACAGGAAAAGGATTAAAACAAAGGAAAGGGTCTAAGGTTACCAGGATCGCATCGAGAAAGAGGTCTGAGGCTTCCAGGAACACGTCGTTAATTATTTCAGCATCAAATTTTGATTTACTTGATGCTGCTAAACAACTAAAAATAAAAAAAACTACAGAGGTGGTTTTATGCGAGATCAATTACCACAACGACCAAACAATATTGAAACGGGTATTATTAATCTTGATGATAATTCTGGGCATCTTACTCATTGGGTATCATACGCAATTGATCCACGTGGAATTGTTTATTTCAATTCGTACGGGTTAGCTCCACCTCGTGAGATAATTAAGTATGTCGCTCCGCTTCACGAAAAAGTTTTGGTATTCAACGCTACCAACACAAACAATGACAGATCCGCCAATATGCGGAAGTGAAGTAATTAATGTACTTAACGCAATATCAAAGTCTTCCAATGTACCTCATAAAGTCGTGCATAATTATACAAGTAACCGCTTCGTTTTAAACAGATCTTAAATTATAATGGTTGATATTTACGGAAGATCTTCTTCTACCACTAGGGGCAAGAAAAAATCCGACGATATTGATTTGTCGAAGTACGCGACTAAAGATGAACTTGCTGATATTATTATTCTTGCTGAAGTTGACCGAGATGAAGTTGTTGTTTTTCAGTATAAATACGGTGTTTTAAAAACGAGCAACATCATGTGGAATGATATAGTTCGACGAGTACTCGGTGCGGTCACGGATAACATCGCTGTGTTTACTAATGACGGAAAAATTAGAGACTCAAATATATCATTCGCAACCATCAGAGATGAAATTGGAAAAAGAGTTGCTAATCGTTTGCTGAATACCGGTGACACAATGACGGGCGAACTCAGCATGAGCGGGAATAAGATAGTGGTTTTGAGAGCTCCAACATTTGATGAAGCGCAACAAAAAAATACGTTGACGTTAACTATAGCACCGTAGATGGTAAATTATCCACCTTGCGGCCCGAGTATGATGTTCACGTAAGCGCGTTTATAAATATCCGTAGAAATTTTAGACAACTTAATGAAATCGCAGATGAATTCTTTGGTAATCCGTTGACCGTTGACGCAAAACTCTCTGATATCAAGACGAACATTGACACGATTAAAAAAACACAAGAAGACATCGTAAGTGGGATTCATGAGATCGTTAACAAAATTAATCTGATTAAAATCCCCCCCCCCCCGGGAGTTAGTCCATGGCAAATTACCAACACCGTATACACAGTATCATCTGAATTCTCAACATGGTCACAGCAAAATAAAACTCTCAAACATACCGCAACAGTTAATGGTGTGTACAGGCTGTCTGTGTTCAGTGCTGCAAAATTTGAGATATTTACAACGTATCTCTGGCGACATTCAATTGATAAATTTTCTGGAGTTGTGTCTATCATATTAAACAAGGGAAACGAAGAAATATTTATTCTGGAAGCACTTGATAAGAAATTAATCGCAACATCTTACTGGTGGTGTCTAGAAGTTGTAGCTGAAACACCTCAATTGGTAACTGTATAAAATATAATGAGTACCTCAATCGACATCACGTCGCAAAATTACCGTTATAATCAAGCACGTGAATGGCAAATAAAATTAAAAGACAGCGTCGATCAGTATAAGGCAAAAATAAAGAGATATCGTACGCGTATAGTTATCGTTGATGTAATTGTTTATTCTGTGTTTGCAGTTGTTGCTGGAACCGGCTTATTATTGGCAACAATGTCTATGATGGCTCCAGTAGCTGTAACTATTTGACTTTCTGCAGCAACAACAATTGCAGGGGTTCTCAATATTATTGCAAAAAGTCTGTACTTGCACAAATGTAACGTTAAACGAATATATAATAAAATTACACATAGCAACCTCTGCGTATGCTAATCTATCATCATTGTTATCGATAAGTCTCAACGATGGAATAATCTCCGATTTTGAATTCTCAGAAATGATTAAAATTTATCATAATGCCGCAACAGGTATAAATAAGTCCAATTTAAATGATAGCAGTATTAATAATGACATCTCTAGAACTGTCCCTAGAATTACTCCAGCAAATTGCGACGAACACAACTCCGCCAAGAATCAAGATGATATCAGTAAGCTCGACTAATCCTGATTTTAATATCAATTTTCCAACTGCAATTTCAGTGACCGAAATCGCACTAGCGCAATTGCGAGTTTATTATAGTTGGCCTCATATCAGATTGAAATCATTTAATGGATTACAAGCAAATAATTGACTTATATTTGCAAATTCAAATAAACCCGATGGAACACCCGATTGGCAAGTCGTCGAGATACCCACGGGCAGTTATGAAATTGAAGCAATCAATGAAGAATTGAAACGCAGAATTAAATCAATAACAGGAGTAGAATCAAAAATATCGATCGATGTTCACGAACCAACCTTATCCTCGGCGATTGAAATACACTTACCTAGTTATATTGTTGATATTTATCGATCATCGATTAGATCTATTTTAGGATGGCCTGAAATAACTCCACCGGTTTATCAAAAACCACCAGAACCACGTCGGGAAGATTTCATTACGGACGTAAAAAATTTTATAATAACACAGAATACCGAATAATTGAAGAATCTCCATTATACCGAACACCGGATGCATATTATTCAATGACTTATAGCCAGATATTTGGTGAAGATTTTGTTAAGGAAAATACATTTAAATTGCTGGATAAAAAGGTCAAGGACGAACACGACTATTTCTGAAAAATTAAAACAATTGTTTAAGGATTATATTTTTGAATATCCTAATAATAATCTAAAAGAGGAAATTATTAGAACATTACAACATTTAAATCAAATTGTAGACGATCTTCACCGTCTTAATAAGATGACGGTCAATTTTTTAAAACTCGTATAATAATAGATAATCGAGCATTTATTCCTAAGGATGCATTTTAAGATCATTATAAAATAGCTGAAGCGGATGTGGCAGAATTTACAATATCAGAATATAGATCCGACGAATTAGTCAGTTATTAACATCATCAATGAAAACTTTCCTAAAATTATCGAGGCATGGAGAAAAATAGTACCGCAGCACGATAACATTCTCAGATATAACAACGATTCACATGGCGGCGGGCGTCATGTTTCACCAGGAATAGTCAATATAACATCAACGATCGCGGTCAATCTTGTATGTGATGTAATTGATGACAGCTATCAAACAGATGTTGGAAAGTGAAATCAGGATCAACAGGGATACATTCTGTATACATTCACTCCGCAAGTATCTCCTGGGGATTTGATCGTTCAAGAACCATCCAATCCTGTTTATCTACGGTGTCATAATAATATATTATCACGAATAAATTTCAAACACATTGATCATTTAGGACACTTAATTGACCTGCGTAGGGAAGAACTAATTATAAATCTGTATGTAAGATCTTAAAATTTTTATCATAAGATTCCTAACTTTGTTATGATCATAGATCTTTGTGGCGTGAACATCAAAAATGAAATATTCAGAAAAAATATTAAAATATTTCTGATGATAATCAAAATTTCAGAATAATAATAAAATATTTCTGATAACAGAATAATAAGAAGATATTTCTGATAATAATAAAATATTTCTTATAATAAATAATTCAGAATAATAACAAAATATTTCTGATGATAATAAAATATTTGAGAAAAAATAAAATATTTCTGATAACAGAATAATAATAAAATATTTCTGATATCAGAATAATAATAAAATATTTTTGATAATAAATAATTCAGAAAAAATAAAATATTTCTGATAACAGAATAATAATATAATATTTCTGGTAACAGAATACTAATAAGATATTTCTGATAACAGAATAAGGATAAGATATTTCTGATAATAAATAATTCGGAATAATAACAAAATATTTCTGATAATAAATAATTCAGAATAAATAAGATATTTCTAATAATAAGATATTTCTGATAATAATAAAAATATTTTGAAAAGGCAAAACCTGAAAGATTACACGTACTCAGCCACAATCGTTTCGTTATCACCAGTAACAGACGTAATTTTTCTTAATTGTCTTAAACGAGTATTAATTGTCTTCTTTGCTTCGTATTCACGAGATAATTCTGATCTAATTTTTCTACTGCGGTAGAGAGAGGGACGAATTCCCTCATTTCGTTATCTTTTACTGCAGCTAGTGATTGAAACATCGCCGTTTGAATTTGTTTTACGAACTTGTATTCAGATGGTAGCGTGTATCCACCTTCATTTTACGTTCATCTAATATTTCAAAATCAGAAATAATTTTTTCAGGATTCAGTTCATCAGATATATTAATTCCGTTTTTTTCTAATTTTTTAATAGCAGAAATAATATCATTGATATTTTCATGGTACATTATATATATATATATATATATATATATATATATATATATATATATATATATATATATATATATATATATATATATATATATATATATATATATATATATATATACACACTGAATATATATTTAAAAGATAAACAAACAATCATGGTTGATTATACATATATATTTAAATTGAATTTTTGACAAAAATTAAACAGTAGCATGATTGATGGGGTTGCAACATGATTCGAACCACTGACCCATAACGAAAATCAGCCACGCTACCACTGCGCCATGTTCTAATCTACTGGTATATGTTTCAGAAATTGTTATATAGTTTTACCTCTACCGGGTAAAATGACAGCGTGGATTTATTTTCCAGAAAACATTGCATAAACTAATCACACAATGACAGTCAAGGTTGAAACATAGCTCTTTCTGTATCTAAAAGTAAATCAGTTAATGATGTTGTAGCTGAGAAAATCTAAATGACCTAACAAATTCAGAGAAATAAAGATATTGTTTTATCTATTAATATAAGATTACAGGCTCTATCCGCTAACATAATTATATCCCCTTTATAATACTGTTAAGGGACTTGACATTGAATATGTCTTTCCATTTTTACTTCAAGAGCGAAATACAGAAAATATAACGCAGATTTGGTTTGTTGTACCGGAGGAGAAAAAACCCACAAACAAAACGATATAATTTATTTATTGTAAAATTACAAGGAAGTTTACTCTTAACCATTTTTTGCGTATCCCTGACAGAATTATCTCCCTTAAAGTATTGCTATTTCTTTACTTGTCATACACCAACAGTATTCTTGTAACTGATATAATATCCCTTTACTGAATGATGAAAAAAATTAAATTGAAGTAATTACTCTACCCTAACAATAATTATACAAAAAATGAAATTAAATAAGAGTCTCCCTTTAGCAATAATGAAATATTATTTTTGTTTATTTTTCGAAAAGGCAGATCTGGTAATATTATCTGCGACATATTGTACAGAACATGGGTTAATATCAAAATGTCTGCCAGCTGCATTTATTGATCGAAATATTATTTCTTCGCCAGTCTCTGTATCCAGAGATTTAATCACACTCCTTGCAACTGTTTTACATCTCCCAGTATTACCACGTACAGAATTCTGACTCTGTGTGATAGCTTGTAAATTAATTAAATTATTATTAAGTTTTTACCCATCAATATGATCGATCGAAAAGACCTTTTTCGATCACTCCGCAATAATATTCGTATATAAACCGGTGACAGCAATTTCTTTTCCTCCCAGCATTAAATCTAAGATAACCAATATTGTCAACAACACCGACTGGCTTTTTTAGTCGACAGTGTCTAATTACACCATCACGAGTTGCTTTGAATGGACAAGTTTGTACAAAAGTTACCATGTAACCTTGCTTAATAACATTAAGGGAAACATAAGTACCTCTAAGAACGTTTCATTATACTAGTTACCTTGGTCTTTACATATTTAAGCCGAGTTGAGATTGCATGACTGTGTTCAAGCATTTTGTTTTTTCATTTTGCAGGAAGGGTAATGTACATGAGATATTATAACAAATATATTTAATTGTATGCTTCACGTTGTAACATAGCTGCATGCTATACATACTAGACTATACATGAGAGAGAGAGAGAGAGAGAGAGAGAGAGAATAATGTTGATCATTTTGTCAGTATTTAGTTGCTGCAATATGAAGCTGTTACCATTTAACTTTATTGTTTGTTTTATTTTTCAAGTTGTCTTAGTGTGCGCGTGCGTAAATTGAAAGCTTGTCATTACTGGTCAATATCGTCAATCATACTTACTCCATTATTCCGTACAAATTAGAAAGGAAATAATTTTGTGTTTAATTTGTGCCCCCCCCCACTCAAGTTACAAAATAAATTGATAAACATACACTTGTTTGAAAATAAAATGAAAGAAATTAACCTTGCATTGTTATCATATATTCCTTCCTTTTTCATCATGCTAAAATTATTTTAAATCAATATATATCCACGAACTTCGTATATGTAGTGGATGCCGGCTTGCGTATGCATCCTTAGTGTAGTGTGTATCGCTTCTATCAATTAACAAAATCGCAAATGAGACGAAAGTATCACCCAATTGTTTGAAGGCACCTGCCATTTACGCATGATAAGTTACTGATTGCAAACTGACCCAGATTGTATTGTATCCAGGTTAACTATAAGTCAGTATCTCGCAAATAAAAAAAATCATTATTTTAAAATACATTCAGTGTGAGTGCAAATGATAATCTTTTTGCTAGCATGGGTTACAAAAGTATTATTAAAGCAAGTTATTATTGTGTATACTATTTGCCCTGCAAACATCAATTATGATTACATATGACAAACAAATAGAAGCCCGGGTGATAAACATAACTGGCAGGGAGCAATAAACTTATTATTTAAACTTACCGACAGGATATCAAATGCATAGATTATTTTATTACAATGCAAACCAACCCCAGAAACTGACTTTGGTATCTTTTTAGTGTGCCGAATTCTTCTTCTGAAGTCGGCCGACAAAAGGAAGTAAAGTTTGTTTCCTTTGGATTCTTTAAGTGTGCCGATTTCTTTCTTCTTTTTTTATAAAGTCTGCTAACACAGGTAAGCCAGCATTGACTCTTTTTACCTGTATTAACGGGAATTTTCAAAATAAATTAAAGCAATGGAACAGTTTTGAAAGCGCGACACAATCTAGTGCGTCGTGCACGCATACCGATATAAGGCTGAACAGTGAATTAGTTTTCATTAGTTTAATCTAAATATTCCCTATCCATAGTTTATAGTGTCTTATTTTTCGACAACAAGAAGAATGTACTTCGTCTTGTAGGGATAAATATACGTCATTTCCGGTTAGCGTCCTCTATAGGTGGGAAATCGTAACTAAGGGGAAGTAATAGCGTTGTATACTTCTATTTCGAGTAATTAAATTATTATTTCTTCTTTACACTTGATAATTTTTTTGTTATATTTTTTGTGAGAGTATAACTATTTTTAATCATACAATGCAAATCTGATATAAAAAGGAAAATGTTGGAGTATGGCCGGTGACCTTTACTAGATTTGCCCATAAAAGCCTGAAACCGGTGACCCTTAAGTATCCTGACTATTTAATCTTTTCAGATTCTTATTCGGTTTACCTTAACAGTTAAATACGAATTATGTACAGGGCAAAGTGCATGTTTATATGTGGGACTTTGAACTAATTTGCAGGAGTTATCATACATCACTTCCTTTCAAGTGCACAAATGTGTACAGTGTATGCGAGATAGGTGCACTTACGTGCCCTGTCGTCTTAAATAGAGTTCTTCTATTATGGCCAAATGACTGCAGATGTTTAGTTCGTCCCAAATGATAATGGTGCAGACCTGACATCAAATATGGTGATTATGGAAGCTATCCTGTAAGTCTTGCGATCTTTGCTCAGTTTAACAGGATGGTAAGGTTTACATTTTTAACGTTTTATTGAAGTTTTGGACTTTCTTAACAGCAGTGGGCCATATAGGTTTCACAAACAGAAGCAGCTTTCATTTCTCACTTTTGAAAACAGGTTTTGAATGTTGTCATAATGCTGTTGGAATGTTAGTTTGTGACTTTAAACAACAACGTTGTAGCAACATTCCAGCAAGTTCCTCAAATCACGTTGCCACAACCTTATATGACAACATTGCCACAATCTTAGTGCAAGGTTGCTGTAAGGTTATTGCAACGTTGAATTAATAGCTGGGTAATAGTACGGTTTTTAAACGTCCATTCTGTTGGGAATATTAAAAATATTGAATTTAACAACTCCACATTCAATAAGCCTAGCATTAATCAATATAAAGTCAGTAAAAATTATATTGATACTGTATTCGTTTCATAGAACTCACAGTTTGTGAAATTCATATAATTGAATTTTGTATTCTGATTGGGATTAAGCAGTTGCACCAATATTGGTAATCCTAGAAACAGTGAATTTATTATTGGGTGCATCACTAGACTCGATGCACAAACCTTACAATCAAGGGCTATGGTGTGTCTGCGCCCAAAACAGGAAACTCAAGCACCAAAGACTATGGTGCACCAGCAATTATAAACCTATATATCTTTACTCGTATCAAAACAATATGACCGAATCATATTTTTCAAAGTTTGAAGAAATCTTTCTATAGCTCCTTGACACTCAGTATGAAAGGCAGAAGACACGAATTCGTACATAACAACCTGGAAAATTCCAGACATAAAGTTTGACCCTTGATCAGATTGGGAAGGTCAAATTGAGTAAGAATATTTATCAAAGCTTTTACTATTGTTTTAGTTTTAATATTCCTCAAAGAAATTGCCTCGTGTTCTCTTGTTGACGCACACATGATGGTCAATACGTATTGGTCTTAGGTAAGAGACAGACACAATCTATCATTATTCTGCTAAATGGTTCATCTAATGCACGAATAGGTTGCAGATGAGCCTTCGGTATCTTCTGATTGGATTTTCCAACCACTGAATTTGTTAAAAGAGACACTTATTTCTAATGAAGATACCGAAATTGATCTGCTCAATTATGTTGTCAAGTCTAAGTATATGCATATTTGACTTAAAGTAAAAAGAAAGCTTTATCATGTAAATCGTTCTTTTTCTTTATGAGGGGAAGTTTTGTGTTTATTTAATTTAATTGTTTGTTTGTTAGGTTTTTTAAAAACAAATTATCTCGTTACATACTATTTTAATGTAACATTATATGTTGGACTTGAATTTGTCCAAAACTGAGCTCATTGCTGCTTGACCTGATTGACCTTTCTATTTCATTATGTGTAAACAACTATTACATAGCTAAATTATTCTCTAGGTGTATGGGTTTAATATCAGGATCGTTATTAATGGAAGAAGTAAATATGTTTAACTGGGTCTGGGTTTGGGAATACCCTGAGTGTAATCAAGGTTTTGGTTTTGATTTGTGAACATCATTATGATTCTAGAAGGTTAGTTCCCATTCGGTAATGGTTTTGTTTTAGAAAATGCCAATTGTGACCTGACGTCAAGTAGAGAACTATATAATCTTGTAATTGTGAGGACATGGACATTCGTGCTTTAACATCCAGCACTTTCAAGTTGTATTATATTGTGTCCAATTGGGAATCTATTTTCTTCAAATTATTGAATTCAAGTGATTATTTTCTCTGGAAATACAAAAGTGCTCTGATGAAATTCTTGCATTAAGACATTCTCTATAATTTATATTGAATTTTCAAACATGGAATTATATTACTGTGATTGAACAAAAGATTGTTGTCACATCAACACTCTGTAAGTAATCACAAACACGTCATCGCCTTCAGTTTTCAGATTTATTCTGGACTTGTACTGAGTTTTTCCAGGAATATAAAGTAATATGACTTGTGTCTATAATTCTTGGATTATTTTGGGATTCAATTCGCAATTCCGTAAGCTCTTTTTCATTTTACTTTGTATTCTAGGGAAATAAATTATATTTGTTAAATTTTACAAATCTTTTTTCACACTACTTCCCATGTTGCGAATACATTCTGGATAAATGACTTTATTAAAGGCACATCAGCAGTCGTTGAAATTATAAGCATTTAACATAATACAAAGTATAAAACATTACAAAGGTAGTTCAGAATTATTTCCAAGGGGAGGACGATCATGATTTGCACACTTTCGAGAACTAAGATCTCTTTGTTTGATAGCACCAGCCTTTGACAACCCTAAAGCTGGACCATAGGACTACTATGAAGAAATCAGTATGCTGTTGTTTAGCCAACAGCAGACTAAACATTAAATTATTTTTTTTGCATATTCCCAGAATGCAGTGTTTGACTTCATTGTTGTTCATTGTTACGGATTCCTCAGAGAAGAGGAACCTCTGCCATGAAATATGTTTGCTACAAGTATATCGAGTTGTATGAAGGTGTAATTTGTATCTGTTAAAACCTTTATGAAGAATATTACATTTTACAAGTATTACAGCGAATCAGATACTATAACATGAAAATTAAACGATAAAAAGCAACGTAAACGCGGTTTTTCTTCCAAAAACCTTTTTGCGCATATACTTATAGAACTTTTCTTTTAAACGGAACCGAATGACCATTATTATCAAGACGCTCTGTTGAGTTCATATATATAAATGTCTCATTTGTGTTTCATATGGACTAAACATTCTCTAATGTGTCTCACGTGGACTGAAATGTCTCTATTGTTTTTCATGTTCACTGAAATGTTTTCTACTGTGTTTCAGTTGGACTGAAATATCTCTATTGCGTTTCTTGTAGACTGAAATGTCTCTATTGTGTTTCAAGTGGACTGAAATGTCTCTTATGTTTTTGTGGACTGAAATGTCTGTTGTGTTTCATGTGGCTTGAAATGACTTTATTACGTTTATTCTGCACTAAAATGTCTCGATTGTGTTTCATTTGGACTGAAATGTCTCTATTAAGTTTCTTGTGTAGTGAACTGTCGTTATTGTGTTTCAGGTGAACTGAAATGTTTCTATTTTTTAATGTGGACTAAAATGTCTCTATTGCTTCTTGTGCAATGGAATGTCTCTATTAGGTTTTGTGGACTGAACTGTCTCTATTGTGTTTCATGTGGACTGAAATAAATCTGTTGTGTTTCCTGTGGATTGAAATGTCTCTATAAAGTTTCTTGTGCACTTAAATATCCCTTTTATATTTTTATGGACTGAAATGTCTCTATTATGTCTCTTGTGGATTGAAATGTCCCTGTTGTGTTTCATGTCAACTAAAATGTCCCTTTTGTGTCTCACGTGGAATGAAATATCTCTATTATGTTTCATGCAGACTGAAATGTCCCTAATATGTGTTTGTTCATTTAAATGTCACTATTGTGTTTCATGTGGACTGAAATGAATCTTTTCTGTTTTACGTGGACCGAAACATTTCTATCATGTTTCATGTGCACCGAAAAAATTATATTATGTTTTTGTGGACTGAAATGTCTCTGTTATGTTTGTGTGGACTGAAATGTCTCTATAATGTGTCTTGTGGATTGAAACGTCTCTGTTGTGTTTCGTGTGGACTGAAATGTCTCTATTGTTTTTGATGTGGACTGAAATGTTTTTTTATGTTTTTGTGGACTGAAATGTCTTAATTATGACTCTGTGGACTGAAATGTCACGATTGTGTTTCATGTGGACTGAAATGTCTTTGCTATGTTTCATATGGACTGAAATGTCTCAACTCTATTTCCTGTGCACTGAAATGTCTATATTATGTTTTGGTGGACTGAAATATTTTTATTATGTTTCATGTGCTCTGAAATGTCTCTATTATTTTTCTTGCGGATTTAAATGGATCTAGCGTGTTTCGTGTGGACTAAAATGTCTCTATTGTGTTTCACGTGGAATGAAATGACTCTTTAGTGTTTCATATGGACTGTCAGGTGTCTATTCTCTTTTGGTTGACTGAAATGTCTCTATTATGAGTTTTTTGGACTGAAATGACTCCATTATGTTTCATGTGGACTGAAATGTCTATTATGTTTCCTGTGTACTAAAATGTTTGTATTATTTTTTTGTGGACTAAAATGTTGTTAAGTCTCATGTGGACGGAAATGTCTCCATCATGTTTTTGTAGACTGAAATGTCTCAACTGTGTTTCGTGTGGACTAAAATGTCTCTGTTATGTTTCTTGCGCACAAAAATGTCACTATTATATTTAAGTGGACTGTGTTGTGTTTATTATGTCTTTGTAGACTAAAATGTCTCTATTAAGTTTCATAAGGACTGCAATGTCTCTGTTGCGTTTCGTGTGGACTGAAATGTCTCTACTATGTTTTTGTGGACTGAAATGTCTCAGTTGTGTTTCATTTGGACTGAAATGTCTATAATATGTCTCTTGTGGATTGAAATGTTTCTATATGTTTTTGTGGACAGAAATATCTCTATTATGTCTCTTGTGAGCTGAAATGATTCTATTACGTTTCCAGTAGATTGAAATGTACTTATTGCGTTTGATGTGGAATGAAATGATTCTTACGTTTCTGTAGACTGAAAGGACTCTTTTTTTGTTCATGTGGACTGAAATGTCTCTGTTGTGTATTATGTAGACTGAAATGTCTTTAATATGTTTTCTGTGCCACGAAATATCAACAATATGTTTCTGAGGACTGAAATGTCTCTATTGTGTTTCATGTGGACTGCAATATCTCTATTATGTTTCTCTGGACTAAAATGTCTCTATTATGTCTTTTGTGGATTGAAATGTCTCTATTATGTCTCTTGTGGATTGAAATGTCGCCATTATGTCTCTTGTGGATTGAAATGTCTCTATTGTGTTTCAAGAGGATTAAAATATCTCTATTGTAAAAGAAAATGTCTCTATTGTGTTTCATGTGGACAGAAATGACTATATTATGCTTTTGTGGACCGAAATGTCTATATTGTGTTTTTGCTGACTGAACTATCTATATTGTGTTCCTTGTGGACTGAAACGTCTCTGTTGTGTTTCATGTAGACTGAAATGTCTCTATTATGTTTTTGTGGCCTGAAACAGCTTTATTATGTTTTTGTGGACTGAAACGTCTATATGTTTCGTGTAGACTGAAATGTCTCTTTTAATCTTCATACCAACTGAAATGACTCTATTACGTGTTTGTGGACTGAAATGTTTCTATTGTGTTTCACGTGGACTGAAATGTCTCTATTGTGTTTCATACGGACTGAAATGTCTATCTTAAGTTTCCTGTACAAGGAAATGTCTCTGTTATGTTTTCGTGGACTGAAATGGCTCTATTGTGTTTCACGTGGACTGAAATGTCTCTATTGTGTTTAATATGGACTGAAATGTCTCTATTATGTTTATTGTGCATTGCCATGTCTTCATTATGTTTTTGGACTGAAATGGCTCTACTGTGTTTCATGTGGACCGAACTATCAGTATCGTGTTTCATGTCAACTGAAATGTCTGTATTGTGTTTTTATAGACTGAAATGTCTCTATTATGTTTCGTATGGACTGAAATGTCTCTGTTATGTGTCTTATGGACGGAAAAGTCTCTATTATTGTTTTATAGACTGAAATGTCTCTATTGTGTTTCATATGGACAGAAGTGTCTCTGTTGTGTTTCATGTAGACTACAAAGTCTCTGTTGTGTTTAATGTGGACAGAAATGTCTATATTAAGTTTCTGGTGCACTAAAATATCTCTATTATCTTTTAAGGACTCAAATGTCTCTATTATGTCTCTTGTAAACTGAAACGATTATATTATGTTTCGTGTGGACTGAAATGTACCTATTGCTTTTCATGTGAAATATCTTTATTGTGTTCAATGTGGCCTGAAATGTCCCTTACGCGTTTGGTGGACTGAAACGTTTTTATTCTCTTTCATCTCGACTAAATTGTCTCTACTATTTTTTCTGGACTGAAATGTCTCAAAATCGTTTCATGTTGACTGAAATGTCTCTATTGTATTTCACGTGGATTAAAATGGCTCTGTTATGTTTCTTGTGCACTGAAATGTCTCTATTATGATCTTGTGCACTGAAATTTCTCTAGTCTGTTTCATGAGGACTGAAATGTCTCTTTAATGTATTTGTGGACTGAAAAGTCTCCATTGTGTTTCATGGAGACTGAAATGTCTCTATTATCTCTCTTGTTGATTGAACTGTTTATATTATGTCTCTTGTGAACTGAAATGACTCTTTAATGGTTCATGTGGACCGAAAAGTACCTATTACTTTTCATGTGGACCGAAAAGTCTCTATTGTATTTCATGACGACTGAAATGTCTCTTTACGTTTTGTGGACTGAAATGTCTGTATTGTGTTTCATGTGGACTGAAATGTTTCCACCATGTTTTTATGGAGCGAAATGTCTCTCTTGTTTCATGTGGACTGAAATGTCACTAATTTGCTTTCTGTGGAATGAATACGTTCCTTGTCGACTGAAATTTCTCCATTTTGTTTCATGTGTACTGAAATGTCTCAACTGTGTTCCATGTGGACTTAAATGTCTCGATTATGTCTCTTGTGGATTTAAATGTCTCTGTTATGTCCCTTGTGAACTGAAGTGACTTTATCATGTTTCTTTTGGACAGAAATGTACCTACTGATTTTCTTGTTGACTGACAAGACTACGTTGTTTTTCATATGGACTGAAATGTCACTTATGTTTTTGTGGAATGAAATGTCTCTCTTGTCTTTTATGTGGACTGAAATGTCATGATTATGTTTCTTGTAAACTGAAATATCTATGTTATGATATTGATGACTGAAATATCTTTACTGAGTTTCGTGTGGACTGAAATATTTCGATTATGTTTTCGTGGACTGAACTATCTCAGGTTTCTTGTGGATTGAAATGTCTCTATTGTGTTTCATGTGAAATAGAATGTATTAATTGTGTTTCACGGTGAAGGAAATGTCTCTATTGATTTGATTTGGAAAGAAATGTCTCTATCATATTTTTGTAGACTGAAATGTCCCTATTGTGATTCATGTGGGCTAAAATGTTTCTATTGTGTTTCCCGTAGAAGGAAATGGTTCTATTGAGCCATTTGTAGACTCAAATATCTCTATAAGTTTTTATTTGTGGCTGGAATGACTCTTTTGTGTTTTGTGGACTGAGATGTCCATATTGCTTTCCATTAGGACTGAAATGTCTCTTCTGTTTTTCATCCGGCCTGAAATGTCTCTATTATGCCTTATGTGCACTGAAATTTCTATACTATGTTTTTGTGGACAGAAATGTCTCCATGTTGACTGAAATTGCTCTGTCATGCTTTTGTGTACTGTAATGTCTCCATTATGATTTTGTGGACTGAAATGTCTCTATTGTGTTTCAGTTGGACTGAAACTTTTCTGTTGTGTTTCTCGTATAATGAAATATCTCTATTATGTTTCTTATCCACTGTAATGTCTCTATTATGTTTTTGTGGACTGAAATGTCTCTATTGTGTTCCATTTGGACTGATATGTCTCTATTGTGTTTCATGTGCACTAATATGTCTCTGTGTGTTTCAAATGAGACAGAAATGTCTCTACTATATGTTTGTTCACAGAAATGTCTCTATTATGGTTTTATGGAATGACATGCCTTTTGTATGTCTCTTGTGGATTGAAATGTCTCTAATGTGTTTCGTATGGACAAGGATTTTTCTACTGTCTTTCACGTAGAATGTAATATCTCTATCGTGTTCCATGTGGACTGAAATGTCTGCGTTGTGTTTCTTTTGGAATGAAATGTCTTTATCATGTTTCTGTGGACTAAAATGTCTCTGTTGTGTTTCATGAGGATTGAAATATCTCTATTATGTTTTTGTTGACTGTAATAGTTCTATTACGATTTTGTGGCCTGAAATGTCTATTATGTTTCTTGTGGGTTGAAATGTCTCTTTTATGTTTCGTATGAACTGCAATGTCTCTATTATGTTTTTTGTGGACTGTTGGTTTGAAATATCTCTATTGTGTTTCGTGTAGACTAAAATGTTTTTATTGTATTTCCCGTGGAAGAAATGTCTTGTTTGTGTTTGAAGTGGACTGAAATTTCTCTATTATGTTTTTGCGGGCTGAAATGTCCTTTTTGTGTTTCATGTAGACTGAAACGTATCTGTTGTGTTTCACATGGACTGACATATTTGTATCATGTCTCTTTTGCATTTAAATGTTTATATTGTGTTTGACGTGGACTAAAATGTCTGGACTGAAATGTCTCTAACGTGTTTCATGTGGAATGAAATGTCTCGGTTGTCTTTCATGTGAAATAAAATGTTTCTAATGTGCTTCATGTGCATTGAAAGGACTCTATTGTGATTTTGTGGACTGAAATCTCTCTTATGGTTTTTGTGGACTGAAATGTCTATGTTGTTTTTCATGTGGACGAGAATGTCTCTACTAGGTTTCTTATGCACTGAATTGTCTCTATTTTGTTTTCCTGGACAGAAATGTCTGTATTATGCTTCCTGTACACTGATATGCCGCTATTATGTTTTCGTGGACTGAAATGTCTTTTTTATGTTTTTTGTGGACTGAAATGTCTCAGTTCTGTTTGATGTGGACTGAAATGTCACTGTTGTGTTTCATGTGGACTGAAATGTCTCTGTTATGTTTCTTTCGCACTGAAATGTCTCTTTTATGTTTTATGTGGACTGAAATGTCTCTGTTGTGTTTCATTTGGATTGAAACGTCTCTTATTTTTGTGGACTGAAACGTCTCTAACGTGTTTCATGTGGAATGAAATGTCTCGGTTGTCTTTCATGTGAAATAAAATGTTTCTAATGTGCTTCATGTGCATTGAAAGGACTCTATTGTGATTTTGTGGACTGAAATCTCTCTTATGGTTTTTGTGGACTGAAATGTCTATGTTGTTTTTCATGTGGACGAGAATGTCTCTACTAGGTTTCTTATGCACTGAATTGTCTCTATTTTGTTTTCCTGGACAGAAATGTCTGTATTAAATGTTCTTGAATTAAATGTTCTTGAATATATTTAGACTGAGCAATCGTACAACATAAAATGCCCAGAAGAAAAGTCATTCAAATACTTTTAAAATATTACTCTGATACTAAGAACTGCCTCAGAAGGAATTTACTTAATTTTCCATAAGTGTGATTTTGATTATGTAGGATTGCATCATATACTGTTATGTAAACGTTATTCTATCTCTTTTTCTTTCTTTCCATAGCCATCATGTCATCATTCAATCCCTCAGCCGTCGACGCCTAGCCGAAACTTTGTGTTGGGTGAATTATCAACTACTGTTAAAAGAACTAATTTTACAAGACGAGACGATTCCCTCAAATAGGCCTATATTTGTGAGGACGTGTTGTGTGTGTTACTGACTATAGTACTGAATGATTCAGAAGTGAACTTGACACTGGATTAGTTTTTGCAAAACCCAACTGAGTGACAGTATGAACATTAATCTACGTTTGGAAATTCCATTCACTTCAATTAGAAGACATTTAATAAGGATATGACTTATTCACTCTGTGCGCATGGTCAATAGCGTATGTGCATGCGTTCTGTTTAGTATCATCGCCTTGTTTTCGTAGCAGAATGTGTACTGACCTTAAAAGAAGAAACGATTGAATTTTTGTGACCAAAGGGTAAAACGGGAGAGCTGACATGGTCCTAATGTGTACGACATAGATAAAGAAACGGCGGAGATTGCACGATTACGCGCTCAATGTTTAACACTGCTACTAATGTCTGACTTTCACTTATGCATCACTAGTGATGTCGCTCAGGCAACACTAATGATGCCAGAGCAGATCATTGTGTTCGCTGTGTGCAATTTATTTCAATTATATAAACCTACCAAGGAGATATCTTATAAGCTATATTAAGTCATTGATTCAAACAGCATTCAAAACGAAGGTGGGTTTGATTACCACCACCTTGTTATTTTAAAAAGAGACAGTCATATTTAGAAATTTTAAACATTGAGCGATATCTCCATCAGACTCATAATTATCAGCCTGTATTTGGAAATTCTAAGGTTAGCAATTTTGTGAATTTAGGTGTGCGTGTCTGTGTGTGATTTGGATTTTTAACGTAGCTCTAACAATGTTTCAGTCATATAGCTGCAATGTCTGCATTGTGACGGTTTACAGTGATGTCTAACATTGGTGAATCGTGCTGCATATATGCAGCATCATGCCCCACCCATTCACATTATCTTGACACCATGCCGATCAGTCCTAACACTAACCTCTTAATGATGATCGCCAAGCGAGGCAGCTGCTAGTACCATGATTCATTCGTATGACTCGGCCTAGGTTCGAACCAGCCACCTCTGCATCCGAGGTGAAAACTCTTACCACTTAGGCCACCGGAGCAGTCTGTACATTTAGGAGAGGCTATGGCAGTAATGAATGACACAAACATGTCCGAGTTCAGAGATAACTCTTTTTTCACAAATCTGGAGAAACTGTTCATTTCTAGAAGAAGAAAAAAAGAAAACATATGGAGACCGCTCTGGTGGCCTAGTGATTAGAGCGTCCGCCTCGGATGCGGGAGGTTGTGGGTTTGATCTCCGGCCGAGTCATACCAAAAACGTATAAAAATGGTACCACCATCTGCGTCGCTTGACGCTTAGCATTAAGAGGTTAGTGTTATGACTGCTCGGTCTGGTGTCAGGGTAAGGTGACTGGACAGGACATCATGCTACATGTGTGCGGCATGATGCCATAGTGCTTGACATCACTATAAACTGCCACACTGCAGACATCGTAGCGATATGACTGAACAATTGTTAAAGCTATGTTAAAAATCCAAATCACATACACACGCGCGCGCGCTGACCAAACGTTTATGGAATGCATTAGTTTCTCAGTGGAGGTTCTAATTTATAGAAAGGTCACATTTTGTTATCGGACCGAAATAAGGCGTTGATTTCAGCTTACCCATGTGGAAAAATGAAAATGTTCAAATGTACAAAGAAATGTACCAAGCATGACAAAGAGGAAATAGTTGTATTCCCACATGTTACCTCCCCTGGAACACTATATCATCAACCGTACGAGACGAAACGCAGTATGCATTCAGTTGAATCAAAAAGGATCACCATGATTGGATTCTTCTATTCTGAGTGTGAAGTCATTAGGTTCAAAGAGAAACTAACATTGGATCAACCGATATTGCAACTATACGAGAGAAAATCTTTTCACTTCAGTACGCTAAATTTAGGCATAGCTTACTCGTACGATAAATTATATAAGAAGTGAACTAACTGAGTGACTTTTTATCCATGGTCAGTATGTTTATCAAGCTATGGTGACTCTTCAAAAATTTGTCTCAAAACTGATGAATGAAATTGTGACCTGAAAATGGATTTGTAGAAGTAGAAAATTGTTGAATTTAAACTTTGCCTGATCTAATAGTCAATATGCTTGAAATCAAACTTTTTGTTAGTGGAAATAGTACAATTTAAGATAGCTAAAATTTCTAAAACTTCACATTAGCTAAAAAAATTAAAACTTCTGCCTTCTCTGGAGCTTCATACAGAATGATGCAAAAGCACAACGGGCTGACAGTAAAACTAGCAAATGTAGCCTCCAAATTCATTGTCAGACAGATACAGCATGTTAAACCCATTAAAAATTTTTTGACATTACATCTTGTCCTTAATTCCAATACTAATTTCCCGTAACGAGCCCATACTATTTTAACTCTGTTTAACCAATGTACGCCCCTTTGTGTCCACTTTACTTGAGAAAGTCCTCATGACAAATCACTTGGCCTGGAGAAATTGATTTTAAAAAGATCTTTGAACATAAAAGTTTAAAACGCAAACACATAGATAATGTATATATGTGACCTAACCGGTGGCCTACTTGGTTGCAGTTTCCGCCTCGGATGCGGGAGATCGCGGGTTCGAACCTTGGCCATGTCATACCAAAGGCTTAAAAAATAGTACAAACAGCTGTCTTGGTTAGTGTAGGACTGGTCGGCCTGGTGTGAGGATAACATGACTGGGTGGGTCATGATGCTACCGGGCTGCGAAATGACGTCCCTGTGCTAGACATCACAATAAACCGCCACGATGAAGAATTGACTAAACCTTTTTTTAAAGCTACGTTAATATATGTTTATATGTGATCTACCCGGTGGCCTAAGTGGTTGCCGTTTCCGCCTAAGATGCGGGAGGTCGTAGGTTCGAACCCTGGCCATGTCATACCAAAGGCTTAAAAATAGTACTAGCAGTTGTCTTGCTTGTCGCTCAGCATTAAGAGGTTAGTGTAGGACTGGTCGGCAGGATAGTATGACGGGTTGGGTCATGAAGCTACATGGCTGCGGCATGACTCTCCTGTACTAGGCATTACAATAAACCGCCACAAAGCTACGTTAATATATCTATGTGTGTGTGTGTGTGTGTGTGTGTCAAAGCAGTTGCAGTCGAGGAGCCGAGACACAGGACGACGAGACTGGGTTTGATGTCGAGGCAGAAAAAGTTCGATTTTGATTTGATTAGTTAGACGGTCGAACACAGTCTTGAATTTAACAGCTTCATGAGGGAAGATCGAAAGAATGGCCATTCTAGCACGATTTGGGCGACAATCCTCTAATAAACGAGCGTATCTGGTTTTCGCCTGTGTCATGCGACGATGTCGCTGCACCTATAAATAATTGTAAAAGCTAAAGTCAAACCGAATAACTGATAGGGGAAAGAGAGATATGCTAGAGAAAAAAAGACTGCAGCGTCGGAAGCAGTGTTAATTAAAGCATAAGAATGAATTAGACCTAATGTTTCGTCATTTCACTTAGGTTTTAATCCACGCTCGTTTCAATAAACTCGCAAATAAGTGAATGGATGCGTGATCAATGTTCAAGAAGCTAGCCTGGCTGTGTTTGTAGTGCTCTACTTTCTTCATTTAAAGAAATTTTAAACCATCTTTCATGTTTAAATCATGCGTGTATCTTTCATTCATTTAATCAATATGAATGAGAATAGAAGCTCAAAAAAGGAAAGAAGCAACTAATCGATGTGCAAAGAGTATAGTGAATTGCTTTAAAATGACAGAACTTCATTTTTGTGCCTATACACTGGGCAGGGATGTAAAGATTTCATTCAATCCCTCAATTCACAATTTCCTGTAGTCAGTCTTAGCTCCGTTTAAAAGACAAATATATGTATTTTCATGTGATATAAATAAAATATTTGTATAGTATGCACGCTGTATCTTTGAAATACCACTCGTATAAATTTGTCATTTGAAAGGTAATCCGACAAACCTCAGATGTTATGCTTGTATATACATACTGTTTGATATCACTATGACCTATTTTATCGATATTTAGCATTACCCTGCAATAACAGCTTAAACATTGAGCAAATCTATGGGATTGGTCAGAGCCACTTAAAGCTTTGCATCTACCATAGGGTACAATGCATATACGATAGGGTATAATGCATATACGATAGGGTATAATGCATATACGATAGGGTATAATGCATCTACCATAGGGTACAATGCATATACGATAGGGTATAATGCATATACGATAGGGTATAACGCATATACGATAGGGTATAATGCATCTACCATAGAGTACAATGCATATACGATAGGGTATAATGCATATACGATAGGATACAATGCAGATAAGATAGGGTACAACCCATATACGATAGGGCACAGTGCATATACGATAGGGTATAATGCATAGTCGATAGGGTATAATGCATATACGATAGGATACAATGCAGATAAGATAGGGTACAACCCATATACGATAGGGCACAGTGCATATACGATAGGGTATAATGCATATACGACAGGGTATAATGCATATACGATAGGATACAATGCAGATAAGATAGGGTTCAACCCATATACGATAGGGCACAGTGCATATACCATAGAGTACAAGGGGCACCGAGTGGCCGAGTGGTCTAAAGCGCTCTCCGTTACGGATCACTGCCATCTCATCTCTGCGTGAGTAGTATAGTATGAGGATAGGGCGAAAATGGGAATTAACATTACGCACCCCCCCCCCCGGGACGATATGGCGACAAGATTTATAGCGACAATGGGAATTAGCATTACAAGACCCTCTTAGGACAAGACTTTGAAGTACACCCTGGGACTGTATAGCGACAAGGGAAAGAGAGCGTCTGACGTCACGGTAGGGGTGATTGGTAGCAATGTAGCAACTAGGGGAGGTGACGTCACAGTACTGAGCGAAGAGCGGGGTGTACAGAGAGAACACAGACAAGAAACAAACTCTGATACAACATTTTTAAAAATATATTTTTGGAAGGGGTTAGGCAAGAAAGTCAATTTCTTTTCGAGGTATATGAGGGGCCCTGAATAGGGCCTTTGTCTTCTTTTGCTTCTTCTTCTACTTTCTCCAGTTGTTCCACCATCTTCTAATTTTTCCTAATATTCCTTTCTTCTTTTTCTTTTCTTCATTTTCTGGAATCCAGTCAGGATGGCCCAATGCGCTGAACTTCTCTTGGACTTTGATCTAGTTGTTATTGAGCCTCTCAAACTCTTCCTTTTTATTGTTGTTTTCCTTTTCTTTTCTCTCTTTAGTCCAGTTGTATTTGATCTTCTTGACTTCTTCTCTCATCCCTTTCGTCATCTGTTTTTCTGCTTTCTTCAGCTGACTTACTCCCCACTTTATGAAAGACCACTCACTCCATTCCAAAATGTCTTCTAGGAAGTACCTGACTCTTTTGAGATGATATATGGCCTCCTTCAATGTTCACACTCTCACATAGGGAGGCTGAATCAAGCCTCTCAACCTCTTTTCCTCTTCTATCATCCCTTGTATTATCTCTTTGGCTGCCTTTAGACTATTAGCATAGTCCAGGCACTCTTCTAACTAACATTCTTTCTCTATCCATTACATAGGTAACATCCAATATCCAATAATATATACCTATCAAATGATTTAACAACTCCGTTGCGGCCACCATCTTCGTATTCTTTATTCCGTAGAATGGCGCGAATGACGTACGCCTGATGTTTTTATATCTAAAGCACGTACGTGAAGGAAAACATCACCTACTTTTCTCTTCATATATTATCTACTATCCACACATACGTAATGAGACATAAAAACATAACCATAATATACAATCCACACACACGAAGCAGCAAAAAAAACAAAACCATAATATACTATCCACACACGCGAAGCAGCAAAAACATAACCATAATATACTATCCACACACGCGAAGAAGACAAATCAAACCCAAACTACACTATCTACACACGCGAAGCAGCAAAAACATAATCATATTCGACTATCCACACACGGGAAGGAGCAATAACATAACCAAAATATACTATCCACACACGGGAAGCAGCAAAAACATGACCATAATATACTATCCACACACGCGAAGAAGTCAAATCAAACCCAAACTATAATATCCACACACGCGAAGCAGCAAAAACATAATCATATTCTACTATCTACACACGTGGAAGGAGCAATAACATAGCCAAAATATACTATCCACACACGGGAAGCAGCAAAATCATAACCATAATCTACTATCCACACACGCGAAGCAGCAAAAAAAACAAAAAAAAAAAACAAACATAATATCCACACAGAGGGAATGTTTAATAACCACACACTCTACTGTTCACACATACGTACGTGAGAGCTTACAAAGCCCAATAATCTACTATCCACAGAAACGTACGTGAGCGCTTACAAACACACACACACACACACACACACACACACACACACACACACACACACACACATCAACACACACACAATCATACCAGGAAATGAGTTAGTGTTTATATTCACACTACTCCACATTCACACATTGGCAAATTGAATAGTGTTTCTTTCCTAGAGTTTTGGTTAGCCCTGAAAAGAACTGTTTTTGGAACTTCAGACGCCCCTGTCTAATGCTGGCATCTCCCAGGTCTGGCACCACACACACATCTTCTGCTCCAATCGTTCTCCCAGTTGACTCTATTAGATGGGAGTGCAGAAACTTGATGGTTAGCCTCATCAGCCCAATCTTCAGTTACTGGGATTCTGAAGTTTTCCTGTCCACTGTGTCACAACCGTGGATTCGAATTTGTGGTGCAGCTACTGGTTATAGCATCCTTTCCTCCTGTGCACGCTGTGGTTGTTGTTGTGGCTGTGGTTGTGGTTGTGACTGTCTTGCTGGTGCTACCTGTACAGGCGTCCTCACCATCGGCTTCACCTCACATTTTCGCCTCATCATTACATCATTCAGGAGGCGCCTGGCATGCTCCAGGTGCATCTGAAGTTCCATTAGTTATTCAAATCTGCTGCTCATTTTCACTGTTGATCAATCAACGATGTGTAGCCAGACTGACGAGCGTTTTCCAATTTATACTTGAAGCACGGACGTGAAGGAAAACATCCCCTGATATCCAAATCTTACATTACCCATATAATCACCCAAAAAGCGCGGACCTAAAAGAAACACTCACTTACTTTTTGTAATGACAATCACTCATTTAATATTGTTTGATAAGCGACTGAAACAAAGGACTTAAAGTCACACTTATTAACCAAAATAAAGAAATCATGTGCTTATAGACGCACTTCTATTTTTTTCTAACTGACTGAAATACCATAGGCAATGGAGTGTTATTTCTTTTCTAGAGTATGGAGTAGCCCTGAAAAGTGCTGTTTTTTGTGTGAACGAGGAGCTATGGCAATCTTTTAGGGTCTAAGAGTACGGACTCCTCTGACGACAGGCTTTCTCACAGGATAAGGTCTGCTTCTTCGGAAAGAAAACGAGAATTCTTTGGTGTCAACACGACTGTCGACAAAACCTCTGTCAGGTTCCTGCTGCTGTTGCTGTTGTTGCTCTCTCTTTGTTCTCTCTGCTGTTTCTGAAGTCTGTACTTCTCCGTCCATTCTTCTTTCTCCCTGTTAATTTCTTCTCTGAAGAGCTCTTCTTTCAGGTCTTCAGTGACTTTTCACATTCTTACATTCTCTATCTCTTCAGGTTTCGGTATCAGACTCTGTGTGACACGATGCAAATTCACGTAGGCTTCGTTCAACTTGGCTAATCTTGAGCACATCTTCGTAGGATCATGAGTCGACAATGGATGGTCAGACTTTTTTGTTGTTGAGTTGAATTAAAGTGGTGTGCGCTAGCATTGAGCATGCACCACTGGTTTATGATGCCACAGGCACCTTTTTGATTACTCCTGTGGGAAGGAATGGTGCCACTTCCTCCAGGCTTTTATGTGTTCACAGAGCACTTATTGATTGGGCCGTCAGGTCAAGGTACTATTTGTGTACATATCGATCTGATTGTAAGGCCTAAGTTGAGTAGGATTGGACCCAGCACACACTCAGTTTTCAGTTGCATTTTGCTGCGACTAGTGGGATTGGACCCGATCTAAGTTCGCTTTTTCTGCTAAATTATGATACGTGCACTGCACGTATGGGTTTTGGTGGAAAAGGGTGAAAGTGGTTAGGCTCGGGTGGTGGTGTCTTGCCACAGGCTAGTAGTGCTCTTCCAATCCAGGATAGTTTTGGTCCTAAATTCCGTCTTTGAAATTGGTATAATAAACTCTGTGCTGTTTTGTTTTGAGAGAGAGAGCCTATTGAGGTTACTAGGTCAAGGTTAGTTTCTAGGTGTCAGCAGTGAAATCAACTTTGGTTTTTGTTTTGCAGCCTTGTGCTGCTGGCCCTGGATGGAGTTGGTGTTTGTCCATCTTTTTGTGTTGTTTGGGGTCCTACTTTCCTAGGTTTGAGTTTTGGTTGCAGCCTTTTGCTGCTGGACCTGATAGTCATTGGGTTTCTGGACTACCTTATATATGTAATTTGTAGGGTATTATTCTATATGGTTGTTACTTTGCAGCATTGTGCCGCCGGGCCTGATAGTCGTTGGGTTTTTTCGACTACCTTATATGTATTAATTTTTGGGGTCCTATTGCAGGTGTCCCTGATGGTCTCGTCTTGCGACCACCTTATACGTTCTATTTTGGGGTTGTATGTTTAAGTCTAGGTTTGTTGTAGCTGTCACCTAGATATAGATGGTAGAGTTTTATCTGTTACATTAGGATGTTATAGAAGAGTGGTATGATAGGAGAAGTAGAGTACAGGTTGTTAGTTTCACCCCACCCCCTGCATATTTCTTCCTGGTTATTGGTCTAGTTAGCTATTTATAGTATGGGTTTTGATTTATGTTTGGTATTTGGATAATTTTATCAGTCTGTAAAAATATTTTCCTTATTATTTGTCCTAGAAATTGTTTTTAAAACTATTTGGATTAATATAGCTAGGTCCAGATAGTATTGTTCTCGGATCTCTTGGGGTTAGAGATGTTCAAGGAAGTCTAATCTGGGTTTTTCGCTATTTTATTAATCTGTTTGATTGGCCTAAATTTGATATGTTCTTATTTTGTGATTATCTATGTTATTTATATTTTAGCATATTAATTGTTTAGAATCTATTTGTATTTAGCTAGTTCCAGATCAGTTGTTCTTGTCGATTGTACTCGGATCTCGTAGTTCTAGAGATGTGCAAGGTAACATAATCTGGGTTTTCGCTATTAGTCTAGATTTAGTATCTATTTTATTGTAATTAGATAGGTTATTTAAATTTTTGTATATAATTCAGTTTTTTTAGGTAAGTTATGATGTTGTTGTAGGTGATATTTAGATTGGGGTTAGAGCTATTTAGGAATTTTGGGTATGTATTCGGCGATCCTATTTTTTTAGTTTGTTCAATTTTGAATTGTTCCCTTTCTTTTTTTAATCTATTGCATGTATTGAAGATATGGGGCAGATCCTCTGACACCCGACAGTAAAAGCAATTTGGGTTGTGAGGTTGTGGTCCTATGTGTTTTCCATAGATGTTGGCCAGCTTGGTTTTTCCAGTGTAGATTCTATTTATTACTTTTTGATCTTTTCCTTCAAGTAATGGTGGTTTTCTATTTCTGATGATTTCATTTAGTGTGTTATATAGTTTTCTACCTTTCTTGTTATGGTTCCAGTTTTCCTGCCATTTTTTGGTTGATCGTGGCTGTGGTTAGACTGTATATTTCACTAACATTGTAAGCCAGTGGTACGTGGTTTAGATCGCTTAGCTTTTGTTTAGCTAATGCATCTGCTAGATTGTTTCCTAGTATGTTTATGTGGGATAGTATCCATAGGAATTCTATTTGTTGTTGATTGCTTTTCAGTTTTTTAAGTATTAAGTTTGTTTGGTTTAGAACGTTTTTTTCTGTATTTGGTGTTGTTATTTAGAATGGTTGTAAGGACGCTGAGCGAGTCGCTTATTATTAGTGTTTGGGGTGGGTTGTTCTTTTCTACCCATTCTAGTGCTTTTATAATTGCCCAGAATTCTGCTGTATAAATGGAACAGTGGTCTGGTAATCGGTGACCATTTTGTATATTTAGTTTAGGTATTACGTAAGCAGCTGCTATTTTTGCAGGTTCTGTGGTTTTCGATCCATCTGTGTATATTTGTAAATGGTTTGGATAATTGGTTGTTAATATTTCTGCTGTTACAATGCGCAGCTGCAGTTATTGATTTGTTTTATTGCCGTGTTTGCTGATGGTAATATTGATGTTGGGGCCTTCGTTAGACCAAGGTTCGATATCGAAGGTATTGATAGTTTCTGTTTGTTTTATTTCTATGGGGAGTAGTTTGGCTAGTTCGTGTACTAGTTTTCATGTTGGTATGTGATGCTTGAGGGTGGTTCGGAATGGTATATTACATTTCTCAATTGCTAGTAGTGTGGGGTGTGTACTGGATTGAGTTTGTAATCTGACTGCATGTCTCAGTATTAGTTCCTGTCTTCTGAGATAGAGCGGTAGTTCTATTGTTAGTACCTGGAGTTCTACTAGCGATGTTGATGGTAGTGTACCAGTGATTGTAATCAGGGCTTTTCTTTGTACTTGATCTAATTTTTTTAGATGGTTTGTTGGCGCTAGGTTGCATACTTGGCAGCAGTAATCAAGTTTAGATCCAATCAATGCCCTATATAATGCTAGCAGTGTTTCTTGGTTGAACCCCCAGTTCGTTCCTTTAAGGCTTTGTATGAGATTATGGTCCTTATTGCATCTCTTAACTACTTCTTGTATATAGTGTCCCCAGTTTAGATGTTCGTCGAAATACATACCCAAGCATTTTTTTAATTTGACATATTTTATTTCTTGATTGTTTATAGTAAGTGATGGTCGTGGTTTGTTTCGTTTGTATTTGGGTGAGAAAATGTTTGCTTCAGTTTTGTCCTGTGATAGTTTGAACCCCCATTTGTCAGCCCATTTTCCTATGTTATTGAGACTATCTTGTATATTTTTGATAGTTTTTTGACTGTTAGGGTTTCCAGCTTTCCATATTCCGCTGTCATCTGCGAATTGCGAAATTTCAATTTGTTTGGTTGCCAGGTTTTTGTCTAGATCGTTGATCATTAGGTTGAATAGAGTGGGACTGAGTACACTGCCTTGTGGAGTTCCATTTTCTAGGGAGTGTATTTCAGAGTGTGTGTCTCCAACTCTGGTTATTAGTTTGCGGTCTGTTAGGAAGTTTTCGATGAAGTTGAACATTCGACCTGTAATGCCATAGTGATTTAATTTGGCTAATAAGCCTTTGGACCATACTAGGTCGAATGCTTTTTCTAAGTCTATAAATACCGCTATTAGGTTCATATCTGCTTTCCTTTTTGAGTTGAAGGCTACTTTAATCGCAGTTTCTCGTCTTAAGAGTTGATCCGTAGTGGATAGTTTGTTTTCGGACTGGAGATTATCCCGCTTTTATGGTAAAAGCGAGGACGCGAAGGAAAACATACATACACGGTTTTCGAGTGTGATGTGAGGGATAGAGAGAGAAGACAAAGAGCATGAATCATAACAAAACAACATTTTTATTTCAATAACGTACCACTAACAATTCTCAAATTTTTTAACAATAACCATTCAACTAACAATTTTTTTTTCAAACTATCTATTTTTTGGCATGGCTGACAACGTTGTGAATGAAATTGTGATTTCCATTGTTGGAAGTCATTTCCACTGTTGGAAGTCAAAATAAGTTACTAAATGTTCTAAAGAATATCCCAGACTGCGATGATGCAGAAAGTAGACACAGTATTGTCCACACACTAATGAATTTGTACCTTGTGCCTTCACATTATTGAATCGTGTTGTCTGAGCATTTCTTCTCATAAAGTCAATGATATCGTCTTCCAAAGGGGGCAATCCATACGAATCGAAATATTCCACATATCCTTCTTGAGGAAAGTAGACGGCTACCCAGTGGGTTCCTGGGAGATGACTGTCGTCCGTGTTGATCACATAAGCTTGATGGTGTTGAGGTATGCGATGAGGGAGTTCATCTTTAGCACATGCGACAGGATTCCAAGAAGCAGCATACGAACTGTGGTTCAAAAGATAATAAAGTTCCCAGGTATCCATTTTTTTTTCTTCACAGGTGATAATAAGTGATCGATTCGATCCTGACTTTCTCTTGGAAAATGTCTGACAAGTAAATGGGTACTAGCTCCGACTTCGTACCCTAGTCCAAGAGACTTTCGATGCGACGGATCTCCAGAGGCGTTAATAGAGGACAAGAATATTTACGCAAGCCTTTATACCACTGATGCAACACGACTTCTTTCAAGATGAGACCCCAAGCTTCGTCCAGATACTCGTCCAATTTTTCTTCTTGACTCAACATCAGACATTTATCGTGTTGAATTTGGCTGGGATGATCGTTGTGACATCCATAGCAATCTTCCTTGATCAATTCCTTAATTTTTTTCTGCCAGGACTCTAGCAAAACAGCCGACTAAATGTGCTTCTTGTTCTGGCCATCTAGAATTTATCATTATGACTTCTTCGTCTTTGTCTTTCGGGTCTGCTTCCACAGTCTCCTCAAATTCCATGTCTCAAGATTCTCCACTAGGTAAGGAGGGATAACACTCTTCCATGGCTTCTAATAGTCTCGAATGACTTCTCTCAAACTGTTGATTTCTATGGTATTATTGAATTCGGCATACAGGCTGACGTTCACCGTCTCAGTTAGATTTGAAGCAAACTGAATTTCCACACGAATCTGGCCGGATTTTATCGGGTGGAAATGTCTCTCGTCGCTGACTTGTTCTGGAGTGAAATCAAAAGCCCACAAAGCATAGCCTCCTGCATAATACTCGTAACTAATGACTGGTGTTAGTTCCTAATTGTGCCGTGGTTTCGTACAGGGACAAGTACGACCTCAAGTAATTCTTCTTGTCAAAGTCAGGTTCGAAAGGTCGGGTACACAAGGTCTTGCCATCGCGACTGACGTCGATCTTGGACACGCCAAAGTGTTGAAAGTGGAAAGGATTTTTGTTGTGGGCTCCGTTGAAGGCTGTATTCTCGACCATACCAAGGATTAAACGTTTGGGTAACTGTCCTTGGAACAGATGATCTTCGATCATGGATCGCTGTCCAGTGGGAATGGTGAACGTTTTCAATTCCACACGTCGTATTGGATACTTGGCGGTCGTTCTGCTCAAAGTGTGACTGATGTCGTTTCCCACTTTAGTAACACTTCCACGCGTCGTACGTAGAGTCTGGCTTCTTGGATGATGGTTTTGTAATCGGTACTATCAGCCATTAAATGCAAAGTGGTACTGCTAAGTTTCAGTCTCAAGCGGGCATTCACCCCGTTCAGCAAATACTTTTCTTGCAACCACATCTCCAAATGCAAACGGTCCATCAGTTCTAAACTCTTTCCCTCTTTGATTTTGTCTCTTCGTTCTACAAATCCCTCATTGTGTGCCTTGGTTGTATTAATTTCGGTTTCGTCAAACTCGCCCACATCGTCAGGTTCCCAATGTACACATTCACTGAGATGAGTATTCTTGGCGTCTATTCCGTACGTCAAGAGATTTTCCAGGTAGGCACGATAAGGGCAAGTATCCATGCTGCTACTGACAAGTACAAGTCCACTCCACTGAATAAGGAATGCATGAAATTGTTGACGGGAGCTACCTTCTCGTCACCGTCTATAGCACCTCCAGTCTTATATAGAACTTTGACTTTTAAATACAAGTAACTGCTGTTCAAATCGATGTAATCCTCGGGCTGTCCTTTGATTTTAAACTCGATGGGAGCGGAATCTGTCAATGAGGAGACGGGATGAAATTCCACCCATTGGGATTCTTGCATCGTCATCATGCTAGGTGGCATGGCAAACAGATCCGACTTTTAACAGGCGCAAGACTCTCAGTGCATCATTTTTTTGTTTTAATTAATTTAATAATCAAAAACGTCTAAGTCTCGAACGGTTCTTCCTTTCTTTTTCCTTCTAGCTTTAGAAGTGTGAAGTCTTCTGAAAGGGAGTTTTCATCGTCTTCTCTTTCTGCCTTGTCCTTGCTGTGGCCTCAGGGAAGCGGGAATGCCTGACTCAGTAGCATTCAGTACATTTATAGGGGTTTTGTTTGTCGATGATGACATTTTGGAGAAATTCTTTGCAGTGCGTCAACGCGGCATCTTTCAAGACATGCAGTTTTGGGAGTTTTCATCGTCGTCTCTTTCTGCCTTGTCCTTGCTGTGGCCTCAGGGAAGCGGGAATGCCTGACTCAGTAGCATTCAGTACATTTATATGGGTTTTGTTTGTTGATGATGACATTTTGGAGAAATTCTTTGCAGTGCGTCAACGCGGCATCTTTCAAGACATGCAATCTGCTTGTCACCATTATTTCAACACGGGGGCCACCGAACGAAAGGCAGATTTCAACATATCTCCTAAAACGTGTCCTCGCTGTCCAGCAACGCCTCGGTACACTGGATACATGATTTACGAGTCGTTAGAGAACCGTTTTCGAAAATGGAGTTTCACCGTGACTTTCCCTTTGGTGAATGAAATATTTTGCCCCAGATCTCCTTTTATAACAATGTTGACCGTGTCCAAATACGACTTTCTGACAGGCAAATAGTGAGGATGTACAAATTCGCGGTGAACGTGATAAGTGTTTCCACCTTCCTCGTCAGCGTTCGTGGCAGAATCCACTTTGAAAGGAATGACACGCAGTAACGGTACGGAGGTGTGTCCCACCACGTTGTACTCCACCACATCGGAGTAAACAAAAATCAAATTCAGTCCTTGGTTCAGTTCTACCGGGGAACGAAAAATCTTGGCAAAATAATCGTTGTCGGAAATGACTGGTAATTCGTTTATCTTGATCATTTTCATCCTCATCTCCATGTCCCCGCCCAACATGTCAAACAATTCAGGACAAAATAAAATCGACAACACTTTGTTCCCCTCAGGAAACATCATCAGGAGGCGACGAGCTACTTTATGATACTCAAGGGTGACACTTTTTCTGACACTCTCCAAAGCTTTAAGAAACACGACATTAAACCTGGAAGCAATGGTGCTCTCCAAATGTTGACCACAAAAATAATAGCCTGGGTGAATGATCAAGTGATAGGTCGACTTTTGAGTTTCTGAGTTATGTGTTTTCTTATCATATTTTACATGGGTATTCAAGTACTGTTGCATTTGCTCGTAATGAACTTCCACTGGAAAAAAAATTTGATTGAGAAGGACATTGAGGGCTTGGGTCGGGTGAATGATTTCCACTAAAGCCACTTCCCAATGGGCTTCGTGATCAAATTTGATGGCCTGAGGTAATTTGGCCGTGTAACAGCACAAAGTGTTATTGGGAAACACCTCCATGGAACTGTCACTGGGTAAAGTTAAGTAAAATTGGTTATGGTGGCTCATTATTCCAGAGTTCTGTGGCTGTCCGAGGGGTTACTGGAAGTCAGAGGAGTGTCTCAGCACAAAATCGGGATGTTGTTGGCGTGGTGACTGGCACTGGCACTGGACACAAGATTTCCGTTGTTCCCGTTCGAGGCGAATTTCAGGGAGGGATTGGGAAGCAGGTAACTGATGCAACTGCTCAATAAAATGGTCCACAATTGTTTGTCTCCTTGTTGCAAACTCAAATTGGCGATGGCTGTACCGATGATACAATACACCACAAATAATTGGCAGAAAAAGACTATTTGCATTTTAGTCACAAGTTCTCCACACCACACCCACAAGGGTTGTTTTTGTAAATCTTGCAGAGACGAATTTGTGAAGGAGTGGTCGCTGCAGTGGTAGCAGTAGCTGAAGCTGTGTGAAAGGGCATGATGGTCACCTCTTTTTATAGTCGATGACTTGCGAAGCGTCGATCCAAGAATCAAAACTGGATATCCTTTCCAACGTACTTTGACTTCTTTGACACGTCGTTTGCCTACTTTACGGCTTCAGCGTTCGAGAATGCTTTTGATGTGGTGCACGTTGTCTTCTTTTTTGGTGACATGTTGTAACTCGGGCAAATAAAACTTTCCTTTTAACACTTCTCTGTTCATGTCTTCCAATTTATAGACGGCAGGATGACGGCCATGCACTCGTCCAGTGACACGAAACAATTCGGTCGTCCAGTTAGGTAAGTAACCTTTGTCGAAAGTGCGTTTGGTTTTGCCAATGCTCACCCAATCTTCTACGGCCAACACTCCACTGTTTTGGGGACAGCCCCCGTCCGGGACGTACCAAACAGGCGATCAGAAACCAGCACTTCGTTGTCTGGAGTCACCTCTTGATGGGCACGTCTAATGCTTCGATGGTAAGATTAGTTGTACGCTTGCACCAGGTGCGTTAAGATGTCGATGTACTTGAGAGTGTGCGATGCGTAAAATATTTCCACATGCGTTCTTTCAAAGTACGTTGAAAACGTTCCACGATGCTGGCTTTGGTTTTAGGATTTTCGGTGGTAAAAAAAAATGAATGTCACGTTTCTTTAATTCATTTTGGAAAGCTTGGTTCAGAAATTCGGTACCTTTGTTAATTTGCCATCGAAGAGGGTGACGACCACTTTGTTGCAACACCTGTTGCAGGGTTCGCACTAACTCGTTGCTTGATTTGGAAGTCAATGGCACGAACCAGCCAATTTGGAAAAGACGTCGATAACACAAAACAAATATTTATAGCCACGATTGTAGCTGGCCAAATGAGAGACATCGGCTAAATCAGCTTGCCATTAATGATCGATGCCTTCCACTTGAGTGCGAATTCTGGAAAACTTGCGTCAAATAGGTTTATGTAAAGTGTAGGTAGCTTGTTCTTGTAACCATCGTTACACTTGAGGTAAACGGAGAATTTTCAGTCGAGTTTTTGCAGCACAATACATTTTTTGAACTCCTCCGTAACCGGCAGGATTGGATGGTTCGTAGTAAATGCTGGCTAACACCTTCTCCATTTTCTTCTGTTGTTAACAAGTCACACACTCTTCGTTGGTGCTACTCTTTTTCACATGTGGTATTTTCTTGGTTTGTAATGCTTTGCGTGTGCAGGGAGCGATAGGTGTCGCGGAGAAGAATGTCTCAACAGGGGTCATCGGTTCTTGTTTCACTTCTTTCTTCTCCTTCTTTTTCTCTTCTGATGAAGAAGGGGTGGCCATCATCTTTTTAATCCATCCAATTCTGGGGGTAGGTGGTGTTGTTAACTTGCGTACTTTTTTTTGGTGAAGTTTGAAACCCTTCTTCTTCTTCTTCTCCTTTTTCTGTCTTGGTCACTGGCAGTAGTAGTGGTAGTGGTGGTGTGGGGGATGGACTTTTCATAAAGGTCTTAAAATCTTTCAGAGTGGGTAGAGCTGTTTCGTCTAAAGCTTTCTGGGCAAAGAGTTGCAGTCGTTGCAAAAGTTGACCGTGCTTTTGCGATTTTTCTGTTTCGGACAAATCGTGGCGATCCATCAACGACTGCAATTCGTGTTGTAACTGGGACATCTCGGTCAAATTTGGATTGGGAGGCAAATGCGGGGTTCGTTGTTCTTGCCAATGATGATATTCCATCCATCGTTTGTAAGACACTAAAGCTAGTTTTAGTCCTTCCATTCGATGTCAAGGGTCAATTCTGAGATCTTGGGACTCCAGAGGTCCTTTTTATCTTGCTCCCACGAGTCCTCCCAACATGGTTCCCAAGAAGCCTTTCAGCAAAGGGCCTAACAAGAGTAGCAAAATTCCGCCACGTTGGACCAACATCTTCTTTTGACTAATGGGGATTTTCCTTTGAACCATTTGGCGAAGAACGTGACGATGTTTGCCTAAGCATTGTTTCTGGTGTCTGGACAAAAGGATCGTGCCTTTCAAGACGTTCAAACAACATTCGCACACGGTATCGATGACATCTTTGGAGGCCGTTTGAATGAGTTTTTGTCGCATGGGTAGAGAAGCTTTGGACAGAACAGATAACATTTCCACATGTTTCACTAAACAAGGAGGCAGTCCTTTCCTTTTTGTTTCCTTTGGGTTTAGAAGAGGTATGCTTTCTGGGGGTGCCATCTTTGGTTCTTCAGGAGCAAAAAAATTTCTTGCGGCTTTGTCTCTGGCCTTTTCTATACTGGAACGCGTCGCCACTGATTGTCTTTACGTCGTATCAACTTGAGGACAGGCATCGCACGTCGTGCAGGGGTTCGCAACGGACTATATCGAGCCAGTTCTTGCTTGGACAAATCCAGTAAATTTTGGGAGCAGGTACTTTGTGAGAAGCTGCCACGGATGCTAAAGAGGAGTAGGGTGTCACCACTTGAGGTGAAATTCTTGGAGACACTGGCTTTCATGGTCTCATCAACGGAGAAGTGGATGAACCTGAAGCTACAAGAGACGCGGTCACTGTCGTTGCAGGTCGTGGTTTGCGAATGTAAGGTTGCCTCCTGGCCGAAGTACCTCTCTTGCGACTGAAAGCTGTTTTCTGTGGGCTTTTCTTTTTCTGGGGACTTCTCCTCTGTTTCTTTTTCTGGGGATTTTTCTTTTTCCAGGGTTGTGACCTGGTCTTCACACCGTTGCTCTTTTTCTTCTTGGGGCATCGTTTGGCTTTTTTCTTGGGGAGACTCTTGGGAGCATTAGGATCCCATCTTAAGAGGGAGCGAATGATCACACCTCCTAGAGTACCGCTCCCTCCAGGTTTCAAAATGATTTACTTTTTGGTTTGAGTGTCGATTAGGGGATCGGCCAGTTGGGTCAAAGTTACTTTGTTTCTATCAAAATAGCGTTTGGCTTGATGAGGAATCTGAATGATGCCTTGCAGTAATTGACGCGCTGTCACCGTAAACTATCGTAAGACTTCTTTGAGACCGACTTCTAAGGCACGATCACGTATTTGTGGATTTTTTTCGCGACTGATGTCATACAAGGCACTTATCAACTTGACGGGAAGATGAGACTGAAGGGACGTCATATTGACGCTGTGTGAGACAGATGAAAAGTGTCCGAGGTTTTTATAGATTTTTTGGGGTCAAGTCGAGGACGGAGACGTGTACAGGACAGGCCCTTCGTCTTGATACCAGTGGTGAAACAAGTGGGTACGAAATCGCAAATAATCGGGAGTAGTAGGTTTCAAATCGACGAGTAAATAGGCATGTGGAGTTTGAGTGGCATCGTCGTACGTCTGGGTGAGCCAAGCCGTTCCTAACATGTTTGGCTAAGACTTGCACTTGCGATTTACCTCGAGGGCTTTTAAACAAGACCACGTAATGTGCATTGAGACTGATGGTGCGATGGGCTTTACTTTGTTGAAACAAATATTGAGTCATGTAAATTACATTAAATGTTAATTTCTTCTTCGTCTTTTCCTAACATGTCGTCGAAAATGACCAAATCCATTTGGCGGCGGTCAAACACGATTCCGTCGTCTTGGTTAGGATTGCCTTCCACAAACACGATGGAATCGCCTTGACTTTCTCGCAAGAGACTGTACACCGATTGACACTCTTTGTAACACCACACGATCCGTTGAGGTGGCCGATCGATCAAATGATGTTTATGTTCGATCAAACGTTTGACAAATTTGGTTTTGCCTGAACCCCTAGGTCCAGCAATGAGCATGTTAAAGGGATGGCGAAGATACAAAGCCTCCCAACTGGCACGATCCAAGTGTTCGTTGATGACTTAGAAAGTGGAGGAAGAGGGAGCAGAGACAGTAGATGTAGCCATAGTGTCAGGAATGTCACATGTGACACGAAAACAAACAAGACAAGAGTTTTTATACTTTTTTTCAGGACACGTTCATTGATGTTTTATAAATGAACACGAAAGACAAAAATACACAAAAGCCAAAGTCTTAAGTATAACGATAAAATGCACATGAAAACGATCAACGTGGAATAGAAACAAGTTTCTGTACAACATGTTTTGGGTAATGTTCTGACAAGTTCTACAGGGGTTATGTCACACAAGTGTCCTCCAGAAAGGGTCTTTCAGGAATGTCAATGACAGTCCTGTCCTCGGTGACGGGTTCTTCTGGTACTGTCACCAACACAGGTTGAAAAGTGATTTTTTTCCTTTGACGTTTAAAGGAAGGATCACAACTCTTGAGCATACTGGGCCACTTCTTGGGTCCAAGCCTCAAAACCCCATTTTTTCCAGGCATGTACATCTGTCCAATGGGGGTGTAAGTCACAAGCTACAACACACATCGTCATACACGTCTTCGGTAGCTAAAAATTGACGAATCTTTTTTTCCCGTAGAGGTCGAGAAGTATCCAAAATGATTCTCTCGTGACTATTTAAAGCCATTTGGGTGGTAAGTACAGTTCGTAAAGAGTCCACAAGGAATCGGCTGGTAAAGGAAATCCCAGAAAACAAGTCACTAAGACACACACCACTTGTCGTCCCAAATTCAACGGAAACAGTTCTTGTACTAAGTGATGGTAATCATCCAGGGTTTGAATACTGCTACTGAGTTCCTTCCACGGAATCTGTTGAATTACTGTTGATAAAAAGCCTTGGCATGGCCGCCAGTTATTATGCACTCTTTTTTTCGGAAGCAATAAATGTTCTTTCTGCCCAGAGATCTTCGTTCTCCAGTTGGGAATCTAAATGCTCCAAACACTAACCTCCAATTCAGAGGTGGTTCAGATATTTCCTCTTCCACTAAGCAGATGTTACGTAGAAGATTTTTGTAATCCTTTAACTCTTCTTCCTCAATTCGTTGCAGTAGGTGAATCTCGAAGTAACAAAATCATGAACATGTTGATCCTTCGCGACCTAGAAGTATTTAACAAGGTCTGACCACTAGAACACTTTCTCATGAATCGGTGCTCTTATAGCATTCAGGTACCAGTGGTTCAAACACCGGTGACGTAACGGATGTAATTGTTCTTTACGTTTGACTTGAATTTTGACCAGTTCTCGGTAAATGCGTACTATCAATTCCACAGGCAAGCCACGAATGTTCTCTTGTAAAGCATCCATGAATAGGCCAGTCAGTATTATTGAATTTACAATCTTCTCCTAGAGCAAAAGTAATCAACGTAATGAGTAATTTCTGGCCACTGCCATTCAGGGTAACGCCACAGAATGTCAATGAAATTTTCTAATGTAAACGGTCTAAAGCGGTATAATAGGATGAACGCACCTTTGATCCAAAGAAATCTAACACATTTGTTAACTTTTTTCGCTTTCGTCATGTCAATTTCTCGACACAAAAGTTCTACAATTACCCATTGAAATTTCGCTCTGGAAAGTCCCTGCCAAACTTCCTTGTAGATCTTCTCTTGCAGTTCGTTTGGTAATGATTCAATATCATTTTAAAAATGGGGTTTAAATACCGGTCTCGGTGATGTCCAACATTTGACTCATTGCCAATCTGGTTTCTTCAACGACATGGTAGGTTACTTCAATGACTCGGTCCCACTAAAGGTAAGTAGTGACAATTCGGGGACCATCGATCATGTTCCAGGTAGGCTGCATCTTGTTGTTCCCACTGGTGTAGTGACAAACCGTACCTGAAGCACTTGACTTTATCCCCTTCGCCCAAGTAGAAAGATCCGGCTCTGGCTAAATCTTCGGGGCTCGGTCCTCCCAGATACTTAGGCCATTTTCCTTTGAACGATTGAAGACAATTTTCAAAGTCGCGCTATTCAGGCAAACGCACAGGGAACGAATATTCGTCTTTCACAGGTTCTCGATGAGGGTAGGGTGACATCGACAGGAGTTTGCTCAGGGCTGAATGTCATCCGTCGGGTGGTAGACGTGAAAGTTGACATCCACAATGAAAACCAGTAAAGTGTCCATGATATGGAGCAGCATCGCTTTTGCATCCATCAGGTTTGACACGCACAGCATCACTTTCTATGGTAGGTGTAGTGAGAACAAAGTTCACATGATGCTTTACTGTATCACTGAGGTCACAGCGTACAGCATCGATCTCATCGCAAGACACAGGATACGCAATTACAATGGTAACCGCATGGGCACTCACAGTTTCATTCGGACATTTCCCATCGCAATGCATGGGTCTTATCCACCCAATATTAATCACACTATGGGAAGTTACTTTTTTTTACAATCCCCAAACTTGAATGATGTCTCTTTCAAAGGATTCATCTTGTTCGCTTGGTCTTGGTAATCACAATGAACTATCTATCTTGCCCATTGTCCCTTTTTATATGCTGACCAATATTGACGTGACCGTACGGTAACGTAAAGTGGTTAGGAAGCCTCGCTCGCTTCTGGTACACGATTTGATAGACTTTTTCCAAGGGTCGACTGACGATTTGGTGAGTGGGTAAACGTACAATCTTGTTTGGTTGATAGGAAGGCTCTTTAAAGTTTCCATCCTTTCCAGATTGCAAGGTTTCTTTCAATATTCCAAAGTTCACCACTCGACTGGTACGATAATTGAGAGTCAATCCTACACTTTACACTCCGTGTGCACTTCTCCTTGGTTGTCCCGGTATTCGTAGCCGTAATGTTTGGGACCGCCACTAGCGAAACTTAAAATCTTCTCGTCGGAGTGCTCATCTGTCCAGATGTCCTAAAAGATCTCCTTCGATGTTAGGGTGATGTTGACCCGGGCGATCGATGTAAATGCAACTGTCCGTGTCAAAATACAGGACGCGATCCCCTAACAGTTCTAAAGCTTCGTACAATTTTAAGCGAGCATGGGCTGTCGCATAAGCCGCAATGATGAAATTTCCAAATTCGTCGGCTTGTCCAAAGTCCAGATCTTCTTGATTAACTAAAATCAAATCCTCGCGAACGATGCCCACGTGTTTCATGTATTTGGTTTTGTTGTGAATCATCTGGAAGTAGCGGTAAGGTTCTGTTACATACTCCGTCTTTGGTAAACACGGTCGTTGTGCCATTTTGCCCCACAAGCAATTTAACATCACTGCCTTCGTTTTTCTCGATGTGGTTTAAAGTGATGCCTTCTTGTGCCCAGTATTTCTCTTTGAATGTCTTTTGGTCTTCGGGAGTCTGACACCAGGAAGGGTAGCCAATGGCCTCTTGTTTCAGTTTCAAAAAGGCATCCACGTAGTCTGCGAAAATGCCTTTCTGACTTGGGTCACCCTTGTGGTAATGTTGTGTCTTGGGAAAGTGGTATATTTCGTACACTTCTAACAATTGGTATTACATGTCCAGATCTTTGAACAATTCCACGCTAACCCAAGTCCCCGTCAAGGCGCGTTCTTCCTGGGTGTGCTGACAAGGCTGGTCTTGGTTACATGTTTCGGCGCAAGTACGGCACAAGGGAAACATCAGTTTGCCTTGGCAATGGTGAGGTAACACGGGATGGTACAAGTCGATGGGAGGCAAGACGTTGCACTTGATCAAGCCTTCGTATTATCGAATGTGGTCTAGGTCAATGTGTTCCGTTAACAACTGTCGGTGTCCTGCAGGAAATCGACAATATTTGCACACCTAAGGATACAGCGAACACGCGTCCAAGTATTTGATTTCTTCTCCTTTCGCTTCGTCAACGTGTTACAGCAAACAGGTGGCATTTGTCCTTCCTCCGTACAAACTGTCCCTCGGGTTCAGGGGGTCCATCAACTTGTAACTTTCCACGATGCGTTTAAACTCGGGATCGGTTTTCTAACGGTGATCGTACTCGTGTTCCCACATTTCCACCACTTGGTATCCTTGCTGTTCTAACTTCAAGCGTCGCTGACAAGTGTCCTGGTACAAGTCTTCCATGGTTCGTTGTAAAAACTGATTTTTGTGTTACGTTCAGGGTAGCCGACGGGACATCCGTGAAATAAGCAACCGTTAAACTCGTACACGATCTTTGGGTTTTCTAAGTTCCAGCCATCTACTGAATACGTTCCGATGGTCTTTTCGCACCCTCCGTTGCGGGCATGCTGAATCCATTTGTCTTCCTTGTCGCACATGTAATGCAACCAACGTAGGGCTTTGACCGAGTATTGACGTTTGACATAGTGGGTCGTTTGAGGGCTGATGACAGCCAGGGTGTTTTCTGGCACGAATCGTTTTCTGTACACTAAGGAACACGCTTTGGCAATGGTGCAGACATCTTTCAAAGGATCAACCCCTCCGTGTTCCATGAACAGTTCTCGAAATTTTCCACAGCAACCTCGTAAAATGTCAACGTCGGAACGACAATGCTTTAACATTTCTTCCTGAAAGTCGAAAGGGTCTGAGGCATGGGTCTGGTACCAAGCGTAGAAAGCTTCTCGTTGTTCGGTACACATGTTGTCGGGGTCGTAGTCTTTAGCTTCAGGCAAATGGGGTAGAACAGCATGTTGATTGGCTACTGTATTGAAAAAGTGATGAAAATAACCTTTAGCCATTTCTGTCATTCCAAGCGTTTTAGGCATTCGACTCAAATGCATGGCCAAGTAGCACATTGAATCTTTAAACTGTACTTGTCCCACTTGCATGGAAATGATTTTGGCTACGTTCAAAGTGACTTTAGGACGTTCGGTGCCTTGTTTTTTATAGTACCTCAAAAGAAACTGTCCATCGTATCCAGAGAAATTGTGAGCCATTACTGTAGCATGGCGATGAAATCTCCGTAACGTTAGATGTCCTCTTGGCTCCATGTTTCGTCGATGGGGTCTAAGATCCGTTCAGCGAAATCGGCTAGCGTGTTCGGTCCTCGAAAGAGTTTTTCACGTCCTCCGGCAATCTTGTTGCAGTGAGGAAAATGACTAAAGATAGGCTCTTGGATGCACTTCTCGCATGCTCAGTGAGCCACGCAGAAATTAGGAATGTGAATGCCGGTCTCTTGCATGCATTCAAAATCGAAAAAGATGAAATTCCCTTTCTTCTTGTGGTCATCATTTTCCTCTTGGGGTTGGAATTTTTGAATGTAGCATTGATGTTCCAAGTCCACGATTTGGTGACAAATGTGACATCGTTTCTCCCTTGAACATACGTGTGCCTTGGCATTATTGGTACATATGCCTTGTCCACACGTAGGACACAATCTCAGCAGTTGACAAGCACTTTTCTTCTGTGAACCTTGTGTCTTTAGATGTTGTTGGTAACAGGCAGGGCTGACAAACGTGCGCTGACAAGCAGAGCAATACACTCGTGGTCGTACTTCGTTAAGACAGGGTGGAGAGGCCAAACATCCTGAGCATTTCGAACCACAATGTTTGTGTTGCTCTCGATTTTTATAGCCATAGTCACATTTCTCACAGTAATAACCGTATCCCAAGAATCCAATGATACTGGTAATGGTATCGAAATGTTCATCGTGATGATAGACGTGAATGTATTTTCCGTCTTGGAAATATTTGCCTCAAAACAACAGAGGCCCGCGCACGTCTTGAGGGTGCACATTCAAGGTGTAGCGTGGAGCTAGGACATCTTGCAATTTTTGCATTTCAGGAATGCCACAGTTTGTGTCCTTGGACAGGCCGGCTTGTTGAAACAGGAGTTCTGCTTCACTTCGTTGATTGGCTCGGTCCGATGTTTGAATAGTTTTCCATCCTCTTTTCCATTCTACCCTGTCGTTCTTGTTGGCATACGTTCGTCCCACCACGATAGCTCGGGCAAAACACATCTGGTCTTGAAGATTGTTAATTTGGACGAGGCTACGCTTAATGCTGCGAAGGTCGTCGGCCAATAACACTTTTCTGCGTTATCCGGTCCCCTTGAAGAGAGAGACGTGAGTCATGAACAGTGTGGCTTTTCCATCAGTGATGTGAAATTGGTCATTGGATTGCTGCACGTGTTGTATCTTGTCCATGACTTTGGAAGGGGTGAATTCTGCTGGGCTACTAAAGTCGATCCAAACAGGGGATTTCAAACAGTAGTGAATAGGGGCACCCTGGGGACAATGGAAATTACCATTACAGACACCCCCTGGGCAACTCTGGGGACTATGTAAATTTAACATGGAGAAAAATCGTGGGCAACTCTAGGGACAAGGGGAATTAGCATTACATGGGAATAGAGTTTGGGTCTGTCTAGGGACAAGGGGAATTGAATATGGGAATAGAGTTTGGGTCTGTCTAGGGACAAGGGGAATTGAATATGGGATTTTTTTTTTTAAATTTTTAAAATAAAAATTTTTTAAATTTAAAAAAGGGGTAGGCAATTGAAAGTCATTCTCTTTTCGAGAAATATGGGTGGCCCTGAAAAGGGCCTTTGGGTTTATGTTAATGTATCCATTAACATAAAGGGCATCTGTGGCATCTTATTGTCCTCAAGCTGCGTCTTACTCGAGGGCCATAAATCAGTGTCCTCTTGAGGCAACCTTGTCTTTCCACGTACACTCTTCGTATCCACAGACTGGTGTCTGACTTCTCGACAACGGTCCACTTGGACCGGACATACTCATGTATGTCCGTCCTAAACATCATGGAAGACACAAGGGTGGATGATTCGACTGTGGTCCACATCTTGAAGCGACGAGAACAGGTGAATCAATGCAGTGAACTGCGCTTATTTATAGGTAGAGGAAGGATTGAAACGGATTGAGTTCATTCACCAATCCAAACACGCGTTACAAAATTCAGTCAGCCCGTATCCAGTCAGAACACAGCAGCCTGTGACGTCACGTGGTCTATATAGATTCGCTAGCGCTTGTGTACAGTCAATCTATGCGACAGTGATTCAACATGACGGAAACTCAGAAAACGATCCATTGGGGTGCACCAGCAGGGGAGACCGCCCAAGGGAACCCGGACTTACTTTCAGAAGAGGTGAACTGGGATTTTGTGGATTTTCTTACCTCGCAAGAATTTGTTCCGGAACCTTCGTTACCTTCTTCATTACCGCAAGTGGAGAATTTTAGACAGAGACAGAAAGAAGAATTGGAGAAATTTATACAACGACAAAAGGAAGCGGAACAAGCTTTTCTCCTACAGCAACAGCAGCAAGAAGAAGAGGTAAGAAAAAAACAACAGCAACAACAGCAAGAAGAAGTAGCAGCAAAGAAACAAGAGGGTGAAAATCAAACGGTCACGGTACTGTTGGACATTTTAACGGAGTTAAGAAGTCTGAAACAAATGTATCAGACTTCTTTATTACGACCGAAGAGAATACGTCCTTCCCGAGCTAAACACGTTAACCCTGTGACTAAGCCTACCGTACCACCCTTAGTGATTTCAACCCAATCATCATCATCATCATCAACATTACGCAGTCCAGAAGTAGGCCTTGGCCGTGGCAAAGGCTTAAGGCAGTTAAAGTTGATTGCTTGAACTCACACCTACACCAAAAAAGGCCCTTTTCAGGGCCACCCACATTTCTCGAAAAGAGATACAATTTCAATTTGCCAATAACTCAAAAAAAAAAAAAACCCAACCCATTTTACCCCCCTATAGTACGTGTCTGTGTATGAGTGCGTGAGTGTACGTTATTATTTTGAAATCAAAACTCAAAGACACTTACCTTATATAATTAATTTATTCTTTTATCCATTGTTACAATCCAATTCACAATTCACAACACAACACTTTAATAAAAAGTTCATTGACTTCTTCTTTCTCCTTTTTAGTCTCTCTTTTTTGAGTTTCTTCACCGTCACACTCTTTTCCTCTTCTTTCTCCTCGCTTTCTTCCCTTCTTCTTTTCTTCTCCTGTTTCTTTTTCTTCACCTGTCTGCTTTCTTCCTCTGAAGAATCCCTCTCTTCTTCCGAAGAATCCCTCTCTTCTTCTGAAGAATTCCTCTTTTCTTCTGACTCCTATTGTTTCTTTTTTGGGCAATCTGGAGACCAATGTCCTTTTTCTTGACAATAATAACAGGTATCTTGACTTTTGTCTTTTTTAGCCCCTGTTTTGTTTTTTTTTTTTTTTTTTTTGACGGTCTGGACACTCTGAACACCAATGCCCTTTCCTCTGACAGATATAGCAAGTATCTTGATTTTTATCTCGAAAGGAAGGAGAGTAGTCCGTCGGCTAGTCTGAAGAGAATATTCTAATGACCCCTCGCAAAGCTCTGACGAAACGTTCGATTTGGCTAGTCTCTTCCATCGTTGTGCTCGGCTTGAGAGTGAAATGAATAGTGAAAGGACAAGACACACACCCTTTTATATACGCTGGTCTGCCATGACTATAAATTAGTCTATGGTGTTTAAACTTGAGTCATTTGACGTTTTGCACTCAAGATGAAACGATCCTATTCATTCGAGAAGAAAGAAGAAGAAAGTAAGAGGCAGAAACGTGATCTATCGCCTCGTACCAGAGCTGAAATCTTGGCACAAATTCATGCCAGTGATTTTGAAGAGGACATGAGTGAACCAGAATCCGAACCCTCTAAACCAAGTTCACCACCCTTAGTCAACCCTGAAAAATACTATTCCATTCGAGAGACGGAAAAGCGCTCCTCTAGAAAATTTAGAACCACGGCTTACAAAAACACAGTGAAGTTTAAAGATTTCAAGGCTGAAGTGCCGTTAGAGAAAGCAGAAGTGTTTATCACTGGGGTGTGGGATTCTTTGCTTACCGCACTCAAGCGACAATGTCAACCCAAAGAAGACGATCGCTTGAGACTTTCCATACAACACGACGGTTTGAAATCCCCTGTTTGGATCGAGTTTAGCACCCCTGCAGAATTGACTGCTTCCAAAGTCATAGACAAGATTCAACACGTACAACAATCTAATGATCAGTTTGACATCACCGATGGTAAAGCCACACTGGAGATGACCCACGTCTCTCCTCCTCAAGGGACTGGACGCAAAAAGATGTTATTGGTGGACGACCTTCGCAACACCAAAACAAGTCTCGTCCGAATTAACAACCCTCAAGACCAGATGTGTTTAGCCCGTGCCATCGTGGTGGGACGAACCTATGCCAACAAGAACGACACGGTAGAATGGAAAAGACCCTGGGAGAACATTCGAAAATCGAACCGAGCCAAGCAACGAAACGAAGCAGAATTCCTATTACAACAAGCCGGACTATCCAAAGACATACCCTGTGGCATTCCTGAGATGCAAAAATTACAAGATGCCCTAGCTCCACGATACACCTTGAAAGTGTACCCTCAAGAAATGCGCGGGCCTCTGTTGTTTCGAGGCCAAGATTTTAAGGACGGAAAATACATTCATGTTTATTATCACGATGACCATTTCGATACCATTACCAGTATCAATGCATTCCTGGGATACAGTTATTACTGTGAGAAATGTGATTATGGTTTTAATGATAGAGAGCAACACAAGCATTGTGGATTGAAATGCTCAGGATGTTTGGCCTCTCCACCCTGTCTGAGCGAAGAACCAGTGCATTGTTCAACTTGTCTGCGCACGTGTGTCAGCCCTACCTGTTACCAAAAACATTTGAAAACACAAGGTTCACAGCAGAAATGTGCTTGTCAACTGCTGAGATTGTGCCCTACGTGTGGACAAGGCATATGTACCAATGTTGCCAAGGCACACGTATGTCGAGGAAAGAAAAAATGTCACATTTGTCACCACATCGTGGACTTGGAACACCAATGCTACGTGCAAAAATACCAACCCCCACCAGAGAAAGAGGACGGTCACAAGAAGAATTTCATCTTTTTCGATTTCGAATACATGCAAGAGACCGGCATTCACATTCCTAATTTCTGCGTGGCTCATCGAGCGTGAGAGAAGTGCATTCAGGAACCTATCTTCAGTCATTGCCCTCACTGCAGCAAGATTCCCGGAGGGCATGAAAAAATATTTCGGGGACCGAACACGTTAGCCGATTTTGCCCAATGGGTCTTAGACCCGATCGACAAGACGTGGAGCCAAGAGGACATCGAACGTTACGGAGATTGTCATCGTCATGCCACGGTGATGGCTCACAATTTCTCCGGATACGATGGACAGTTTCTTTTGAGATACTATACGGAACAAGGCACCGAGCGTCCTAAAGTCACTTTGAACGGAGCCAAAATCATTTTCATGCAAGTGGGACAAGTACAGTTTAAAGATTCGATGAGTTACTTGGCCATGCCTTTGAGCCGAATGCCTAAAACGTTTGGAATGACAGAAATGGCTAAAGGGTACTTTCCACACTTTTTCAATACGGAAGCCTATCAACACGCCGTTCTACCCCATTTACCTGAGGCTCACTATTACGACCCCGACAACATGCGTACTGAACAACGAGAAGCTTTCTACGCTTGGTACCAGATTCACGCCTCGGACCCTTTCGACTTTCAGGAAGAAATGCTAAAGTATTGTCGTTCCGACGTGGACATTTTACGGCGTTGCTGTGGAAAATTTCGAGAACTGTTCATGGAACACGGAGGGGTCGATCCTTTGAAAGAAGCTTGCACCATTGCCAAAGCGTGTTCCTTAGTGTATCGACAACGATTCATGCCTGAAAACACATTGACTGTCATCAGCCCTCAAACGACCCACTATGTCAAACGTCAATACTCGGTCAAAGCCCTACGTTGGTTACATTACTTGTGCGACAAGGAAGACAAGTGGATTCAGCATGCCCGCAACGGAGGGTGCGAAAAGACCATCGGAACGTATTCAGTAGATGGCTGGAACTTAGAAAACCCAAAGATCGTGTACGAGTTTAACGGTTTCTTATTTCACGGATGTCCCGTCTGTTACCCTGATCGTAGCACTAAAAATCAGTTTTTACAACGAACCATGGAAGACTTGTACCAGGACACTTGTCAGCGGCGCCTAAAGTTGGAACAGGAAGGATACCAAGTGATGGAAATGTGTGGAACACGAGTACGATCACCGTATGAAAACCGATCCCGAGTTTAAACGCCTCTTGGAAAGTTACCAGTTCATGGACCCGCTGAACCCGAGGGATAGTTTGTACGGAGGAAGGACCAATGCCACCTGTTTGCTGTACCAAGCCGACGAAGAGAAAGGAGAAGAAATCAAATACTTGGACGTGTGTTCACTGTATCCCTACGTGTGCAAATATTGTCGCTTTCCTGTAGGGCACCCGCAATTGTTAACGGAACACATCGACCTGAAAAACATTCGACAATACGAAGGCTTGATCAAGTGTAAAGTTTTGCCTCCCACGAACCTATACCATCCCGTCTTACCTCACCATTGTCAAGGCAAACTGATGTTTCCATTGTGCCGTACTTGTGCCGAAACGTGCAACCAAGACCAGCCTTGCCATCACACCCAGGAAGAACGTGCCTTGACGGGAACCTGGGTCAGCGTAGAATTGTTCAAATCTCTGGACATGGGATACCAACTGTTAGAAGTGTACGAAATTTGCCACTTTCCCAAGACACAACAATACCACAAGGGTGACCCCAGTCAGAAAGGCATTTTCGCCGACTACGTGGATGCCTTTTTGACACTGAAGCAAGATGGCAGCGGCTATCCGTCCTGGTGTCACACTCCCGAAGACCAAATACAATTCAAAGAGACATACTATGAACAAGAAGGCATCTCTTTAGACCACATCGAGAAAAACGAAGGCAGGCGATCGTTTGCCAAAGTGATGTTAAATTGCTTGTGGGGTAAAATGGCACAACGACCGTGTTTACCCAAGACGGAATATTTGACAGAACCTTCCCGCTACTTCCAGATGATTCACGACAAAACCAAATACATGAAACACGTGGACGTCGTTCGAGAGGATTTGATCTTGGTCAATTACGAAGAAGATCTGGACTTTGTACAAGACGACCCTTTTGGGAATGACATCATTGCGGCTTACGTGACAGCTCATGCTCGCTTAAAATTGTACGAAGCTTTAGAACTGTTAGGAGAACGGGTCCTGTACTTTGACACGGACAGTTGCATTTACATCCATCACCCGAGTCAACAGCACCCTGACATCGAAGGAGACCGTTTAGGAGCCTGGACAGACGAGCATCCCGACGACAAGATTCTAAGTTTCGTCAGTGGCGGTCACAAAAATTACGGCTACGAATACCGGGACAAACAAGGAGAAGTGCACACGACGTGCAAAGTGAAAGGACTGACTCTGAATTATCGTACCAGTCGTGTGGTCAACTTTGGGGTATTGAAAGAAGCCTTGCAATCGGGAGAGGATGGAAACTTTAAAGTGACCACCTATCAACCGAACAAGATTGTACGTTTACCCACACACCACATCGTCAGTCGGCCCTTGGAAAAAGTCTATCAAATCGTGCACCAGAAGCGAGTTCGACTTCCCAATCATTTCACCTTACCGTATGGACACGTTGGTATAAAACATTGGTTGTAAGAGGATAGTCACCCGCTAGAAGGATGACTTCGCCACAGCAAGAATCGAGTGAGAAACCCGATGAGAACTCCAAGTTCAAACCCTTCCATTTTCCAGTTTTCTTACCTGACTATTGTGATTGTGCCCGTCGACTGGACACGTTTCAGAAATGGCCTATGGATAGGGAAGGATTATCTTCTTCGCATGTTTTAGCTAGAACAGGATTTGTCTACTTGGGACCTGAGTCAGGATTGGGATACGAGGTACAATGTTTCGCTTGCGGACTGAAGTTACGAATGGATCTATGTATCTATAAAGATTCAGCTATTCTGGAACATACTCGATGGTCTCCGCACTGCCCTTACCTTTCTATGGCCTTTCCACCCATCACACTACGGTACAATGTTGACGGTACCTTAGAGACGGTACCTTCCAGAACAAGACATAAAAAACGTAAAAAAGGAAAGATGTACAAGCTTGAGACTGCATTGCGACGAGTATAAAAAGGGGCTATGGTCAAGATCGATAGTTCATTGTGACTACCAAGACCGAGTGAACAAGATGAATACTTTCAGAGAAACACAGAACAAGTTGTTTAGAAAGGCACAATTCAAGTGTGAGGCTTCGGAAGTGGAATGCGATTGTGAGCCTTGCGATGGGTACGTTGCTGTACGTTGTGACCTTAGCGATGCCGTAAAGCATCATGGGAACTTTGTTCTCACTACCCCTATCATGGAAAGGGATGCTGTGCGTGTCAAACCTGAGGGATGCGAAAGTGATGCCGCTCGTCCTCTTGGACATTTTACTGGGTTTCGTTTTAAAGGGGAATGTTCACCTTCACGTCTACCCCCCTATGGATGTCATCCACCCCTGAGCAAACTCCTGTTCATGTCACCCAACCCTCATCGAAACGAACCTGTGAGAGACGAATATTCGTTCCCTGTGCGTTTGTCGGAATACTGCGACTTTGAAAATAGTCTTCAATCGTTCAAAGGAAAATGGCCTAAGTATCTGGGAGGACCGACCCCTGAAGAATTAGCCAGAGCCGGATTTTTCTACTTGGGCGAAGGAGATAAAGTCAAGTGCTTCAGTTGCGGTGTGTCACTTCATTACTGGGAACCGCAAGATTCGGCCTACGTAGAACATGCTCGATGGTCACCGAATTGTCATTACTTACCCTTAGTGGGACCGAGACATTGAAGTAACTTACCGTAATCTGTTCATGGATACTTTACAAGAGAACATTCGTGCTTTGCCTGTGGAGTTGAGAGAACGCATTTACCAAGAGCTGGTGAAAATACAAGTGAAACGTAAAGAACAATTGCATCCGTTGCGTCACCGGTGTTTGAACCACTGGTACCTGAATGCTATACAAGGACTGATTGAGTTGAAAGTGTTCCATTGGACAGACATTGATCAACGACCCCCTGGTTTTAAAAAGGAATGGTTTGGTATTGACGATTCTATCTACTACATTGTAAACGTATTGCATCGAATTCCAGAGGAAGAGTTAACGAATTACCAACATCTTGTACACAATGTCAACTTGCTGAAAGAGGAAACTTCTGAACCAATTGTAACGTGTAAATTAGTGACTAAACGATTTAGATTCGACAATGAATTGAAACCATGTCTGTGCAAAGAGTACATGTCTTGTGTCAGACCAAAGAGGATTTAGTATGACCTATTCATGGATACTTTGCTAGAGAACATTCGTGCTTTGCCTGTGGAGTTGAGAGAACGCATTTACCGAGAACTGATCAAAATACAAGTGAAACGCAAACGCAAAGTTATTGAACCGTTTTTACATTATGCTCTGTTCCAAAGTATAAGAAGACTGATTATGAGTGGATATTACATCAGGCACAAAGGTAAACGAGGCTATTGGCCACCACCCGAGGATTCCAAAAACAGTGTATATACTTATGGATACTTTACAAGAGAACATTTTGGGCTTGCCTGAGGCGTTGAGAGAAAGGATTTACCGAGAACTGGTCAAAATACAAGTGAAACGTAAAGAACAATTGCATCCGTTACGTCACCAGATCTTTAACCACTGGTACCTGAATGGTATAAGAGGACTGATTCGTCAGAAATTTTTTCAGTGGTCAGACCTTGTTGAACACTTTCAGTTTGTGAATGATGATGAACTAGACGTTCGTAATTTTGGTTACTTCGAGATTCACTTACTGCAACGTATTGAGGAAGACGGGTTAAAGGATTACCAACATTTGTTACATAGAATCTGCTTAGAAAAAGACGAAACATCTAGACAAACTCTGACGTTTCAGTTACAGTATGTAACATTTAAATTCCCTACTGGAGAACAAACATGTTTAGTTAGAAATTACCTTTATTGCTTCCGAAACAAAGACACTATAAAATCAAGTTGCCATGCCACGGATTATGTCACATATTATTGAACAGATTCCGTGGAAGGAACTCAATGACCATATTCAAACCGTGGATCATTACCATCGATTATTACAAGAACTGTATCCATTCAATTTGGGTCGACAAGTGGTGTGTGTCTTAGTGACTTGTTTTCTGGGATTTCGTTTACCAGCCGATTCTTTGTGGGCTCTTTACGATCAGTACTTACCACCTCAATGGCCTTAAATGGTCACGAAAAACTCCTTTTGCTCAAAGCCTTGCGGTTTCATCTGGATACTTCTCGACCTCAACAGGAAAAAAAGATTCGTCAACTTTTAGCTACCCAAGACGTGTATGACGATGTGTGTGTAGCTTGTGACTTACATCCCCATTGGACAGATGTCCGTGCCTGGAAAGAATGAGATTTTGAGGCTTGGACCCAAGAAGTGGCCCAGTATGCACGAGAGTTGTTCAAGGAAAAAAGTTACTTTTCAACCCGTGTTAGTGACGGTGCCAGAAGAACCCGTCACCCAGGACAGGACAGTCGTGGACAGGCCTGAAAGACCCTTTCGGGAGGACAATTGTGTGACCTTACCCCCTACTATAGAACTGGTTAGAACATTACACAAAACATGTTGTACAGACACTTGTGTTTATTCCACGTTAATGGTTATCATGTGTCTTTTATCCTTGTACTTAAGCCTTTGGCTTTTATGTATTTTTGTCTTTCGTATTCATGTTTGAAACATTCAATAAACGTGTTCTGAAAAAAAGTATATAAACTCTTGTCTTGTTTGTTTTCGTGTCACAAGTGACATTTCTCACACTATGGCTACCTCTGCTGCCTCTGCTCCCTCTTCCTCTACTGTCAAAGTCATCGACGAACACTTAGATCGTGCCAGTTGGGAGGCTTTGTATCTTCGCCATCCTTTTAACATGCTCATTGCTGGACCTAGCGGTTCAGGCAAAACCGAATTCGTCAAACGTTTGATCGAACATAAACATCATTTGATCGATCGACCACCTCAACGGATCGTGTGGTGTTACAAAGAGTGGCAATCGGCGTACAGCCTCTTCCGAGAAAGTCAAGACGATTCCGTCGTGTTTGTGGAAGGCATTCCTAAAGAAGACGACGGTATCGTCTCTGACTCCCGTCAAACCCATTTGGTCATTTTCGACGACATGTTAGGAGAAGACGAAGAAGAAATTAAACTGTGGTTCACGCGCAAAGGGCATCACCGTAATGCCAGTGTCGTTTACATCACCCAAAATTTGTTTCAACAAAGTAAAGCCCATCGCACCATCAGTCTCAATGCGCATAACGTGGTCTTGTTTAAAAGCCCTCGAGATAAATCGCAAGTGCAAGTCTTAGCCAAACAGTTAGGAACGCCTTGGCTGACTCAGGCGTACGACGATGCCACTCAAACACCACACGCCTATTTACTCGTCGATTTGAAACCTACGACTCCCGAGGATTTGCGATTTCGTACCCACTTCTTTCACCACTGGTGCCAAGACGGAGGGCCTGTCCTCTACACGTCTCCGTCCTCGACTTAATTTCACTCCACATAAAAAATCTATAAAAAGCCGCGACCCTTTTTCGTTTGTCTCACACAACGTCAACATGACGTCCCTTCAGTCGCATCTTCCCGTCAAATTGATTCGTGCCTTGTATGGCATCAGTCGAGAAAAAAATCCACAAATACGAGCTCGTGTCTTAGAAGCAAGTCTCAAAGAAGTCTTACGATGGTTCACGGTGACGGCACGTCAACTACTCCAAGGAATCATTCAGATTCCTCATCAATCCAAACGCTTTTTCGATCGAAACAAAGTCGCTTTGGTCCAACTGGCCGATCCCAGCATCGACACTCAAACCAAAAAACAAATCATTTTGAAACCTGGAGAGAGCGGTACTCTAGGAGGGGTCATCATTCGCTCTCTCTTAAGATGGGATCCTAATGCCCCCAAAGTTATCCCCAAGAAAAAAGTCCAACGAAGCCCCAAGAAGAAAAAGAAAAAGACCAGGTCCCCAAGGAGAACTTCTTCAGTGGCAGGACCCTCCTCTTACTAGACACCACCCCGGAAAAAGAAAAGAATCCCCCAGAAAAAGAAACAGAGAAAAAGTCCCCAGAAAAAGAAAAGCCCACAGAAGAAAACTAGTCGCAAGAGAGGCACTTCGGCCAGGACGCAACTTTACACTCGCAAACCACGACCTGCCACGTCAGTGACTGCGTCTCCGGCATCCTCACGTTCATCCACTTCTCCGTTGATGACACCAAGAACTGAAGAGTACTTGGAGACGTTGATCACACCAAGAACTTCTCCGTTATTGACCCCAAAAAGAACTTCCCCAGTGGCAGGACCCTCCAATTTAGCGGCAGTGGCTGCTGCTCACAAAGTACCTTCTCCCAAAATCAAAGTCCAAGAAAGATCGGGCATGTTACAAAGTTTGCTGGATTTGTCCAAGCAAGAACTGGCTCGATTTAGTCCGTTGCGTACCCCTGCACGACGTGTCATGCCTGTCCTCAAACTAATACGACGTAAAGACAATCAGTGGCGACGCGTTCCAGTATAAAAAAGGCCTGTGACCATGTCGGGGGTAGATGTGTTTTTTTGGTGCTCCTGAAGACTCAAAGATGTCACCCTCCAGAGAACCCCAAGGAAAGAAAAGGAAAGGACTACCACCACGTTTAGTCAAACATGGGGACATGTTATCTGTCCTGTCCAAAGCTTCTCCACCTCTACGAAAAAAACTCATTCAATCGGCCTCCAAAGAGGTCATCGATACCGTGTGCGAATGTTGTTTGAACGTCTTGAAAGGCACGATCCCTTTGTCCAAACACCAGAAACAATGCTTAGGCAAACATCGTCACGTTCTTCGCCAAATGGTTCAAAAGAAAATTCCCATTGGTCAAAAAAAGAAGATGTTGGTCCAACGTGGAGGCAGTTTACCCCTCTTGTTAGGTCCCATACTGAAAGGAGTCTTGGGAACCATGTTGGAAGGACTGGTGGGAGCAAGATAAAAAGGCCCTCGGAAGTCCCAAGATCTCAGAATCGACCCCTGACAACCCCATGGAAGGACGAAAACTGGCTTTAGTGCCTTACAAACGATGGATGGAATACCATCGGTGGCAAGAACAACGCACCCCGCATTTACCTCCCAATCCCAATTTGAGAGAGATGTCCCAGTTACAACACGAATTGCAGTCCTTGATGGATCGCCAAGATTTGTCCGAAACAGAAAATTCGCAAAAGTACGGTCAACTCTTGCAACGACTGCAACTCTTTCACAAGAAAGCTTTAGACGAAACAGCTCTACCCACTCTGAAAGATTTTAAGACCTTGATGAAAAGTCCAGCACCATCACCAGTACCAGTACCAGTACCAGTACCACCACTACCAGTGACCAAGACAGAAAAAGGAGAAGAAGAAGAAGAAGGGTTTCAAACTCCACCAGAAAAAGTACGCAAGCTAACAACACCACCTACCTCCAGAATTGGATGGATTAAAAAGATGATGGCCACCCCTTCTTCATCACAAGAGAAAAAGAAAGTGAAGACAGAAGTGAAACAAGAACCGATATCCCCCGCTCAGACATCCTCCTCTTCAACACCTATTGCCGGTCGCACACGCAAAGCATTGCAATCCAAGAAAATACCCCAAGAGAAAAAAAGTAGCATCCTCCAAGAGTGGGTGCCTTATTAACACACCAACCAACACAAAAAAATGGAAAAAGTCTTAGCCAGCATTTACTACGATCCCTCCCATCCTGCAGGTTACACATTGTATCGTGCTGCCAAAACTCGACTGAAAAGTCTCCGTTTACCTCAAGTACAACGATGGTTACAAGAACAAGCTACCTACACTTTGCACAAACCCATTCGACGCAAGTTTGCCAGAAGTCGCACCCGAATGGAAGGCATCGATCATCAATGGCAAGCTGATTTAGCCGATGTCTCTCATTTGGCCAGTTACAATCGTGGCTACAAATATTTGCTTTGTGTCATCGACGTCTTTTCCAAATTTGCCTGGGTCGTGCCCTTGACTTCCAAATCGAGCTGCGAGTTAGTGCGAGCCCTGCAACGGGTGTTGAAACAAAGCGGTCGTCACGCTCTTCGATGGCAAACGGGCAAAGGCACCGAATTTCTGAACCAAGCTTTCCAAAAAGAATTAAAGAAACGTGACATTCATTTTTTTACCACCGAGAATCCCGAAACCAAAGCCAGCATCGTGGAACGTTTTCAACGTACTTTGAAAGAACGCATGTGGAAATATTTTACGCATCACCACACTCTAAAGTACATCGACATCTTACCGCACCTGGTGCAAGCGTATAACCAATCTTACCATCGAAGCATCGGACGTGCCCCGCAAGAAGTGACTCCCGACAACGAAGTGTTGGTGTTTGAGTGCCTGTTTGGTACGTCCCCGACGAGGGTTGTCCCCAAGAAAAGTGGAATGTTGGCCGTAGGAGACTGGGTGAGCATTGGCAAAACCAAACGCACTTTCGACAAAGGTTACTTACCTAACTGGACGACCGAATTGTTTCGTGTCACTGGACGAGTGCATGGCCGTCATCCTACCGTCTATAAATTGGAAGACATGAACGGAGAAGTGCTCAAAGGAACGTTTTATTTGCCCGAGTTACAACGTGTCACCAAAAAAGAAGACGACGTGTACGACATCGAAAGCATTCTCGAACGCAGAACCCATAAAGTGGGCAAACGATGTGTCAAAGAAGTCAAAGTACGTTGGAAAGGATATCCACCCAGTTTCGATTCTTGGATCGACGCTTCGCAAGTCATCGACTATAAAAAGAAGTGACCATGATGCCCTTTCACACAGACACAGCTACGTCGACCACTCCTCCTTCATCTAGTTCTTATGTGCAAGATTTACAAAAACAACCCTTGTGGGTGTGGTGTGGAGAACGTGTGCCTAAAACGCAAATCGTCTTTTTCTGCCAAATCTTCGTGGTGTATTGTGTCATCGGGGCAGTCATTGCCAGTTTGAGTTTGCAACAAGGAGACAAACAATTGTGGACCATTTTATTGAGCAGTTGCATCGGTTACCTGCTTCCCAATCCCTCCCTGAAATTCTCTTCCAACGGGAACCACGGGAACCTTGTGTCCAGTGCCAGTCACCTCTCCAGCAACAACAACCGCAACCAGAACCCCATTTTGGGCGGAGACACGCCTCTGACGTCCAGTAACCCCTCGGACAGCCACAGAACTCTGGAATTATGAGTCACCAAAACCAATTTTACTTAACCTTACCCAGTGACAGTTCCATGGAGGTGTTTCCCCACAACACGTTGTGCTGTTACACGGCCAAATTACCTCAGGCCATCCCCTTAGATCACGAAGCTCATTGGGAAGTGGCTTTGGTAGAAATTATTCACCCAACACAAATCAAAAACATCACTGAAACTCAAAACACTTTTGACGTCGAAATTCTGGACCCAACAGTGCAGCAAAACATGACGAACAGTCCTCAACATAGATCACATCTTGCGAAGGAGACATTACCCCGTAACAGCAGTGACACTTCCCTCCTCTTTACGTTTATCACTTTAAAATTAACTCAAGCCATTATTTTAGTGGTCAACATCTGGTGGAGGCCATCGCTGACAAATTCTATGCAACATTTGACAAAGTTCTGACCAAACTAAATAAACGTGCCACCATGGAGTACCACAAACTGTCTCACCGTCTACTCATCAGATTTGAAAGTGAGGATAGAAGTATACGTATTAAATTTTGCCCTGAATTGTATGACATTTTGGGTGGAGACCTCAATTTGGTCACGAATAAGGAGACCAAAAAGATTGAGAAAGCAGAGATTGACAACAACGGGCATTTTGCGAGGTATTTTCGTTTCCCGGTAGAACTGAACCAGGGACTGAATTTGATGTTCGTGTACTCCGATGTGGTGGAGTACAACGTGGTGGGACACACCTCCGTGCCGTTACTGCGTGTCATTCCTTTCAAAGTAAATTCTGCCACGGCCACTGACGAGGAAGGTGGAAACACTTACCACATCGACCGCGAATTTGTACATCCTCACTATTTGCCCGTCAGCAAGTCGTATTTGGACACGGTCAACATTGCTATAAAAGGAGATCTGGGACAAAATATTCCATTCACCAAAGGAAAAGTCACGGTGAAACTCCATTTTCGAAAACGGTTCTCTCACGACTCGTAAGTCATGTATCCAGTGTACCGAGGGGTGGCTCGACAGCGAGGACACGGTTTAGGAGATATGTTAAAATCGGCCTTTCGTTCGGTGGCTCCGGTGTTGAAACCGATGGTGACACGCGGATTGCACGCCTTGAAAGATGCGGCACTGACGCAAGGCAAAGAATTTCTCCAAAATATTATCATCGACAAACAAAACCCCAAAGAAGCCTTCATGAGGGCAGGCAAAAATGTCTTGCTACAAACGGATAAAGACCTTTTGGGCCGCCGAAACACACCTATAAATGCCCTGCACGCTACCGAATCAGACATTCAGCAAGGACAAGGCAGAAAGAGACGACGAAGAAAACACCCTTTCACCAGACTTCACACTTCTAAAGCGAGAAAGACAAAGAAAAGAAGAACCGTTCGAGACTTAGACGTTTTTGATTATTGAGAAAGAACAGAACAAAATGATGCACCGAGAGTCTTGTGCTTGTTCCAAGTCGGAACTGGATCTGTTTGCTATGCCCCCCACCATGATGACCATGCAAGAATCCCAGTGGGTGGAATTTCACCCCGTCTCCTCATTGGCCGATTCCGTTCCCATCGAGTTTGAAATCAAGGGACAGCCCGAAGATTACATCGATCTGAATAGTAGTTACTTGTACCTGAATGTCAAAGTTCTAGATAAGGATAATGGTGCAGTAGAAGACACTGAGAATATAGCTCCCGTCAACAATTTCATGCATTCCTTGTTCAGCTCAGTGGACTTGTACTTGAATAACAAACTGGTCATCAGCAGCATGGATTCTTACCCTTACCGTGCCTACCTGGAAAATCTCTTGACGTACGGAATAGATGCCAAGAATACTCATCTCAATGCTTGTGTGCTATGGGAACCTGACGAAGCGAAGGAGGTTGACACATTAAAAAAGACAATGACGGCTTTGTGGAAAGACGAAAGAAAATCACAGATGGACGGAGTTTAGAACTGATGGATCGTTTGCATTTGGACATGTGGTTGCAAGAGAAATATTTGCTGAACGGGGTCAATGTCCGCTTGAGACTGAATCGTAGCAGTGCCGCTTTCCATTTGTTGGCTGATACTGCTGCTGGCAATCCTAAAAGTAAAATCGAGGAGGCCAAACTCTACGTACGACGCGTGGAAGTGTTACCTAAAGTGGGAAACGACATCAGTCAAACATTGAGCAGAACAACCGCCAAGTATCCCATCCGACGCGTGGAAGTGAAAACGTTCACCATTCCTGCTGGACAGCATTCCATGATCGAAGATCATCTGTTTCAGGGACAGTTACCCAAGCGTTTAATCCTTGGTATGGTCTCGAATTCAGCCTTCAACGGAGCCTTCGCTCAAAATCCTTTCAACTTTCATTACTTTTTTGTGAAGAAAATCGAAGTCAGTCGCGATGGCAAGACCTTTTGCACCCGACCTTTCGAACCTGTCTTTAGTGACGACGTGACTAAAATGAATTACTTGAGATCGTACTTGTCCCTGTACGAAGCCACCGGCCAGTTAGGAACCAACACCAGTCACGGCATTACGTACGAAGATTACGCAGGAGGCTATGCTTTGTGGGCTTTCGATTTTACTCCAGACCAAGGCAGCGACGAGGGACATTTCCACCCTATAAAATCTGGCCAGATTCATGTGGAACTTCAGTTTGCAAAAGAACTGCCAACAACAGTGAACGTCATCCTGTATGCCGAATTTGATAATACCATAGAAATCAACAGTTTGAGAGAAGTCATTCTAGATTATTAGAAGCCATGGAAGACTGTTATCCCTCTTTACCTAGTGGAGAAACTTTGGAGATGGAATGTGAGGAGACCGTGGAAGGAGAATCCCAAGACAAAGACAAAGAAGTTGTCATGATGAAGTCGAGATGGCCAGAACAAGAAGCCCATTTAGTCTCCTGTTTTGCCAAACACTTGGTCGAAAAAATGACGGAATTGATCAAGAAAGAGTGTTATGGATGTCAAAACGATCATCCCAGTCAAATTCAACACGATAAATGCCTGATGCTGAGTCAAGAAGAAAAATTGGACGAGTATCTGGACGAAGCTTGGAGTCTCATCTCGGACGAAGACGTGTTGCACCAGTGGTATAAAGACTTGCGTGAACATTCTTGTCCACCATTAACCACTCAAGAGATCCATCGTATCGAAGCTCTCCTGAATCAGAGTGAGGAAACGAAACGAAGAAACGGTTATTTGTCAGACATTTTCAAGCAAAAAGTCAGGATCGAATTGATGACTTATTATTACCTGTGAAGAAGAAGAAAAAAACACACACAAATCAATGGATACCTGGGAACTTTATTACCTTTTGAACCACAGTTCGTATACGGCTTCTTGGAATCCTGTCGTCTGTGCTAAAGATGAACTCCCTCATCGCAAACCTCAAGACCATCAAGCTTACGTGATCAACACGGACGACAGTCATCTCCCAGGAACCCACTGGGTAGCCGTCTACTTTCCTCAAGAAGGATGTGTGGAATATTTCGATTCGTACGGATTGCCCCCTTTGGAAGACGATATCATCGACTTTATGAGAAGAAATGCTCAGACCACCCGATTCAATAATGTGAAATTACAAGGCACAGATTCCTTGGTGTGTGGACAATATTGTTTGTATTTTCTGCATCATCGCAGCCTGGGCTGTTCCTTAGAACATTTAGTGACTCATTTTGATCCTCGTTCTTCTTCTAGAAACGATGTGAAAGTAGATCGATGGTTTTGTGACCATTATGCTTATCTTTTGTCTCAAGCTAGGAAACGTAGTGTCCATCAATGGCCTAATGATTTCCAACAGTGGAAATTACAATTTCATTCACAACGTTGTCAGCCATGTTTAAAGTAGATTGTGAATTGAAAAAAATGTTTGTGATTTGAAAAAATTGTTTGATGTTATATGGTTGGATTATTGTTTAAAATGTTAGAGTTGTTGTTTAGTGTTAAGTGATTTTTGAATAAAAATGTTGTGTTTTGAAAAAAATGCCTTTGTCGTTTGTTTGGGTATAAGAATGTTTGATTCATGCTCTTTGACTTCTTACTATCCCTCTCATGACACTCATTGAACGTTGCGGCTCGAAAACCGTGGAGGGATGTTTTCATTCACGTCCGCGCTTTGACTTTAAGAACCGGGGTTGTTTCCAGTCTAACCATCCATTGTCGACTCATCCTCCTACGAAGATGTGCTCCAAACTAGCTAAGCTAAACGAAGCCTACGTGAATTTGCATAGGGTCAGACACAGTCTGATACCGAAGCCAGAAGAGATAGAGAATGTGAGAATGTTAAAAGTCACTGAAGACCTCATAGAAGAGCTCTTCAGAGAAGAAGTGAACAGGGAGAAAGAAGAATGGACAGAGAAGTACAGACTTCAAAGACAGCAGCAGCAACAGCGACAACAATAACAACAACAACAGCAGCAGCAGCAACCTGAAGCTGACAGAGGCTTTGTCAATTGTCGTATCGACACCAAAGAGTTCTTCTTCTCTTTCCAAAGAAGCAGACCTATCGCCAGAAAGTCTATCCTCAGAGGACATCGCATTCTTAGAAACTAAAAAAGATTGCCATAGCAAACAAAAAAACAACAACAAAAAAACAGCCCTTTTCAGGGCTACACAATACTCTAGAAAAGAAATAACCATCAATTTGCCAATGTGTGTGTAGGTAGAGTAGTGTGAATATAAACACTAACTCTTTTTTTTAAAAATGTGAAGGTATGTGTTTGTGTATAAGGTTGTGTGTTTGTAAATGCTCACGTACGTTGGTGTGGATAGTAGATTAATATGATGTTTGGTTTTTTTTTTGGTTGTTTGAGGTGTGGGGAGAGTAGATTTGTGGGTTGGATTGGATTGATTTGCGTATGTGGATAGTCTATTGAAGTGATTAATAACAAAAATTTTTTAGAATAGGAATGGGTAGCATAAAAAGTGAGTGAGTGTTTCTTTTAGGTCCGCGCGTTGTTTTTTTTTTTGGTCATGATCTAGGTAAGATCAATTTTATGTTTTTAGGGGGATGTTTTCCATCACGTCCGCGCTTTCAGTATAAATTGAAACTCACTCGGCAATCTAGCTACCCTTGTTGATTGATCAACACCACCAGAAGAATGAACACCAGAATTGTGAAACTGCTAGAACTCCAGATGCACCTGGAATATGCCAGGCGCATAGTAAATGAACTATCCGCGGAAGCCATAGTAGAAGAGGCAAGAACAAAGAAGGAAGAGGAGGAGAGAAGAGAGAGGGAATAGGAGGAAAAGAAAATAGGAGAGAGGATGACTTACAAGATACCAGAGACAGAGGATTGGGGTGCTGAAGCCAATCATCCCGCCTCTGCACTCCCAAGAAGAAATGTGAAAGGAGACTGGGGAAGAAGATGCGTGTGTGGCGCCAGGCCAGGAAGGTGCCATCATTAGATAGGTGCATCTGGAGTTTAAAAAAAAAGAAAAAAAAAACCAACAGCCCTTTTCAGGGCTACCCAATACTCTAGAAAAGAAATAACTATAAATTTGCCAATGTGTGTGTGTGTGTGTGTGTGTAGGTAGAGTAGTGTGAATATAAACACTAACTCTTTTTTCATAGTGTGAGTGTATGTGTAATTGTGTTTGTGTTTGTGTTTGTAACTGCTCACGTAAGTTTGTGTGAATAGTAGATTATGGGTTTATTTATTGTTTCTTAGCGTATGTGAAGAGTATAGTCTGGGTTTTATTATACGAAATGAGAAAGTAGGGGATGTTTTCCTTCACGTCCGCGCGTTGTTTGGTCATGATCTAGGTAATATCAATTTTATGTCTTAGGGGGATGTTTTCAATCACGTCCGCGCTTTAAGTCTAAAACTAACAGTGTTTGCCATTGGAGCCCATCCTACGGAATAAGCAAACAAGAAGATGCCAGCAGCTTCAGCTTTGTACAACAACCTTATGGGAAGTTGGTATTGGATGGTGGATGGATTGAATGTAGCAGAAAGGCTTGAACAGGAATGGAGGCATGCAGTGACAAAAGACTTCGTCTCAAGACAAGTAACCAGCCTCCACTTAGCCATCGATATTGTAAAAGAAATGATAGGGGATGAGGAGAAGAGAATCAGAGGTTTAATTAACCCACCGTATGTGAAAGTGGGTAAGTTGAAAGAAGCGATAGTTTATGTGACGAGTGTAAGGTGTTTTTTAGAAGACATTGTAGAATGGACAGATTGGTCTTTTGTGAAGTGGGGCTTAGACAAGCTTAAGAAAGCGGAAGAAGTAATGAGGAATGTGCTGACCGAAGAGGTCAAGAAGATCAAAGAAAAGTGGTCAAAGGAAAGAAAAGAAGAAAATAGAAAGAAAAAGGAAGAACTAGAGAAACTAAACGCAAACTGGATGAAAATCCAAGAGAAGTTCCGAGCCATGGGTCACCCGGACTGGATGCCGGAAACAGAACAGAAGAAGAAAGGAATGATGGAAAAAATAAGAGGATGGTGGAAGAAGTTAAGGAGTTAGAAGAAGAAGAAGAAGAAGAAGAAGAAGAAGAAGAAGAAAAAAAAACCCAAAGGCCCTTTTCAGGGCCACCCATATTTCTCGAAAAGAGAATGACTTTCAATTGCCTACTCCTTTTTTAAATTTAAAAAAATTTTTATTTTAAAAATTGTTTTTTAAAAAAAAAATCCCATATTCAATTCTCCTTGTCCCTAGACAGACCCAAACTCTATTTCCATATTCAATTCCCCTTGTCCCTAGACAGACCCAAACTCTATTCCCTATGTTCAATTTCCCTTGTCCCTAGACAGACACAAACTCTATTCCCATGTAATGCTAATTCCTCTTGTCCCTAGAGTTGCCCACGATTTTTCTCCATGTTAAATTTACATAGTCCCCAGAGTTGCCCAGGGGTGTCTGTAATGGTAATTTCCATTGTCCCTAGGGTGCCCCTATTCACTACTTCAAACCGTCGTGATGAATGGAAAGTCTCAAGCAATCGTCTTCTTTGGCTTGACATTGGTGTTTCAGTGTGGTTAACAAAGAATCCCACACCTCAGTGATGAAGCCCTCTGCTTTCTCTAACGGTACTTCGGACTTAAAATCTTTAAACTTCATCCTGTAAGTGTAAGCCGTGGTTCTAAATTTTCTAGAGGAGCCCTTTTCCATCTCTCGAATGTGATAGTACTTTTCAGGGTTTACTAAGGGTGGTGAACTTTGGTTAGATAAAGACTCTCTGGGTCTGGATTCTGGTTCACTCGTGTCATCTTCAAAATCACTGGCATGAATTTGTGTCAAGACTTCAGCTGTTGTACGAGGCGATAAATCCGTTTCTGCCTCTTACTTCTTCTTTCTTCTCGAATTGATTCATCTTGACTGCGAAAAGTCAAATGACTACATGTTAAACACCATGGGTCACTTTATATCCATGGCAGACCAGCGTATATATAAAGGGTGTGTGACTTGCCTTCCACTATTCATTTCACTCTCAAACCGAGCAGAACGATGGAAGAGCCTACACAGTTCGAATTTTTGCGGGGGGGTCATCAGAAAATTTTCTTCAGACAAGCCGACGGACTACTCACCCTCCTTTCGAGATGAAAGTCAAGATACTTGCTATATCTGTAAGAATAAAGGGCATTGGTCTTCAGAATGTCCAGACCGTCACAAAAGCAAAACAGGGGTTAGAAGAGACAAAAGTCAAGATACCTGATAACATTGTCAAGAAAAAGGACTTTGGTCTCCAGATTGCCCTAAGAAACAACAGGAGCAAGAAGAAGAAGAGATGAATTATGAAGAGGAAGAAGAGGTACCCTCCCACAAGGAAGAACCCAGACACGTGCAGAAAGAGAAACAGAAGAAGAAAAAAGGAAGGGGAGAAAGTGAGAAAGAAGTGGAGAAAAAACGCTGTGAAAGTGACAAAATTTAAAAAACAGAGAGAGTGAACAAAGATACAGAAGAAGCCTATGAACTTTCTAAAGTGATATGTTGTGAATTGAATTGTAATAAATTGTACCAGAATAGACCAGGCATAAAACGTAAGTGTCTCTTGGTTTTGAAATTTAGAATAAGAACCTACACTCACGCACTCACACATTCACACGTACCATAAGGGTGAAAAGGTTGGGGTTTTGTATAGTTTTAATTGATGTTGGCAACTGAAATACTATCTCTTTTCGAGAGAAATGGGTGGCCCTGAAAAGGGCCTTTTGGATATTTGTTTGTTTAAAGAACATACTTAGGAATGGGAACCAATCAACTTTAACTGTCTTAAGCCTTCGCCACGGCCAAGGCCTACTTCTGGACTGCGTACTGTCGATGATGATTTGGTAGAAATCACTAAGGGTAGTATGGCAGGCGTAGCCACAGGGTTAGGTTGTTTAGCTCGGGATGGCCTTTTTTCTCATCGGTCGTAATAAAGAAGTCTGATACATTTGTTTCAGACTTCTTAACTCTGCTAAAATGTCTAACAGTACCGTAACCGTTTGACTTTCACACCCTTGTTTCTTTGCTGCTTCTTCTTGTTGTTTCCTTCTTACCTCTTCTTCTTGCTGTTGTTGTTGAAGGAGAAAAGCTTGTTCTGCTTCCTTTTGCTGCTGTATAAATTTCTCCAATTCTTCTTTTTGTCTCTGTTTAAAATTCTTCACGTGTGGTAAAGAAGGAGAAGGTGGGGAAGGTACTGGTTCCGGAACAAATTCTTGTGAAAGAAAATCCACAAAATCCCAATTAAAATTAACCTCTTCTGGAAGTAAGTCCGTGTTGACTTGGATAGTCAATGCTATTCCATCGCTTTTCGTCTCCACGGCCGGTGCACCCCAATTCATCGTCTTCTTAGTTTCCATCATGATTGAAAACTGTCGCATGGATTAACTGCGCACAGACGCTAGCGCCTCTATATAGGGAATGTGACGTCACAGACTACTTTCTTCGGATTGGACGAGTGATGACTGAATTTTGTAATGCGTGTTTGGATTGGTCAACAAACTCAATCCGTTTCGATCCTCCCTTCCTCTATAAATAACTGCAGTTCGCTGCATTCCTTCACCTGTTATCGTCACCAACATGTGGACCGACATAGAATCCTCTGCTCTCGTATCTTCAATGCTGTTTCGTACGGACTTACCCATGTATGTCCGATTATCGTGGACCATTGTCAGGATGACGGATACAAGCGTTTGGAAGAGAAGAATTTACGTGGAGAGGCAAGGCTGTTTAAAGAGGGTTTTGATTTATGGACCAGAAGTGAGACAAAGTTTGAGGAAAAGAAGGAAATCTAAGCGATGCCCTCTATGTTAACGATATGATGTTAACATAAACCCAAAGGCCCTTTTCAGGGCCCCTCATATACCTCGAAAAGAAATTGACTTTCTTGCCTAACCCCTTCAAAAGATATTCTTTTTAAATGTTGTATCAGTGTTTGTTTTTTGTCTGTGTTCTTTCTGTACATCCCGCTCTTTGCTCAGTACTGTGACGTCACCTCCCCTAGTTGCTACATTGTTACCAATCACCCCTACTGTGACGTCAGACGCTATCTTTCCCTTGTCGCTATACAGTCCCAGGGTGTACTTCAAAGTCTTGTCGCTGTATGGTCCTAAAGGGGTTTTCTAATGCTAATTCCCATTGTCACTATAAATCTTGTCGCCATATCGTCCCACTATACTACTTGCGTGGGTTCGAGCCTTGGATTCGGCCAATGTGGGTATGTGAGAAAGCTTGTCAGTAGCTTCTCGTGGGCCGGTGGTTCTTTCCGGGGTTTTCTCGGGTTTCTTCCTCCACCATTAATACTGGCCGTCATGTATAGCCTATCGTGTGCTGAAAAATGGCGATAAACCCTGCAACAACAACAACAACAACCATAGGGTACAACGCATATGCGATAGGGTACAATGCAGTCCGACTGATCTGTGCATTTAAGTTTCTGAAGTACTTCGCAAAAGTGTGATCACTGTGTCAATTTAACTACAGCATTTTATGAAGTATTTTCATGAGTGTCGATCTTATAAATATATACTTACATTCAAGATACAAATTCCACAAATTAGTTTGCAAGCAAAGGCGTCTCCTTGCCATCTCAAACTTATGCTGTGTTGGACGACTGAGAATATGCGGAAAAGAAAAATCAATATATTGCTTATAAATTGAGAAGATTGATCAAGGAGTAGGTAATGTAATTTTGGAACCAGTTATTATGTATTTTTCTTCTATTTAGAACATGCATGTTGCATCAAAACTGTACTGGCACTCTGTGGTTAATCACTCGCTAAGCACGCGGAGAGAACGAATAGGCGATATGACATCATCCATAAAAATAGACCTAGGTCAAGTACACTGTCCGGGTAAACCTTTCTTTTTAGTCAGCTTTTGTAGATAACCTACTATTTTCGAGCAGACAGCTTATTTATACTGTGCTTGCTGAATACACCATTATTATTTTGGAGTCAGCCTTTCTTGTGAGCAGATGAGAACGGCAAAAGAAAAATTATTAAATGTTCGTTTCCTTCAGTAGCAAGAAAGCAGCCTACAAATACCCGTATGTAATATCTAAGATCGAATAACACTCTAGAGCACCTCAAATTAGAGGCTGACATGCAAATAAATAGATATTAGGCGGAACAGGACCCTCAAAACGTTGTTAATATTTTCATCGCTACGTGTTCGCAATTAGACTCACGAATAGCTAAACATGTGTCGGATTTTTGTCATTTCCGGGTCGCGTTCACTAATTTAAATATCAAATAAATGTTTCTAGCGAGAAGCATCTCATTTTTAAGTTTTGAATGAAATTAGTGTAGTATTCTGATGCCCATTAGCAATATACTTGTTTTCGCAATCACAAAGGGATTTCTGTAATAGGCATTAATTAAGATTGATAAATACTTGTGCTTCAACATCAAAACACATGATTTTATCTTAAACAAATAATTGCTTTTTTCCTTTTTTACAATTCATTTACTGTACCAGTGTTTTATCTACCCATGCATCATGCGTCAAATAAGCATACTTTTCCGATAGGTAAATTGACACACCCCACTATTAAGTTTTGCTGATTAACAAAAAACAAAGGTTTGGTCTACAAATCGTCGCTGGTAGGTTAATTGATGCACCCCAATGTTATGTTTCGCTAATTAACACAAAATAAAGGTTTGCTCCAACTACTTTATTGGCTAGATTACAACTCTCCCAAACAGGGAAAACGCGCACATCAGCTTCTTATGCTGATGTTATCATAATACATAGGGTTACAAGTGAGTGTGGAGCCTGGAGCTGACCTCATGTGACCTATAACTGTCACATCATTTGTAGCAACAGGATATTAGGACCGTATAATCACCACACACAAAAAAGAGGCGGAAAATAAACTCGTGATTTTAAAGTGATTCTCACTCGAAACTATTTTATGCGCATCCTTGTCACGCAACGAAGCAATAATTGCGTTGTAGCAAGATTCAGTCAGAGTTCTAATAAAAATGGCGTCCAAGGCCAAAAAATTAAAATAGATTCGAAACAAAAGAAATTATCATTTGAACCGCGTTTTTACAATCGACCGCCGATAATAGTATTGTTATCGAACCAGTGGAACCTTGATCATCTAAAGATGAGGTACTGGTTACTCGTAAGAGAAAACGTAGCATTTTGTGTAGCAGTAGCTGAAAACATACAGCTGGCTACGTTTAAAAAAAGTTAAGTCGAGTGAAGAAATTGACATTGAAGACGCCTTTATGTTTTGCCATATATGTACAGAGACTAAAATAAAACTCCATGACCAAATGTGCAAAAAAACGCAACTTTCAGAACAGTACACTGGCTTGGCATGCTTGGTTACCAGAACACAAACTGCTGATTGAAGGTCCACAACACCAGGCAGATTTTAGTGCAGTTTTACAAACAAGACATAGCAGAGAAAGGGATACTTAAGTGTGTACGTTGGCTGAGTGTAGAACACATCCCTTTTTCGAAACACGAATTTCTTTGTAATTTAATACATGTCTTAATGGCTGAAGAAATTGATGCCATTGGCATTTTGGAGAATTCTGGCGTTCAGTATGACTTGGCTACTACTTGTTCAGAGTTTCTGGAGAGCCTGTCAAACGTTGTTGAGGATAGTCTTATACGTGACCTGCAGAATTCTTTATTTGTGACGGCAATGGCAGATGAAAACACTGACATATCCAACAATAAATGCCTTGTCATATATGCTCAGATTATTTCTGATGACATGAAACCTTCTTTAACAAATATATAATGTTCAGATCCTTCTGGCAACGGAATTGCCTTATTGGCTTTAGTTACATTATAGAACTAATGTTTTTGTTGTGTATTTAAACAATATAACTGAAGGCAGACCATCGGCTTGAATAGGACTCATAGGTTTTGATTTTGACACACTGTAAATCGTTTGTGGCCATTTTCCAACACATAAATGCAAAAGTCGCCGGTCGTGAATTATTTTTCAGCTAGGCTTAGAATATTCTTGGCAGATCTTCACGTTTTCCTTAATCGTTGGTTATTTGTTTGGTGACTATTTTTTAAATCATCTTTCAATAGTCCAGCAATGACCATATAATCGTCTAATTTTGAAACAGTCAAATATCAAAGTGTCATAATACAAGAGAAACTACCCAACATATTACAACTGTTCAAATCCTTACCAAATCATCAGTATTAAGAGGTCAGTGTTAGAACTGGTCGACCTGATGTCAGGATGATGACACTGGGTGCGACATCATGCTACATCTCTGCGACATGATGTCCCAGTGCTAGACATCACTATAACCTGCCACACTGCAGACATTGTAGCGATATGACTATAACATTGTTAAAGCTAAATTAAAAATCCAAGACACACACATATATATATATATATATATATATATATATATATATATATATATATATATATATATTTATTTCAGTCTTTAAAGAGGCCAAGTCTTCTGTAATTCTGAAACATATTTAAATTTTATGCAATTCTATAAGTTGTATATAACTATAATACAGAAGGTTTTAAATGGTAAATTTTCATTTTAATAAGTAACCATAATAAATAATCCACTGTTACCTACAGTTGGTCCCGTATTGGATAACATAGTTTTTAAAAAAAAATGCGAAATGATTTTTAGTTCATAATTGAGTAATTAGTGCATGCATTTATCTATATATCTTGTTTTAATTATAACTTAACCTTTTTACTTTACTTTACGTTGTTATGTCAATGCAATATTGTCATAATAAATACGTTTGACGAAATGTAACCTTGAAGCCTCACAAATTATTTGCATCATGATACACATCACTACTGATAAACGTGTATCGAACATAATACGGATGTCCAATCCTGGTATATATGCGTATGACTCAGATTTTAAACTAGAAAATTACTCATTATGTTTTAGTATATTCTAAAGGTTATTATTCTAGCTGACGAATCCAAGGGATCACTCTCGCTGACTAATTCTACTGCCTGTTTGATGTTACTTGTATATATTTCATCCACGAGGAAATTTGTATTATTTGTACAGGCAAGAGTTCAAACTATTTTAATGGCTCACCTTTTGACCACTAGTAATATTTATGTGATGTGCTACTTTTGCGTAATTTTTCTTAAGGTAGCAATTTCACCTATCAATCAATTTATTTTTCCACGAATAAACACGACATAAGCCCTACACAAGATTTTGAAAAGTACATGTGCAAATGAAAAGTGGAGCAAGCCAGCAAGTATAAAAACCGCAAAGTTAGAGACAGTCTTCACATATTAAGTATACAGCCGTAAGGTATTCTAGTATTCATAGCGCCCAAAAATTTATATTTAACCGGTTGCACCAAAAGGTAAGTCCACCTTTCGTATAAATCGCAGAATTTTAATTGTTTATTGCTAAGTTGGCTGTTATTTATTTCTAAGTTACTTTTTATTATTTGTATTTTTTTTTTTACGTATCAATACAAAATTTAAATATTAATTTGTATGCACAGGTGCCAAAACCATTTCTTGGTACACACAGTCTGCGCATGCATGCGAGTTTTGACCTGTAGGAGAACAATATTTTTCATACATGGGAAGGCAGAAAATAGTTCGACATATAGCATTTTGCTTTGACACGTTATTTCTATCTGTAACTATATTTTTTTTACATAATCTCATTAGTAATGTTATAAATTGGCTATAAGAATATTCGAAAAAAGTAACCAATCATGATTAGGGAGAAAAAGGGGAAATAAACTCTAATTTAAGAGTTTATGATTTATTGCCATTTTAAAGGCTTCAAATGATAACTTATAAAGAAAAATATGCAAATAGAATAATATAAGAAATAAAACTAAGGCGTTAACAGTTATAGGACACATAAGTGGACCGGTATGCCTTGGTGTTTATCTGGTTGTATATGTGCTAAGTGGACCGTTTTGACATAGTGTACTAAATGTTTATCTAGTTATATGGGTGATAAGTTGACCGTTTTGACATAGTGTGCTGTATGTTTATATAGTCATATGAGTGATAAGATGACCGTTTTGACATAGTGTACTGTATTTTTTTCTGGTTATATGGGTGATAAGATGACCGATTTAACATAGAGTACTGTATTTTTATCTAGTTTCGACGGGTGATAAGTTGACCCTTTTGACATAGTGTACTGTATGTTTATGTAGTTATAAGAGTGATAAGCTGACCGTTTTAACACAGTGTACTGTATTTTTATCTAGTTACAACGGGTGATAAGTTGACCGTTTTGTCATAGTGTACTGTATGTTTATGTTGTTATGTGAGTGTTAAGTTGACCGTTTAGACATAGTGTACTGTATGTTTAGCTGGTGATATGGGAGGTATGTTGATCGTTTTGATATAGTGTATTGCGTGTTTATCTGGTTATATGAGTGATAAGCCGACCGTTTTGACACAATGTACTGTATTTTATTTAGTTATAACGGGTGATAAGTTAAGCGTTTTGACATAGTGTACTGCATTTTTATTTAGTTATATGGGTGGTATGTTGACCGTTTTGACATAGTGTACTGTATGTTAATGTTGTTATATGAGTGATAAGTTTACCGTTTTGACATAGTTTACTCTATTTTTTTATTAAGTTATAACGGGTTATAAGTTGACCGTTTTGGCATAGTGTGCAGTATGTTTATCTGGTGATATGGGTTGTATGTTGTTCGTTTTGATATAGTGTATTGCATGCTTATCTGGTTATATGAGTGATAAGCCGACCGTTTTGACATAGTGTGCAGTATGTTTATGTAGTGATATGAGTGATAAGTTAACCGTTTTAACATAGTGTACTGTATTTTTATCTAGTTACAACGGTTGATAAGTTGACCGTATTGACATAGTGTACTGTATGTTTATGTTGTTATACGAGTGATAAGTTGACCGTTTTGATATAGTGTACTGTATGTTTATGTTGTTATACGAGTGATAAGTTGACCGTTTTGATATAGTGTACTGTATGTTTATGTTGTTATACGAGTGATAAGTTGACCGTTTTGATATAGTGTAATGTATGTTTATGTTGTTATATGAGTGATAAGTTGACCGTTTTGACATATTGTACTGTATTTTTATCTAGTTCTAACGGGTGATAAGTTGACCGTTTTGATATAGTGTACTGTATGTTTATGTTGTTATACGAGTGATAAGTTGACCGTTTTGATATAGTGTAATGTATGTTTATGTTGTTATATGAGTGATAAGTTGACCGTTTTGACATATTGTACTGTATTTTTATCTAGTTCTAACGGGTGATAAGTTGACCGTTTTGATATAGTGTACTGTATGTTTATGTTGTTATACGAGTGATAAGTTGACCGTTTTGATATAGTGTAATGTATGTTTATGTTGTTATATGAGTGATAAGTTGACCGTTTTGACATATTGTACTGTATTTTTATCTAGTTCTAACGGGTGATAAGTTGACCGTTTTGATATAGTGTAATGTACGTTTATCTGGTGATATGGGCGGTATACTGATTGTTTCGACAAAGTGTATTGCGTATTTATCTGGTTATATGTGTCATAAGCTGACCGTTTTGACATAGTGTACTGTCTTTTTATCTAGGTACAACGGTGATAAGTTGACCGTTTTGACATAGTGCACTGTGTTAATCTTGTCACGTTATCCTCTCCCAAAACCTTTTAAGAAAAACTGATTTTTTTAAGCATGAAAACAACTGTTAACGCCCAAACAGCGCTAGTAAAATACAGATATAATACGTACTTGATATTTTAAGAATCTAATTTGAATGAATTAATTTTAAATAGATTAGAATTGCTCTAAAACAATTAACTGTACA
>CM068830.1:64103579-64358579 GCA_028554795.2 Sinohyriopsis cumingii
TATATTTTATAAGCAAACAGATTTACTTAGAAATATTGCCAGTACTGTTCTGAAGATATGTTGCGTAAGTTATTAGCCAATCACGTTGAATTTTATACTTCGAAATTTCATTTACAGCTCACAATATTTTCCTGCAGTGGAATCTGTTTAATCTGATCATGATAGGACGATAAACCTAGGTCAGAATAAACAGGTCAAACATTGCAAAAGATGCGCAAAATGCCGCGGGTTTTTGTGTCTTAAATTGGCGAGGGTTCGCATATCTCAAGGTCAGGTTATTCAGGTTTAATTATGCATAATACTGTCGTATTTTTAGATTGGTACATTTTCGGTAAATGACACAAGATACCGGCTTGAACCAAACAACAACCTCGCTGAATCTACTCATTTCGTCACCGAAATACATCCAAGACCAGTATACACTACCATGAATGGGGATACTAGAACAATAATTGGTAGGTAAACATATTTTTGGTATTCAAGCCTATTTTTTATAATGTTAGTTTTGCTGTACTTTCCCTGTGTATATGCGTTTAGCCTACTTCTTACCGTATCAACGTATATAGACCCATAAACATTTCTTGTTCTTCTACACTCATTATTTCAGCAGAACTGATACGTATCTACTACAAATACAAATAAAATTCGTAGACCTTATGTTAAATTGTCCGAGAGGTAGCAATACATATATATATCATAGTTCGGTCAGCTAAAACTCTGACATGCAAGCAGTACAGTGGTCATTATGAAATAATTCACGTATTGCCAGCAAAATGATTGGTTAACGGCTAAATGAGATTAGCAATAAATCCGAACTGATTGACAGTTATTGACAGATAATTTGATGTCCAGTTATGAATTTTTATTCACGTCATCTCTCATGCATTTAAACCACCTATACATTTATTGATATCACCAAAGCGTTTGATTACATAGCAAGGGATATCGCAGGATCTTAATTGATACAGGCTTGGTTTAAGGGAAAATATTAAGCAAGTCCAAGTCAAGAGTTAAAGTCAAGAGGTAAATATTGCAATTTTCTTAAATTGATGGATTCCATTTCATTCTTGATGCAGATCGATGTACGGCAAAGTCAAGAGTTAAATATGATTTTGTGAAAGTTAAAGTGATGGATCCTATACTATTCATGGTGTCCGCAAAGGTGAATATCTGTCATTATTTCATTTTTCTGCTCAATATTTGTAAATGATGAAGAAAGAGTTTTCCATACACGGTATTGATGATATGGATATTGGCAGGTTGGAGCCTTTCATTCGTTTATAAGAGGTTACAATATCACTTTTAAGGTTTGCCCGTCCTGCAGGCCTGGCTACATTATTGAACACAAAATTGTAGTAAAGGGAAACTTGTAGTTAAAACCGGAAAAACAAATGCTCTGATATTTTTGGAAAAGGTGGTCCTTTACCAGTACATATTAATTTACAGATAAATATTTAATTTACTTGCTGTAATTAAAAATTAAAAAAGGTAAATAAGTTTACACAGCATGGTTTTGTTATGACGTCTTGCTATTCCTTTACGGAAACACACTCAAAAGTGTCAGGCCAAGGTAAATTAGCGATATATGTACTCGAAAAGAAACCATGATACATTTGCATCCTTAAAATATGGCATATCATAATCTTATTGACATAGCGATTAATCCCAATCACAAAGTAATTTTGTAATGTTTTGGCTTTCTTTCCTGCTCAATATATGTATGGATAGGGTCACTTACTCAAAATGACTTTACTGATACAGCAAAGATAGATTTTAATATGTTTTGTGAAGAATTAGAAGCAAAGGAGAATATATATATATATATATATATATATATATATATATATATATATATATATATATATATATATATATATATATATATAGATAGATAGATAGATAGATAGATAGATAGATAGATATACTATCAAACGAGTTAAAAGAAACTGGACATAGTTACTGTCAAGAACAGGTTTCTATGAAGCCAGTGTTAATCTAAATTTAGAGTATCTTGTCGTACACTTGAAGTTGATCCCTGGTATTGGGCGAGACCGTGTAAAGCAATTATTGATAGACTGACTTTGTAACTCTTTGAAGATAAATATTATTTTATTCTTGAATGATTTTGTACAATAATGATCTAAGTGCCAAGCTTATTGATCGATAGTTCAAAAAAATACCAATGTTTAAAATTGTTAGAACATATGAATACCCAGAATACTGGAATTTTGATGATTTAGCTGCTTACAGCTATAAAGTGTGTATGCATATAAACAGCATCATCTATCCAGTTATTTTGTACAATAATTTTACTGACCATTGCTTAAACAGGACGTTGAATTACATAACCTCTGATTTTGTGAATTCACCAGCTTATTCCATTTAATGCTTATCTAATTTCATTTCATGCTATGTTTTTTTTTCGTGTATTGTATACAATATATGGTGATAATTTTTTGTTTACTGTACTATCCCTCATTCAGTTTAATTAATTGAAAATATGCCCACACAGTCTAATATTTGAAGATTCTTTTCAAATCCCCAACATTCCATTACTTTAGCACACGTACTAGACGCAGCTTCCAATAGGTGAGGACATACGGTTGACTCAGGTTGACTCGTGCATCCATTCGTATAATTTCTGCAACAAAATTCTTTGCATATCTGAAAATTAATTTACCAACAAATTCGGGGATACTTATTAGACGGATAATTGCAACACAAAACAAATTGATTATGGAACGAACATTTCAGTCCATTGGGATTTATTTTTATCTTATTAAGAGTCATTTATCTATTTAGGGAGCGAATAATCAAATTGTTGTATAGCTGGTGGAGGAAGGACCCTGGAAAATCCCGGAAAGAACCACCGACCCACGAAAAGCTACTGGCAGGCTTTCTCACATATCCACGTTAGCCGAGTCTGAGATTCGAACCCACGCATACAGAGGTGAGATGGCAGTGATACGGAACGGTGAGCGCTTTAGACCACTTGGCTACTAGGGGCTCCCGATTAATCTAATAGAAGTTTATAACATGATAGATTCTATCGATAGGAATTTTACGAATTCGTTATGAAGCAATGTACTTCATTGTAGCAGCAAGAAACAAATCTTCACGTACCATAGTGATTTTATTTCTTTTTTATTTGTTTCAGACTACATCATCCCAGAAGAGGGATCAAAACTGATCAGCGGAACATCAATCAACGAACCTCCTGTCTCTGCAAAAGGTGGTGATAGTACAGACAAACGTGGCCCAAGAATACGAAGGGAGATACCAGCTGATGTTGATATAGTAGAACTTTACATATACACAGACGAGGCCATTATTACCAGGTGTCATTTCTTTCTTTTTCTTTACCTGTCCCAAAGTAAACCAAACTTTTAAGATAAATGTAAAGACTTTACCTCAAGGATGAAAATCGCATTAACTAAACTTACTAAACTTCCGACGGATTTTGCTACGACTACGTTCTTTTACCGTAGAGCACATTGAATATGTTTGAATATGCTATTTTATTGTATTTTTGGGGAGCTGGTTCACATTCCTAATAGTTGACCATCTACAATGTATTTTCCCTTTTATTAAAATATGAATCTGTATCACCATTATTTTCCACATAAAATTAAACATTTTTGTTCATGCTAATATTCATTGTTAAGGCTGTTTTACATGTTTGTTTTTTTTGTTTGCCTTTTTAGGATTCCACCGGGTCACCGTGGTCATCAAATGCAGAGACCTCTTCTGGACGAGTTTATGCACGAAAGGCTTTGGATGAGTTTTCTGCGTGGCAAAGAGACTTTAAGAATTCTAACAATCTTACATACGACCATGCAATGGCAATGTCTGGGCAAGTAACAAGAGCATGACAAGCATACATATGATATCGACATGACAATGTCTGGGCAAGTTACACAACCTTACATGTGACCATAACATGGCAATGTCTGGTCAAGTAACAAGAGCATACCAACCATACATAGGATATTGACAGGACAGTGTCTCGGCAAGTTACACAACAGCCTTACATATGAACATGCCATGGCAATGTCTGGGCAAGCAACACAACAAATTCGTTGAAGTATAGTTCATATAAGCCGTAATAATAATAATAATAATAATAATAAATAAGAGGGATAGAAGGAGATTAACACTACTACAAGTCATGTTTTCATTAATGTAGTGAATTAATTTGTATGTATGCATGTTTTGATTGCTTGTGTTGTATTAGTTAAAGTGCCAATATATTAATTTGCTTCTAAGATAGAATTCACAGATTGAAAGTAGAAAAGAGTATTTTTATTTAGACTGTGCTAGCCCGAAAAGTAACAAACAGTATTCATCTGTGGCAGACTTTACTTCTGCTTTGGACTGAAAGCAAATATTAGTAAAAACTTGAACACCATATAAAATGTAAGTGTGTGATCATATAATAGATATAAAAAAGTTCTGAATATTAGCAAGCAGTACAACAAAGCTCTGTATTAGTGAACAGTATGGCAATGCATCCTCTTAAAGTATTTCCAATGTACCGGTACACATTTTGTCAATCTGGTTATCAAATTTTTAAATGCCATTTGGTATTGACCTTTTATTATTTTGTTCACATACTGAAAAACCGCACTTCAGATTGTGTGGGCGTTTTCAAATCGGGTTCCCCTCAGCGAATCCATGACAATGGGATACCTCTTTGGGGCTAAATCTTGGCTATATGGACGATGTGGTAACGTTTCGGATGCCACGCATCCTCTGGACATCTGTAACGACTCAATTTCGTGCCGGTACATTGTAATGGAGTAGATGGACACATCGGGAACCGGTGTGCAGACGGATGGTTCGGTAGCATTCCACAATTTGCATTTATATAATTATTCAATGAGACAAGATCCTGTCATCTGGTTGACCTTGCGTCTTGGATTGAACAACAATGCCAATAATGCGTAATAAAACACACTTGCCAGTCCAACTACATTGAATAACATCTGGTCTCCTCTCGTTTTCTTCGATCCAAACTTTATGTCTTCTTGAGTTGAGTTCAGAAAAAAGGGTAAATCAGTGTTTTATCACCCTTTGAGCAATATATTTCGAACTTTTCTGGCAACTCTTTACATATTTGGTGAGAATCTATTTGGTAATTTCAATCCGAGTTTTTTTTTTTTTTTTTTTTTTTTTAATAAGCCATCCAAAGATGCTGGACCCGTCATGTTCGAACGTTTCAGAGTTTCAAACGATTCCTCGGTATATTAAAACAGCTGATTATTGAATGCCCCTGATAACAGAAATAACTTCCACTATGTATGGAGCATTGTCATCAATCACAGCGGACGCTTCCAGTACATCTATCGAATAGTATGATCTTCAGAATGTGTGACATGTTCCCTGGATTTGTACCATCAGTAAAATAATAAAACCACCTCAGTAAATATAACTTGTCAACTTAGCATTGAACGATATTGGACACGAGATCATGTGACTCAAGCTGCTTATGCGTGTGATGGCACACTAGACATATGAACGAGGGCCTAATATTTTTAATGCTCAGTCAGTTATCTTTAAATTATATAATTGTAAACAAGCATATGAATTATTGTGTTAAGTTATAAGAATAATTCAATTCATTCAACCCCAAAATATATTAGGACGTTTTATTTAACATTTTTGCATGTCCTTCAAATAATGAGTGAAAGAACGCAAATTTACTGCTCAGGGGACGTGCGCGAACACGAAGAGAACAAAACTAAACAAAACTAACTTTATTAAAGGGGATGGAAATTGATGTAGCCAAAGAAATACAATGAAACTTTAATATTAGGAAACCTCACGTTATACATTAATGAAAATTTGAAATACCATTATAAACAAATGATATCATTGGGATTGTCTCAATGTTATTGTCATGGTGGCTGGTAAATTTTAAAATGCAGTGTGCGTCATGATTGTTGCTAGCGTATTGCGGTTCATCTATCTTGGATAATAACTATAATGAAAAAGATAGACATTCATTTTGGAGTAGGAATTTGTTCATTAAACTCAGATTGAAGGGTAAAGCAATGCCATTCAGAGTGGATAAAATGCACTTTTTACGTAACATGAGCGTTGTTGACTGTTGCATTGCATTATTGTATAAAAGGCGACTCTCTGTATGTCTGTCTGTCTGTATGCCTCTCTCCATCTCTCTTCAACAAACAGCAAAACGTAGAGCTCGCTATCAGTCCTTTTTCAATGTTTATATAAATTATTTATTGTCTAGTTTTCACTGTAATTTAAATCTGCCGATGTATTCAGATTGTCTTTATTTAATTCTATGATTTATATTGTTTATTTCATGTATTTGGGTGAGAGATAGATGTACTTTCAGCACTGATGTTAGGTGAAAAGGGTAAAAAGCAAAGACAATTTCCTCTAGAACGCGGGCCAGATAAGAGTTTGTTGATGCCACACCTTAGAATGTATTTTAACGGAAAAAACGAATTCACGGGTCGTGTTTTTCCCACCAATGAGTTACAGTTTTTGTCCACATCATGTGGACATCAGATTTATGACGTGGTCAGCGTTCCAAATTTCGGTCGCAACTTTTGTTGAGCTTTTGCCAGAACATGATCATAGAATGAGAGCTCTTGTTTACAATGTAAGGATGAGGTGAATAATTTCCGTTAATTATTTTCAATAACACTGGATAATGACAGGTTGTAACAAAGTCAGACTTATGGGATAAGGTACGAAGTATGGAATAATGCCAATCTGATTAAAAATGAGATCTCCGCTGTCTAACGTAAATATATGGCGACGACCTCCTCTGGGTCATGTTCTGGTGTCCTTTGAATTAGCCAATATAAATGCAGCTTTAAAGAATCTGAAAGTGAATCAATTTGTTCGGTACACATTCATGCTCTTTATTCACAATGCTGATTCTCGAAAATGGAAGATTTAAGACTTCAGCTGATTGGCTTATAAAACTGGCAAACATAGGTTGCAAGATCATGACCCTAAGCGGTTGCTGTCAGATTTTAATGTAAACAGTGGAGACCTGATCTTAATCAGATTGGTAATATTGTAGGATATGACAAAGAATGACATCCGTAATCTATATCCACGTCGGCTTTGACATCGTCAAAGATTACTCGCAGACCGTCATGATTTGACAGTACGTTCATTGCGCAGCAGCAGAATTGTTCTCCGACAATATTTTCTTTATATCAATGTCAACTACCAAGGTTACGTCACACGCATATATATGCAGGTGTACCACGTCCTGCTCTAACAGCTGCTATTATTTTCTACAACGTCATTTTGTCTCTTGATCGACATAAAACTGCTTGACAGGGTTAAAGAATTAAAACGTTATTATAAAATAATCAGAACTTTTGAAATAGACCAGTATCACGAATACTGCAAATTCATGTTATTTGAGGTTACACGCGTGTTTTTTAAAAAGTTTTCCAATTTTTCATTTTGGATTGTTTTTACAACACTCGAAACAATACAATGAAAATCAAATAGATAACAATTGTTAGTGGAAACTATGGTCATGTCAATGAATTATTGTGTAATTTTGTTCTTTTATTTCATAGGAAGCCTTTCGTTGGAGGTACTGTGGGTATGTATCATAATTTAAGTATTTTATAATAAATCACAATATGATCTTTTCATGAAAATGTAAAGAGATATGCTAGAAAGAGACGGGGTTGAGTGGATGAAGTCATTTGTAGGCCGATCGGTATGTCGGTTGGTGGATAATTGATACAAGTGATTATGCAAGCGGGAAAGTATGCATAAAGGAATATAGTTATGTAATGATGTAGGTTTATGGGTGTATTTCATTTTAAGACTTTAATGTTTTTATCGAGTTTATCGAGTAATAAACTATGTGTTGCCTAATCACACAGGTATGCACGCTGTGTGAGTCGGTAACTGACAGTTTATACCACGAAAAGCTCAGAAAAACAATATTAAACTCTTATAATTGCAATTATTTATACTTTATTTATTCTATTGCTTTATATTTTTCAAAAGATATTCCCTGTCAGTTACAGAGTCTTTTTGTAGCGTAGGAATTCGTGTTGAAAGTGTTTGCTACGTAGCTATTTACCAATTTGCATTTCTTCAAATCTATTTTCCGGCTCATTTACCGTTTAGGCCACCTACAGGGTCTACTTACAAATGAAATTAAGACTATCGGTAAATGGTTACAGTGATTGTGATCCAATAGTCAAAAAATGCAAGACATCGACCATGACATGATGGGGGAATAACGGATATATATCCCGCCCACTACCACATCGTAACTATCAGAGTCGACGTTTTACACTGTATAACTGAGTCCAATTGTTATCATGTTCGTCTTTGACACCCTCTCCTCCCAATCGCTATGTCAAGTTACCTATAGTTTTAAATTCATTTGTAACGAGACGGAGTGAAAGTGTTTTTTCAAATCTAGTCACAGAAAGAATTACTTGCTTCAGAACAAATGGTTATTTGATTATGTCAAATCCAATTTATTAAAGTTTCAAAATAGAATATAAACCCACCGTTTTTAGTTCGTTTTAATGGCATGCAGTGTGTATGCCTTTCAATTTAGTGTTTATATTAGTTACTCTGCACGTGACTCTATTTATTTACTTTAATATAAAGTAGCTCTCCGAACAGTTTATACAGAAATAAACGCAACTGGGTCTGATCATATGGTTATGTTTTGATCAATGGAAATGTTCCCTATATGTATCAAATGATGCAACTGTTTGGCAAAGAAGGTACATACAGTGCAAAGAAGGCTGTTGCAGAATGTATTTTCCGATCATTGGTGGGAAGGCCTGGGCTTGTTACAATTCTTTGACCGTTTTTGGCTACCTCGATTACTTTGCCTCTCTAAAATATTCCAATGAACTTTGAAAGGCATTGAGTAAGAAGAACTATGTTTTCTTACAAAGTCCAAGTATTTTACTTGCAACGTTGTATGAATCAAAGACCTTGTCGTTACCACAACTGAATTGCCTTTGAGATCTTGTTCTGTAGGAACTTCTAATGTTATAAGAACTCGCACTAGTACAATATAACATCAAGAGATTCAGCGGAAATTTCATTAACCCGACATCTTCCTTAGCACTGCTCCATGTGATTAATATAACTGTAGCATGAGGGACTGCGATGTAGACAGACATTTTGCATTATGATATGACGCTTATTTAATGCTACCTGAATTGTTAATGACGACAGCCATTGATTACTAAATGATGTATAGCTAACGCTCTTCACATTTCAGGGATAGCATGGGTAGGCACGGTGTGTTCCTCATACGATTTCTATCACTCCTCCCTGATTGAGGATACACCCAACTATCTCGCACTTGTTGCCATTCACGAGCTGGGACACTTGTAAGCACACTCCATCCTTCTTTACTGATCACCTCCTAAAAGCAACTACAACCTAGCTTTAATTTCACTTCACTTCATCTTGTCTATACGGTATACCCTTCTCCTCATAGCAACCACCACCTTTAAATACTGAAGAGTCTACGACTACTGAGATATGTTCCAGTGGTAGATAAAAGTTTTTTACCCCATGGATCTTAGTCACAAGGACACTGTGATTTCATTCAAATGTACTCTTAAATCTCACCCATTTCAACTAGATGAACAGATATAAAGACTTAATAATGTTTAGCTCCTTAATCATTGTCAACATATTTTTGTTTTGTAATCTTGTCGTTACATGTGTTATATGTTTCTAGGCTTTGTACTTTGCCCATATTATTATCATTATTATTATTATTATTATTATTATTATTATTATTATTCTGTGAGTTAAGTTTTTTCATTAAATATTTTGGATGTGCATTACAATTATTTTGAGGCTTAAAATGGCACGAAGATAAGATTCTAGCATTCTAATTGTCAAAAAGGAAAAGTTCATCATAACAAACCATGGCTTGTGATTATTTTTGTATTTCTGTCACAGTTTATATATTTGACAGATTTTCTTTAGAAATTTGGCGTTAGCAAGTCTTTAACATATAAATTTATGTCCTCAGTTGGTATAAGAAAAGAAAAATCCATTGACGTCATGCCGCAGAACTATCCGTCCATATTCCAATGTCAAGATGGGGAGGGCGTTTATCTCTCTACTGTTGACTTAAGCTGCTTCAATGATAAAGTCTTTTGTTGGTTAAAACGCTGCGTCCAATGAAACATGTGCTGTGTAATTTGATACTCAACACTGAAATAGCATTGAAATATATTGAATTCAATCTTAAGTTTGAAAAGAAAATTATAAAGTCAGTCTAAATCGTGCATCCCGATTTTCAAGGGGTTTCTGTTTGTTTATAGAGGAAACTGCTTCATAAAAGAAACCGTGCACATGTTAGCGAATTAACAAGAGGGTGGGTGGACGGGCACCATTGCCCCGGGTGCCAGAGGTCTTGGGGCACCAAAATAGCTGATAAACTTTGGAAAATGACCAAAAGTGCGTTTGTAAATTTGTTGTTCTTGAATCCCGACCTTTCTGCAATTTCGTAACGAACCCGTATAACAAGAATTTGCGAACTCATTTTTCCTGTCAGCGGTTGCGTTATGAACAAACTGCTAATCGATCCATTGGCACACCACTGTTTTCCTCTCTATTACCTTCCATTCAAAAGATTTTTAAAAAAATTAAGTTTAACGCTTGAAAATTCTTCGCAAATAGCTGGCATAACCTCAATATGTAAACAGTATATTGCTAATATGTCTATGTGACTTCGTAAAAACTCGGGAACATTTGAACCGAAACAGTTTTGAAAGTATGTTTGGTTTCCAATGGTTGATTGTTGTCAAAGTCAGTGGATACTTATACAAGGTATAGAATTATTGTGATTATTTCCCAGAAATCCACACTAAAGACTTGATCGAGGGAATAAATGGATGGATAATTTAAATCTGAATGAATGTCTATTAATGGCATCAACGTAATTAATTAACTAGTATTATAACCTCACCTTTTTCGGAACAATTGTGATCCTCACGTCCTCCCAATAATCAATTCTTCTTGTAACCTGAACTTCGTGGACACTGAATGGAAAACATCGATCATATTTGTCTTAGAGATTAACGAGGACAAGGAGACAGTAACATATGTTTCAGATCCATATCGCCGTCTGTGGAAACGATTGGAGATAAATGTATTTTATGTCACTATGCGATCTCCATGTCCTTCCGACAATTGGGTTCATTGTAACCTATAGTTGGGGTACACTCAATGAGTACATATTTAGTATGTGTCTCGAAGATGAGTAGACGGCAACATAGGTTTCAAATTTCGGAAAATCCCAAATACTTTCATTTAATGTCATTTAATAATTGAATTAATTGAATTATTGTTTTCAGCCTGTCGGCCGGCCATGATCCTATGAACGGCGGATGTTCTCAAAACTTCATCATGCACTGGATGTTGGACACAATAGATGACACTAGAGCCAGAAATCCACGCATTAATTACTTCACGAACAAATTGGTTTTACTGGGGTAATGACGGATTTGTATGGAAACATAAAATGATATATGTATTGTCTACTTCTGCAGATTACAGTTTATATTTCTCTCAACTCTAATAGAAATGTTGAACTTATATTTCACTGAGTCTGGATGATTATATATGCACAGGATCTGGTGAAGAACTTTGACCTGATACGTGTAGATAAGCAGAGAGTAGTGCAGTCAGGGACACGCATATGTATCTAGACAAAGAAATAAACTCACAGAGAACGCGTATTTAGCATTTCAATGTAACCCTACTTTTTCAGCTACAATTTTCCTAAAAATTTAACTTTTTAAAAATAAAAAAACATTACACTTGACATTGAGATAGGTATTTACCTCGAAACACAAATGGTAGACAAATGAAAACAGCATTTCGTTGAATTTCGTCACCAAACAACGTCCATCTTTAAGAATACGATCAATACAGAAACAAGATAAACATGTTTTGATAGACCCTAAGTAGCCTTGACGCAAACTATATCGGGAGCCGTAAATCAGCGTGGTTTTGTTTATAAAAATTTAGCACATAACGTATCCATCGGGTTCGTGAAGCTATCAGGTGGTGTAAAACAACTTTGTATACAGTGTTGAGAGTGTATCGAGTTTCAACAATATGTTTTATAAAATCAATACAAAATAAACTTTATATGACTTATTTCACAAATATGAAAAATTAATATTTACATACAATATTTTAACGGCATAAACAATGAAAAACTTCAAAGGTCAAAGGACAGTGCGCCCAACAATTAGCTTAATGGGAATAAATCCTGAAGATTCTTTAAATGTGTTACCTTAACATCAGACAACAGTAAACGATCACCTTCTTACCAATATTTTCCGGTATCAGAACAATATGACAGAAAATTTTATGTAAAAGTCCACAAAAAATTCTTTGTACCATCCTCCCTTCGGCTTTCCCGTTGATACGCAGAATGCTTATATTGCTGAATGCCTAATTCATTAATAACTGTCTGGAACTTCCAGACATTCAGTTTCAACCATGATCAGATTAGAGAAAACAAAACTTTAAAAACAAGCTTTATCAAAACTTTTATTATCTTTTTAGTTTTAAAAATCCTCAAAGGAAATGTCTTTAGCAATCTTGTGGATGCACACACTATTGTCAAAATGTATTGGTTGCCTGACTTTGTCGTATTATACTATTATTGTGCTAAATGTTTCGTCAAATGCAGGAATAAACTGAAGATGAACGTTAAATGCCTTCAGACTGGGTCTCCCTACAAAATGACGTGTGAAAAGATCGAAAGGGTTGATAAACATCATTATTAATTTCCGGCAAATAAAAATGAATCAAGGTCTTGTACCCAGTTTTATTGATCTCGAAATGACTCCTCAAATAAGAACACATTCATTGGCAGATGATTTCTCAGTAAAAGGCAATATACATGATAATCTCTTTTTCTCTTACAAATTTGACACGGGTCTGTCCAATTTCTTTCTTACAGCTCCTAAACTATTGCTAATATGATTCAGGTACCAACTCATAACCCTTTGATCTACATTCCTTAATTAGCACTTTCCTCTAGCACAGTGTAGTGTAGAATTCGCGTGCATTGCCAATAAGTTCAAATTTGAATATTAAAGTCCAAGGCTCCCCTTGATCATTTCAAATATTTTTAGCATTTTGTTTATCAGAATGAGGAAAATATTTACCTACATAATTTACTTTAAAAGGGGGTACTAACCTAATATTTCTGGTAAAATCAAAACCTGAATTTGTGTGAAAGTTGGACATTGCTTTCAACATGCCAACTCTAATTCTTTTCATCTAAATTGAAAAGTCCTTTTCTTTCATTTCTCCTGCATCTGGATTCCCCTATCTTATCTTCTTTTAGCATTTGCATTAGCCTATCTTCTGTTTCTCCCTCTTTCTTTTTCCTCTTTCTCTAATTGCATTTGCCCCTCTCTCTTTCGTCGTCAAAGCCTGATACAGACTTGCTAATCAAACCCATGACGCTTTTATCCAGAATATTCTTTACTACCAAATATTGAACGAAACCACTTTTTTTTCTTGCCTCGTTCAAGAAGCCTTTGCCTTTATCAAATTGTCTGGTAAGCTGAAGTAATTCATCCTTTTTCTAGGACTATAAACATTCCTTGGAAAAATTAAACATAAAGTTCTCTACTTTAGATCACATTGTGAAACCATGTTTTTTTTCTCTCCACGTTTGATTTCTCAAATATGGAAATTAATAACCGAGACTATTCTGAAACGAACTTAATTTAATTTCAACAACAAAGTTTTTCGAAATATTTTAAAGAAATATGTATCCCGGACGAACCCCCAATTTGTTTATTACAACTTCATGGTCAAACGTTAAGTAATAGAAAAGAGCGAAAACCAGGTATTTTTTAAAAATAAAATATGAATAAATTCAACAAATAATATATTTCTCTAGAATACAAAGTAAAACTTGAAGAAAACTTATATCAATGTGAATTAAACTGCAAAATAGTGCAAAAAGATTTATCCCCAGTCCTAATGAATAAAGTTATAATTAAATTCCAGTAGTTTTAGAAATAAGATCCAGCACCGAGGGTGTTGATGTGCCTGCAGTCTTGAAGGTACTAATGTACCAATGACCTGAAATGTGATGATGCTTTAACAGCCTTCCAATTAATCACAATAATATAATCTAAGATCATATTGTCTGAATTTACTATAATTCCAAGTTAATGTTTCTGTCCAAGAATATTTTTAAAGATCGTTTTGTATTTCTAGCGATTAATAATTTGAAGAAATAATTTCACTTAAACAAAATACCGAGCACCACAACAATACTGATTTTGCCAAAGGATGTTAAAGCAAGAATAAGTTGTTTTCATGTAAACAAGATTATATAAAAAAAGACACAAAAGAGGAACCAAAATGTTGCACAAAACTAAATTTTTACAAGAATCTAAATTATATATATAGATAAGATCTGTTACTAAAATTATAATAAAGCATGTGGTAAACATCGGCTAGGCTAGGTATTTTCCATTGGGAATGCCAATGTCCTTGACTCAGACCCAACATAAATAGATTTCTCTTTATTGATAATTATCTTAATATTTAACCCACACTCCTAAGGAAATACCAACTTCGTACAACTTGTTTACATAATGACAGGTTCGTGTTAGGTACACAATGAACTTGATTTTGGAAAAGTACAAGTCTGTTGTATATATATATATATATATATATATATATATATATATATATATATATATATATATATGCCATATAATCATGGATAAGAAAAAACTAACAACAATACAAATTAAATATACTTAACAGCAGAACGATAAAAAATGTGATTTCTTCATCCTACGTTTGCATATACTTTAGGAGGCATTACATCTAAATTTTAAATTCTATATCACCTGTTTCTTTTGTAATATAGTAAACAGTGTATGAATAAATACCAGTGGACATGACAATTAAACTGGATAAATACAAATCTCTCCTTTCCAAATATAGATATAAAGTCTCAGCCTTCCTCGGAATGAAAAAATTAACCATTATACACGAGTTTTTACTAAATTAAAGCACGCTATATGTCCAGTATAAGGTATTGATTCGAGTCTAGAGAAAGGAACACAGTTTTACATGGCGATATAATATATATTATTTCGCAAACTAAATATCACACTTCTTCTTACCTCCGATCAGAAAAAAACAGCAACAATAAACATGAATATATCCATCAATAAAAAGAGATTTTGTTCGACGAAACTTTTATGGATTATTGATTACTCGATACGTTGCAATGAAATCCTAGAAATAAGTTCATATATAGATACATACATACATACATACATACATACATACATACATACCATAAACAGTCTAAATGTCTCAGTTTCTATGTGTATGTTACAAATGTAATTTACGTATTTTAATAATTTACAGAGTCAACAGGTGTACACGCCAGCACTCTTTTACGGATGAGGAATACACGGCCTACAGATCAGAGCCTATCGGTGGGGAACAACTCAGTTTGTATCAGCAGTGTCGGGTGTACTTCGGGGCCGGATCGTATACATGTTATAAGGTATGACAACTATTATAGCTTATTCACCCCATCATAATATGTTTTACTCTTGCTCTTCATATTTATAATTTATATAACACATATTAAATTTTATCCTAATCTTCTTTTTCATTAGTTTTTTTGTCGCCATTGTCATCATCGTATTCATCTTATTTTTGTACTACCAATGTCGCCTTTAGCAGTTTTACATTTTATACTATTTATGATAGCCTGCCCATCTTTGTCATTTTCTCGTTTGTCAGGAATCAGCCATTCAGGATTCGATACAAAGTCTCCTATTTCATTTTCACTGTATGGTAAACTCCGGAGGCAAAGATAATTCTTGAAGCTATCCATGGACAAAGCAAACACTTAGATACACTACAAAATACTCATAGAGCGAAGAGTAAATGTTCTAGCGGTTATCCAACTGTAACAAATCGAAAAATTCGATAAAATTATTGAATAAGGATGGACCAATTTGTAACTACCTATACGATGGCTCTAAGAATTGGATCCGGACCCCAGTGATTTGGGGAAAATAATTTACCGTAATCCTTTCACATTCATTTTACTTCTGGAAGGTTGCGGGATTGGACCCCGGCCGATTCGAAACAAAGAGTTGTAAAAATGGTGTCAACAGCTGCCTATGCACTCAGCATTTAGAGGTTTGTGCTTAGATTGTTCGGCCTTGTGTCCGTTTATTGTGAAGGGGTGGGACATCCTGCTGCATGTCTGCGGCATGATCTTTCAGTGTGTTATGTATATCCTTATTTTCCTTCACTTTTGGTATAAGATTTTATTTAATTTTCATAATTTATATTCAAGGTTGTAAACTGTATAGATTATTTTTTGTTACAAATTGTGTGCGTAATTTGGCTATGTTGAAAATACAAAATCACGTAGCATCTAAAAATAGGGGTTTACCTACGTGCTTATTATTAGTACTAATAATCGTAATACTAGGACTTAAAATGCCGCCTATGGCATAGTTTCTCAGTGACTGATTGGAAATGGCAACTTAGAGAAGAATTTTTTAACTTGGTTGATGTGAATTTAATACGTCGTGACTTTGTACGTCATACATCAATAGTGTATGTTGTTATTTGGGGTCCATTTCGAAATACACTCGCAATTTACGGTGTATGTATAAGGAGAATGTGAAGCTTTCAGTTTCATTCCGATTCCTGAAGTCATTCACACTTTTAGCGTTCCTGATGTCAGTCTGCATACGTATTTTATGTTGAACATAGACATTTTGTCGAGATGAATAACATTTCTTTTGACTGTTCAGTGGCGATATAAATTGTTCATTACGTAGACAATGATGTTATTCTGGAACTGTTATAAGTTATTCAAAAGAATTCTGGGCAACGCCATCTTGAAAATGTCACGGTTCTTGGAGGACCAATACATCTTCGATATTGAAATAATATGGGACTTTTCATTCGATATTGAAATAATATGGGACTTTTCGTTCGTTTAGGACTTTCAAAGACGTTAATAAGGACACACTTTGATTCACTTCATTATAGTGTAAGTTACTCTCACGTTTTTCATTTATCACTTTAACAATTAACTTGTTTGTTGCGTTTTACAAAACTTGTTGGTTTTGCAACTTTTCTGTTTCATACGTTTGTGACGATATAGTCAGTGCACGGTGCTAGATATGGCTATAAACTGCCACACTGAAGATATCATAGCGATATGACTGAAAAATTCTTGAAGCTACGTTAAAATTCCAATTCACTCATGCACACTCATTTTGCTATTACTTAGGGACATGAAAAATCTAGGTAGCTTGCTTATTTCGTACAGATGGTGTACATGGTGATATCGCTGATTCACACGTTCATAATGGGTTGGGTTTTATGTTTTCATCGGATTAACAGAATTCTTCCATCGCATACCTTCTTAAGCAAAACTCTCGACCAATTTATGTAATAGTTGCTATAATTTCTATCCAATAAGCTTAACACGAGTACAAGAAAATCACTCTGATTAATGTGGGCGTATAGCTCAAGACAAGCTTAAATTAGCACTAATTAGTAGATGCGACACCATATTCGATATATTGCACTTACTGAAAATACTGCAGCAAAAAATACTTACATGTACTCAATAAACTTGAAATGATAGAAGAATTCAAAATATTTTATGTAATCTATAACGATATTAATCAAATATTGGGAAATTTGACGAATGATAGGTCTTTGCACAGACCTACGACAAGGGACGATATAACAGACCAGGTGACCCAACTATGCTAATATGAAAATTAAGCCCCACAAACGGGATATAATTGGTAAAAGCAATTTCAAAGTGCAGTCATTCGTAGTTTATCAATAAAACTAAGTACATATTTAAGAATTTGGCTGATAAAGATATATTCTGAATGAGTTAATTCGGATTTAAATTGAGTAAAAACGACTAAGTTAGCATCTGTCATCTTCAGAAATGTATAAATTTTTGAAACCTTCCAGTCAATGTTAGCCCAAGATTCCTGCATAGACACATTATTTCAGTTGCATAGGACATGCTTGTTGGGGGTGTCGGTGCGGTTCGGGTAGGATATAATATAGATAGAAAAGCTGTCACTTGTAACTCAGCAGCCGCGAAATCCATGCCGGGTTTGGGAAAGAATGAGTGGTAAGTGGTAAACCATCCTAGCACAACGATTGCCTACAGTTTCGCTGGCTTTCTTCAACATAAAATATTACATTGCTCACTCATATGAGTTATAACAATGTTTTCAGTTTTGAAAAACATGTTATGCAATTTACTTTAGTTAAAAAGTATCAATATTAGACAGATAGTATCTACCAACAATTTATGTTAGTATTAAGCAAAATTTGTGATTTTGTCAATTTAGAAAACAAAATAAGATCTTTAATCGTTACTAGGGAAGCGATATGTGCCACAGAAGAATTTACTGTCGGACATCAACCGGTTGCAACGGACACCTTCTCTTAGTATTAGATCATTCCCCGTGTCAAGAGCCATCCAACAAGGTAAAATTTCTCATTCTGCATAGTTTGTTTGTTTGATCGAACAGATTAGTCTTAACTAGGTTTCTTCTTCTCTGTTTTGCATGTTAATCACGTCTCTATGCAACAAAGCTGGCTTGAAAGATGAAAGATGGTTCATTAAACACTGAACGAAAAGTACACTTCAGTGAGACACACAAACACGCACATATTATATATATATATATATATATATATATATATATATATATATATATATATATATATATATATATATATATATATAACCACTAGGCCATCGGAGCGATATATATATATATATATATATATAGAGAGAGAGAGAGAGAGAGAGAGAGAGAGGAACTTAGCTTAACAATAACGGATTTACAGCACACTAAACACGTAATATTATGCAATTGGACTTTTACCCATTGTTGCAGTCAGCTTATTTTGATTAAAGTTCTTTTCATCATGACCGTTCCGGTGGCCAAGTGTTAGAGTGTCCGCCTCGGATGGGGAATGTCGTGGGTTCGATCTCCTGCCGAGTCATATCAAAGACTTACAAAAATGTTATTAACAGCTGCCTCGCTTGGCGCTCAGCATTACGAGGTTAGCGTTAGGACTGGTCGGCCTGGTGTCAGAATAATGTGAATGGGTGGGACATCATGCTACATATCTGCGGCATGATGCCCCTATGCTGTGCTAGACTTCGCTATAAACTGCCACACTGCAGATATCGTTGCGATATGACTGACAAAATGGTAAAAGCTACGTTAGAAATCTAAATCACACAAAAGCACACACACACACACACACACATTCATCATGACCAGTTTATTGATATGGCAACAACTCTAAGAAAGAGAGAAGTGCCTCACTATTGCTTCCATATTGCGGGCTGTGTCGCTCGAGCGATGTAGGTCATAATTGCTAGTGTGCTGAGAAGAGCAGGGGTAGACTTTTGATAAGGAAGTCAGAACATGAAGTCTGTAATGGAGCAATTATGACTTGGCTGTCGAGAGTGGAATGTACCTATAGTTTTTCCTTCACTTGTCCTTCAAAGGTCATGGAATATAACATCTATTTTCAACTTTCATGTTCTGGAAGCTCGAAAAGTCGTTAGTACTTCAGAAAAACTGCGAAAGATTATCTATTTCGCTTTCCGGCTTCGAGAATAAGCGACGAGGAAATCGCTAAGACAAATTGTTTATTTAAATATATATTGTAGTGCTACATTTCTTTTCTGGAATATACGAGAAACACAATAAGATATTTTAATGTAATGTACAAGTGCCGTGGTACAAATTCTAACAATCATTGTCTTCTTTAAATGTATACAACTTTGATTTATACAATAGAACAATTATCGCATTAATCATCTGTGTTAAAATTATACAAATATAATTACAATCCTAAAAATTGCACTTTATAAAACTTTCTTAACAAATTTTCATAATGATATTTGTGTTACGTGTTTAGGGTCTTACAAAACGTAATAACAAAAGTAAAGACAAAAAGCTTTATAAAATGTAACAAATAATTTATTTCCCTATAAAAATAAGGTAAAAATGAGAAAAAGAACTTACGGTTCTACTAATCAAATCTAAAAATAATCCAAGAATAATCTAAAATTTAAAAAATAGAAGTCCTAGTAATAAAAGGTCTAATGAAACTGAGTTCGAATCCCCATTAAATCCAAAATAGAAGGTGATGACGTGTGCTGATATCAGCCTCGTACTGATGTGTGAACGGTTCTTTCTTGAATCACATATAATAATATTCTGGTGTTTGACTTCTGCGTAAATTTCAATAACTGTCCTTGTCCAAGAATTAATCTAGAGAACTAGTATTTCCAAGGAAAACAAACATGTAATCCAAATAACTTGACTTAAACAAAATAATTAGCCCAAAAGTGGTCACAACATAAAACACTTTAATTTTTCAAGTGATAAGGCACTAATTACTATTCTTTCTCAAAACATCAATAATAAATCTAGCTACAAGTCAAAATAGATGCCCGGATGTGGGTCAATCTTCTGGGAAAACCTAATTGATACCTGTTATTTGTCACGTACTCAAAGTATGGCCTCGATTCTACTTTATAAATCTTACTCTGAGAAAGAATTTTAAAAAAGTATTTACCACAACTTTTACTGGTTCTGAAAAAAGGTCAGGAACTAGGTCAGCATTAGATACAATCTTTCTATGAAGCTGCTTACGTCAGAGATATATAAAAAAAACAACAGTCAGAACGGAACTCTATTCCAGAAAATAAAGTTACATTACAATAGCAAGTAATGGAGACTTTTTTCAAAACTTACAAACAATTAAATTAATTCAAATACAAATTAAATCAAATATACCTAACATATGTATGTATGTATGTATGTATGTATGTATGTATGTATGTATGTATGTATGTATGTATGATTCACTATTTCCTCTTTATTCGAGATTTCTTTCAGTTAATGTATCGTTCATTCACAATAGAGATAAGAACAGAGCTTGACATTAATGGATTTATATCACACTAAACATTATATATATATATATATATATATATATATATATATATATATATATATATATATATATATATATATATATATATATATATATATATATATATATATATAAGTAGTATATAGGGTCACCCTAGCGTCAAGGGGAATTAGCATTACAGAACCCCTTGGGTCACTCTAGCGTCAAGGGAAATTTAACATGGGAAAAATCGTGGGTCACTCTAGCGTCAAGGGGAATTGAACATGGGGAAAAATCGTGGGTCACTCTAGCGTCAAGGGAAATTGAACATGGGGAATAGAGTTTGGGTCTGTCTAGGGACAAGGAGAATTTAACATGGTTTCTTTTATTGTTTTTTTTTTTAAAAATAAAAAAAATAAAAAATGGGGTAGGCAATTGAAAGTCTATCTCTTTTCGAGAGATTGGAGTGGCCCTGAAAAGGGCCTTTGGATTTATGTTAATATGCCCTTAACATAAAGGGCATCTGCGGCATCTTCTTCTCCTCAAGCTGCGTCTTACTGCAGGGCCATAAATCAGAGTCCTCTTGAGGCAACCTTGTCTCTCCACATACACTCTTCGTATCCGCAGACTGGTGTCTGACCTGTGGACAACTGTCCACTTGGATCGGACATACATTAGCATGCCCGTCCTGAACATCATTGAAGAAACAAGGGTTGACGATTCGACTGTGGTCCACATCTTGAGGCAACGAGAACAGGTGAATCAATGCAGTGAACTGCGCTTATTTATAGGTAGAGGAAGGATTGAAACGGATTGAGTTCATTGACCAATCCAAACACGCGTTACAAAATTCAGTCAGTCCGCATCCAATCCGAAGATAACAGTCTGTGACGTCAGATGGTCCATATAGATTCGCTAGCGCCTGTGCGCTGTCAATCCATGCGACAGTTATTCAGCATGACGGAAACACAGAAAACGATCCATTGGGGTGCACCAGCAGTGGAGACCGCCCAAGGGAACCCGGACTTACTTTCAGAAGAGGTAAATTGGGATTTTGTGGATTTTCTTACCTCGCAAGAATTTGTTCCGGAACCTTCGTCACCTTCTTCATTACAGCAGGTGGAGAATTTTAGACAGAGACAGAAAGAAGAATTGGAGAAATTTATACAGCGGCAAAAGGAAGCAGAACAAGCTTTTCTCCTACAGCAACAGCAAGAAGAAGAAGAGGTAAGAAAAAAACAAGAAGAAGAATCAGCAAAGAAACAAGAGGGTGAAAGTCAAATCGTCACGGTACTGTTGGACATTTTAGCGGAGTTAAGAAGTCTGAAACAAATGTATCAGACTTCTTTATCACGACCGAAGAGAATACGACCTTCCCGAGCTAAACACGCCAATCATGTGACTAAGCCTACCGTACCACCCTTAGTGATTTCAACCAAATCATCATCGACAGTACGCAGTCCAGAAGTAGGCCTTGGCCGTGGCAAAGGCTTAAGACAGTTAAAGTTGATTGCTTAAACTCACCTCTACACCAAGAAAAAAAAGGCCCTTTTCAGGGCCACCCACGTATCTCGAAAAGAGATTGACTTGCAATTGCCAATAACTAAAAAAAAAACATTTTACCCCTATATACGTGTGTGTGAATGTCTGAACGTAAGTTCTTATTTTAAAATCAAAACTCAAAGACACTTACCTTATATAATTAATGTATTCTTTTAACAATATTTACAATTCAATTCACAATTCACAACCAAACACTTTAAAAAGTTCATAGACTTCGTCTGTTTCTTTGGTTACTCTCTCTGTTATTTCAATTTCTTCACCGTCACAGTCTTTTTCTCCTCTTCCTCCTCACTTTCTTCCCTTCTTCTTTTCTTCTCCTGTTTCTTTTTCTTCACCTGTCTGCTTTCTTCCTCCTCTTCTTCCGCTTCTTCTTTCTCTGAAGTATCCCTCTCTTCTTCTGACTCCTCTTGTTTCTTTTTTGGGCAATCTGGAGACCAATGTCCTTTTTCTTGACAATAATAACAGGTATCTTGACTTCTGTCTCCTTTAACCCCTGTTTATCTTTTTGACGGTCTGGACACTCTGAAGACCAATGCCCTTTCTTCTGACAGATATAGCAAGTATCTTCACTTTTATCTCGAAAGGAAGGAGAGTAGTCCGAAGGCTGGTCTGAAGAAAATTTTCTAATGACCCCTCGCAAAGCTCTGATGAAACGTTCGATTTGGCTAGTCTCTTCCATCGTTGTTCTCGGTTAGAGAGTGAAATGAATAGTGAAAGGACAAGACACATACCCTTTATATACGCTGGTCCGCCATGACTATAAATTAATCCATGGTGTTTAAATTTTAGTCATTTGACGTTTTTCACTCAAGATGAAACGATCCTATTCATTCGAGAAGAAAGAAGAAGAAAGTAAGAGGGAGAAACGTGATCTATCTCCTCGTACCAGGGCTGAAGTCTTGGCACAAATTCATGCCAGCGATTTTGAAGAGGACATGAGCGAACCAGAATCCAAACCCTCTAAACAAAGTTCACCACCCTTAGTCAACCCTGAAAAGTACTATAATATTCGAGAGACGGAAAAGCGTCCCTCTAGAAAATTTAGAACCACGGCTTACAAATACACGGTGAAGTTTAAAGATTTCAAGTCCGACGTACCGTTGGAGAAAGCAGAAGGGTTCATCGCTGAGGTGTGGGATTCTTTGCTCAGCACACTAAAGAGACAATGTCAACCCAAAGAATACGATCGTTTGAGACTTTCCTTAGAACACGACGGTTTGAAATCCCCTGTTTGGATCGAGTTTAGCAGCCCTGCAGAATTGACCGCTTCCAAAGTCATGGACAAGATTCAACACGTGCAACAATCCAATGACCAGTTTGACATCACCGATGGAAAAGCCACACTGTCGATGACCCACGTCTCTCCTCTCAAGGGACTGGACGCAAAAAGGTCTTATTGGTGGACGACCTTCGCAACATCAAGACAAGTCTCGTCGGAATTAACAACCCGCAAGACCAGATGTGTTTAGCCCGTGCCATCATGGTGGGACGAACCTATGCGAACAAGAACGACACGGTAGAATGGAAAAGAACCTGGAAAACTATTCAACAATCCGACCGAGCCAAACAACGAAATGAAGCAGAACTCCTGTAAAACAAGCCGGACTGTCCAAAGACACACCCTGTGGCATTCCTGAAATGCAAAAATTGCAAGATATCCTAGCTCCACGCTCCACCTTGAAAGTGTACCCTCAAGAAGTACGCGGGCTTCTGTTGTTTCGAGGAAAAGATTCTAAGGATTGAAAATACATTCATGTCTATTATCACCATGAACATTTCGATACCATTACCAGTATCACCGGATTCCTGGGATATGTTTATTATTATGAGAAATGTGACCATGGTTATAATAATCGAGAGCAACACAAACATTGCGGATTGAAATGCTTCGGATGTTTGGCCTCTTCACCCTGTCTGAGCGAAGGGCAAGAACCAGTGCATTGTTCAACTTGTCTGCGCACGTTTGTCAGCCCTGCCTGTTACCAAAAACATCTGAAGACGCAAGGTTCACAGCAGAAATGTGCTTGTCAACTGCTACGATTGTGCCCTACGTGTGGACAAGGCATATGTACCAACAGTGCCAAGGCACACGTATGTTCAGGAAAGAAAAAATGTCACATTTGTCACCACATCGTGGACGTGGAACACCAATGCTACGTGCAAAAATACCAACCCCCACCAGAGAAAGAGGATGGACACAAGAAGAAAGGCAATTTCATCTTTTTCGATACCATTACCAGTATCACTGCATTCCTGGGATACGGTTATTACTGTGAGAAATGTGACTATGGTTATAATAATCGAGAGCAACACAAGCATTGTGGATTGAAATGCTCAGGATGTTTGGCCTCTCCACCCTGTCTGAGCGAAGGACCAGTGCCTTGTTCAACTTGTCTGCGCACGTTTGTCAGCCCTACCTGTTACCAACAACATCTGAAGACGCAAGGTTCACAGCAGAAATGTGCTTGTCAACTGCTGAGATTGTGCCCTACGTGTGGACAAGGCCTACGTACCAATAATGTCAAGGCACACGTATGTCGAGGAAAGAAAAAATATCACATTTGTCACTACATCGTGGACTTGGAACACCAATGCTACGTGCAAAAATACCAACCCCCACCAGAGAAAGAGGATGGACACAAGAAGAAAGGCAATTTCATCTTTTTCGATTTCGAATGCATGCAAGAGACCGGCATTCACATTCCTAATTTCTGCGTGGCTCACAGAGCATGCGAGAAGTGCATCCAAGAGCCTATCTTTAGTCATTTTCCTCACTGCAACAAGATTCCTGGAGGACGTGAAAAACTCTTTCGAGGACCGAACACGTTAGCCGATTTCGCTCAATGGATCTTAGACACCATCGACGAAACGTGGAGCCAAGAGGACATCGAACGTTACGGAGATTGTCATCGTCATGCCACAGTGATGGCTCACAATTTCTCCGGATACGATGGACAGTTTCTTCTCAGATCCTATACGGAACATGGCACCGAGCGTCCTAAAGTCACTTTGAACGGAGCCAAAATCATTTTCATGCAAGTGGGACAAGTGCAGTTTAAAGATTCGATGAGTTACTTAGCTATGCCTTTGAATCGAATGCCTAAAACATTTGGAATGACAGAAATGGCTAAAGGGTACTTTCCACACTTCTTCAATACGGAAGCCAATCAAGACGCCGTTCTACCCCATTTGCCTGAGGCTCACTATTACGACCCGACAACATGCGTACCGAACAACGAGAAGCTTTCTACGCTTGGTACCAGGCTCACGCCTCCGACCCTTTCGACTTTCAGGAAGAAATGCTAAAGTATTGTCGTTCCGACGTGGACATTTTACGGTGATGCTGTGGAAAATTTCGAGAACTGTTCATGGAACACGGAGGGGTAGATGCTTTGAAAGAAGCTTGCAGCAATGCCAAAGCGTATTCCTTAGTGTACCGGCAACGATTCATGCCTGAAAACACCGTGGCTGTCATTAGTCCTCAAACGACCATCTATGTCAAACGTCAATACTCGGTCAAAGCCCTACGCTGGTTACATTACTTGTGCGACGAGGAAGACAAATGGATTCAGCATGCCCGCAACGGGGGAGGTGAAAAGACCATCGGAACGTATTCGGTCGATGGCTGGGACTTAGAAAACCCCAAGATCGTGTACGAGTTTAACGGTTGCTTATTTCTGTTACCCTGACCGCGACACTAAAAATCAGTTTTCACAACGAACCATGGAAGACTTGTACCAGGTCACTTGTCAGCGACGCCTAAAGTTAGAACAGGAAGGATACCAAGTGGTGGAAATGTAGGAACACGAGTACGATCACCGTTTGAAAACCGATCCCGAGTTTAAACGCCTCGTGGAAAGTTACCAGTTCATGGACCCGCTGAACCCGAGGGATAGTTTGTACAGAGGAAGGACCAATGCCACCTGTTTGCTGTACCAAGCCGACGAAGAGAAACGAGAAGAAATGAAATACTTGGACGTGTGTTCGCTGTATCCCTATGTCTGCAAATATTGTCGCTTTCCTGTAGGGCACCCACAATTGTTGACGGAACACATCGACCTGAAAAACATTCGACAATACGAAGGTCTGATCAAGTGTAAAGTTTTGCCTCCCACGAACCTGTACCATCCCGTGTTATCTCACCATTGTCAAGGCAAACTGATGTTTCCTTTGTGTCGTACATGTGCCGAAACGTGCAACCAAGACCAACCTTGTCATCACACCCAGGAAGAACGGGCCTTGACGGGGACGTAAGTCAGCGTAGAATTGTTCAAAGCTCTGGAAAAATGGCACAACGACCGTGTTTACCCAAGACGGAATATTTGATCGAGCCTTCCCGCTACTTTCAGATGATTCACGACAAAACCAAATACATCAAACACGTGGACGTCGTTCATGAGGATTTGATCTTGGTCAGTTACGAAGAAGATCTGGATTTTGTACAAGACGACCCCTTTGGAAATGTCATCATTGCTGCTTACGTGACAGCTCATGCTCGCTTAAAATTGTACGAAGCTTTAGAACTGTTAGGGGAACGTGTCCTGTACTTTGACACGGACAGTTGTATTTACATCCATCACCCGAGTCAACAGCACCCTGACATCGAAGGAGACCGTTTAGGAGCCTGGACAGCCGAGCACCCCGACGACAGGATTCTAAGTTTCTCCAGTGGTGGCCCTAAAAATTACGGCTACGAATACCGGGACAAACAAGGAGAAGTGCACACGAACTGTAAAGTGAAAGGACTGACTCTGTATTATCGTACCAGTCGTGTGGTCAACTTTGGCGTATTGAAAGAAGCCTTGCAGTTTAGAGAAGATGAACACTTTAAAGTGACCACCCATCAACCCAACAAGATTTTACGTTTACCCACTCACCACATCGTTAGTCGACCCTTCGAAAAAGTCTATCAAATCGTGTACCAGAAGCGAGTGCGACTTCCCAATCATTTCACCTTACCGTATGGACACGTCGGTATTGGTCTGTATATAAAAAGGAACCCTAAGCAAGATCGATAGTTCATTGTGACTACCAAGACCAAGCGAACAAGATGAATACTTTCAGAGAAACACAAAACAAGTTCAGACAGGCACAATTCAAGTATGGGGCCTCTGAAGTGGAATGCGATTGTGAGCCTTGCGATGGGAACGATGCTGTACACTGTGACCTTAGCGATGCCGTAAAGCATCATGGCAACCTTGTTCTCACTACCCCTATCATGGAAAGTGATGCTGTGCGTGCCAAACCTGAGGGATGCGAAAGCGATGCCGCTCGTCCTCTTGGACACTTTACTGGGTTTCATTTTAAAGGTGGATGTTCATCTTGACGTCTACCCCCCTACGGATGTCATTCAGCCCTGAGCAAACTCCTGTCCATGTCATCCAACCCTCATCGAAACGAACCTGTGAAAGACGAATATTCGTTTCCTGTGCGTTTGTCGGAATACTGCGACTTTGAAAATCGTCTTCAATCGTTCAAAGGAAAATGGCCTAAGTATCTTGGAGGACCGACCCCCGAAGAATTAGCCAGAGCCGGATTGTTCTACTTGGGCGAAGGAGATAAAGTCAAGTGCTTCAGTTGCGGTGTGTCACTTCATCACTGGGAACCGCAAGATTCGGCCTACGTAGAATATGCTCGATGGTCACCGAATTGTCATTACTTACCCTTAGTGGGACCGAGACATTGAAGTAACTTACCATAATCTGTTTATGGATACTTTACAAGAGAACATTCGTGCTTTGCCTGTGGAGTTGAGAGAATGCATTTACCGAGAGCTGGTCAAAATACAAGTCAAACGTAAAGAACAGTTGCATCCCTCACGTCACCGGTGTTTGAACCACTGGTACCTGAATGCTATACAAGGACTGATTGAGTTGAAAGTGTTCCATTGGACAGATATTGATCAACGACCCCCTGGTTATAAAAAGAATTGGTTTGGTATGGATGATTCCATCTACTACATTGTAAACGTACTGGATCCAATTCCAGAGGAAGAGTTAACGAATTACCAACATTTTTTACGCAATGTCAACTTAGTGAAAGAGGAAACTTCTGAACTAATTTTAATGTGTAGATTAGTGATGAAACGACTTAGATTCGACAATGAATTAAAACCATGTCTGTGCAAACGGTACATTTCTTGTGTCAGACAAAAGAGGATTTAGTATGACCTATTCATGGATACTTTACAAGAGAACATTCGTGCTTTGCCTGTGGAGTTGAGGGAACGCATTTACCGAGAGCTGGTCAAAATACAAGTGAAACGTAAAGAACAGCTGCATCCGTTACGTCACCAGATCTTTAACCACTGGTACCTGAATGGCAGAAGAGAACTGATTCGTCAGAAATTTGTTTCAGTTGTCAGACCTTGTTCAATACTTCCAGGGCCCCGATGATCCACGTGTTGATCATTTTGGTTACTTCGAGATTCACCCAGTGCAACGCATTGAGGAAGACAAGTTAAAGGATTACCAACATATTTTACGTGGAATCTACTTAGCGGAAGAGGAAACTTCTAACCAAACTCTGACGTTTAGGTTACAGTATGCAAGATTTAGATTCCCTACTGGAGAACGAAGATCTCTGGCTAGAAAGTACTTGTATTGTTTCCGAAACAAAGAGACTATAAAAACAGGCTGCCATGCCACGACTTACGTCACATGTAATTGAACAGATTCCGTGGAAGGAACTCAATGACCATATTCAAACCGTGGATTATTACCATCGATTATTACAAGAACTGTATCCATTCAATTTGGGTCGACAAGTGGTGTGTGTCTTAGTGACTTGTTTTCTGGGATTTCGTTTACCAGCCGATTCTTTGTGGAGCCTTTACGATCAGTACTTACCACCCCAATGGCCTTAAATGGTCACGAAAGACTCCTTTTCCTCAAAGCCTTACGTTTTCATCTGGATACTTCTCGACCTCTACGGGAAAAAAAGATTCGTCAACTTTTAGCTACCCAAGACGTGTATGACGATGTGTGTGTAGCTTGTGACTTACACCCCCATTGGACAGATGTCCGTGCCTGGAAAGAATGGGATTTTGAGGCTTGGATCCAAGAAGTGGCTCAGTATGCACGAGAGTTGTTCAAGGAAAAAAGTCACTTTTCAACCTGTGTTAGTGACGGTGCCAGAAGAAGCCGTCACCCAGGACAGGACTGTCGTGGACATGCCTGAAAAGTCATTCCGGGAGGACACTTGTGTGACCTTACCCCCTATAGAACTGGTCAGAACATTACCCAAAACATGTTGTACAGACACTTGTTTTTATTCCACGTTAAAGATTTTCATGTGCCTTTTATCGTTGTACTTAAGCCTTTGGCTTTTATATATTTTTATCTTTCGTATTCATGTTTAAAACATTCAATAAACGTGTTCTGAAAAAAGTATATAAACTCTCGTCTTGTTTGTTTTCGTGTCACAAGTGACATTCCTGACACTATGGCTACTTCTGCTGTCTCTGCTCCCTCTTCCTCCACTGTCAAAGTCATCGACAAACACTTAGATCGTGCCAGTTGGGAGGCCTTGTATCTTCGCCATCCCTTTAACATGCTCATTGCTGGACCTAGCGGTTCAGGTAAAACCGAATTCGTCAAACGTTTGATCGAACATAAACATCATTTGATCGATTGTGCACCTCAACGCATCGTGTGGTGTTACAAAGAGTGGCAATCGGCGTACAGCCTCTTGCGAGAAAGTCAAGGCGATTCCATCGTGTTTGTGGAAGGCATTCCTAAAGAAGACGTCGGCATCGTCTCTGACTCCCGTCAAACCCATTTGGTCATTTTTGACGACATGTTAGGAGAAGACGAAGAAGAAATTAAACTGTGGTTCACGCGCAACGGGCATCACCGTAATGCCAGTGTCGTTTACATTACTCAAAATTGGTTTCAACAAAGAAAAGCCCATCGCACCATCAGTCTCAATGCGCATTACGTGGTCTTGTTTAAAAGCCCTCGAGATAAATCGCAAGTGCAAGTCTTAGCCAAACAGTTAGGAACGCCTTGGCTGACTCAGGCGTACGACGATGCCACTCAAACTCCACACGCATATTTACTCGTCGATTTGAAACCTACGACCCCCGATGATTTGCGATTTCGTACCCACTTGTTTCACCACTGGTGCCAAGACGGAGGGCCTGTCCTGTACACGTCTCCGTCCTCGACTTAACTTCACTCCACAAAAAAAAATCTATAAAAACCTCAGACCCTTTTCGTCTGTCTCACATATTTTGAACATGACGTCCCTTCAGTCGCATCTTCCCGTCAAATTGATTCGTGCCTTGTATGGCATCAGTCGAGAAAAAAATCCACAAATACGGGCTTGTGTCTTAGAAGCTAGTCTCAAAGAAGTCTTACGATGGTTCACGGTGACGGCACGTCAATTACTCCAAGGGATCATTCCGATTCCTCATCAAACCAAACGGTTTTTTGATCGAAACAAAGTCGCTTTGACCCAACTGGCCGATCCTCGCATCGACACTCAAAACAAAAAAACAAATCATTTTGAAACCTGGAGAGAGCGGTACTCTAGGAGGGGTCATCATTCGCTCTCTCTTAAGATGGGATCCTAATCCTCCCAAACTTCTCCCCAAGAAAAAAGTCAAACGAAGCTCCAAGAAGAAGAAAAAGAGCCACGGTGTCAAGACCAAGTCCTCAAGGAGACCCGTGTCTCCAAGAACTTCTCCAGTGGCGGGACCCTCCTCTTACCAGACACCACCCCGGAAAAAGTAAAGAAGCCCCCAGAAAAAGAAACAGAGAAATAGTCCCCAGAAAAAGAAAAGTCCACAGAAGAAAACTAATCGCAAGAGAGGCACTTCGGCCAGGACGCAACCTTACACTAGCAAACCACGACCTGCAAAGGTGGTGACCGCGTCTCCGGTAGCCTCAGGTTCATTCACCTCCCCGTCGATGTCACCAAGAACTGAAGAGTACTTGGAGACGTTGATCACACCAAGAACATCTCCGTTGATAACCCCAAGAACTTCCCCAGTGGCAGGTCCCTCCAATTTAGCGGCAGTGGCCGCTGCTCACAAAGTACCTTCTCCCAAAATCAAAGTTCAAGAGAGATCTGGCATGTTACAAAGTTTACTGGATTTGTCCAAGCAAGAACTGGCTCGATTTAGTCCGTTACGTACCCCTGCACGACGTGTCATGCCTGTCCTGAAGTTGATACGTCGTAAAGACAACCAGTGGCGACGCGTTCCAGTATAAAAAAGGCCTGTGACTAAGTAGGGGTATCAGTGTTTTTGGTGCTGAAGACTCAAAGATGTCACCCCCCAGAAAACATCCCTCTTCTAAAATCCAAAGAAAGAAAAGGAAAGGACTGCCTCCTCGTTTAGTTAAACATGGGGACATGTTATCTGTCCTGTCCAAAGCTTCTCCACCCCTACGAAAAAGCTCATTCAATCAGTCTCCAAAGAGGTCATCGATACCGTGTGCGAATGTTGTTTGAACGTCTTGAAAGGCACGATCCCTTTGTCCAAACACCAGAAACAATGCTTAGGCAAACATCGTCACGTTCTTCGCCAAATGGTTCAAAAGAAAATTCCCCTTCGTCAAAAGAAGAAGATGTTGGTCCAACGTGGAGGCATTTTACCCCTCTTGTTAGGTCCATTGCTGAAAGGAGTCTTGGGAGCCATGTTGGAAGGACTGGTGGAAGCAAGATAAAAAGGTCCTCTGAAGTCCCAAGATCACAGAATCGACCCCTGATATCCCATGGAAGGACGAAAACTAGCTTTAGTGCCTTACAAACGATGGATGGAATACCATCGTTGGCAAGAACAACGCACCCCGCATTTACCTCCCAATCCCAATTTGAGCGAGATGCCCCAGTTGCAACACGAATTGCAGTCCTTGATGGATCGCCAAGATTTGTCCGAAACAGAAAAATCGCAAAAGTATGGTCAACTCTTGCAACGACTGCAACTCTTTCACCAGAAAGCTTTAGATGAAACAGCTCTACCCACTCTGAAAGACTTTAAGACCTTGATGAAAAGTCCAGCACCATCATCACTACCACCACCACCACCACCACTACTACCATCCCCAGGGGTCAGCAGAGATGCTACCCCACGAAGACCTGAGGAAGAAGAGATGCGAGAAGTGTTTCAAACACCGTCAGCAGCTCCCATTTCAAGTAAGATTGCAGCATCCTTGTTGACCCCGTCCCCCACACCCCAACGAGAAGAAATGAAAGCTTGGGTTAAAAAGATGATGTCCACTCCTCCTTCGACAGAAGTGAAAAAGAAAGAAGGGAAACCAGAAGTGAAAAAGGAAAAGAAGACCAAAGCCATTCCATTACCACCTCCACCACTACCTTCGACTTCTACTCCCGTAGCCCATCGGACACGTAAATCCGTTTCTAAACAACCCTTTCGTCCCACCCAAAGTAGCATCACCGAAGAGTGGATGACTTATTAACACACAAAAATTCGAGAAGGTGCTAGCCAGCATTTACTACGATCCCTCCCATCCTGCAGGTTACGCAGGAGTTCAAAACTTGTATCGTGCTGCCAAAATGCGACTGAAAAGTCTCCGTTTACCTCAAGTGCAACGATGGTTACAAGAACAAGCTACCTACACTTTACACAAACCCATTCGACGCAAGTTTTCCAGAAGTCGCACCCGAGTGGAAGGCATCGATCATCAATGGCAAGCCGACTTAGCCGATGTCTCTCATTTGGCCAGCTACAATTGCGGCTATTTGTTTTGTGCCATCGACGTCTTTTCCAAATTTGCCTGGGTCGTACCCTTGACTTCCAAATCGAGCGGCGAGTTAGTGCGAGCCCTGCAACGAGTGTTGAAACAAAGCGGTCGTCACCCTCTTCGATGGCAAACGGACAAAGGTACCGAATTTCTGAACCAAGCTTTCCAAAAACAATTAAAGAAACGTGACATTCATTTTTTTACCACCGAGAATCCCGAAACCAAAGCCAGCATCGTGGAACGTTTTCAACGCACTTTGAAAGAACGCATATGGAAATATTTTACGCATCACCACACTCTGAAGTACATCGACATCTTACCGCACCTGGTGCAAGCGTACAACCAATCTTACCATCGAAGCATCGGACGTGCCCCGCAAGAGGTGACTCCCGAGAACGAAGTGTTGGTGTTTGAGCGCCTGTTTGGTACGTCCCCGACGAGGGCTGTCCCCAAGAAAAGTGGAGTGTTGGACGTAGGAGATTGGGTGCGCATTGGCAAAACCACACGCACTTTCGACAAAGGTTACTTACCTAAATAGAAGACCGAATTGTTTCGTGTCACTGGACGAGTGCATGGCCGTCATCCTGCCGTCTATAAATTGGAAGACATGAACGGAGAAGTGCTCAAAGGAACGTTTTATTTGCCCGAGTTACAACGTGTCACCAAAAAAGAAGACGACGTGTACGACATCGAAAGCATTCTCGAAAGCAGAACCCGTACAGTGGGCAAACGACGTGTCAAAGAAGTCAAAGTACCTTGGAAAGGATATCCACCCAGTTTTGATTCTTGGATCGACGCTTCGCAAGTCATCGACTATAAAAAGAAGTGACAATCATGCCCTTTCACACAGACGCAGCTACGTCGACCACTCTTTCACCCAGTTCTTCTCTACAAGATTTACAAAAGCAACCCTTGTGGGTGTGGTGTGGAGAACGTGTGCCTAAAACGCAAATCGTCTTTTTCTGCCAAATATTTGTGGTGTATTGTGTCATCGGGGCAGCCATTGCCAATTTGAGTTTGCAACAAGGAGACAAACAATTGTGGACCATTTTATTGAGCAGTTGCATCGGTTACCTGCTTCCCAATCCCTCCCTGAAATTCTCCTCGAACGGGAACCACTGAAACCTTGTGTCCAGTGCCAGTGCCAGTCACCACTCCAACAACAACCACAACCAGAACCCCATTTTGAGCGGAGACACGCCTCTGACGTCCAGTAACCCCTCGGACAGCCACAGAACTCTGGAATTATGAGTCACCAAAACAAATTTTACTTAACCTTACCCAGTGACAGTTCCATGGAGGTGTTTCCCCACAACACGTTGTGCTGTTACACGGCCAAATTACCTCAGGCCATCCCATTAGATCATGAAGCCCATTGGGAAGTGGCTTTGGTAGAAATGATTTATCCAACACAAATCAAAAAGATCGCTGAAACTCAAAACAATTTTGAGGTCGAAATTCTGGACCCAACAGTGCAGCAAACCATGACGACCACGAATCAACATAAATCATTTCTTGCGAAGACCCCAATACCCCGCAGCAGCAGTGACACTTCTCCTCCTTTTTACGTTTATCACTTTAAAATTAACTCAAGTCATTATTTTAGTGGTCAACATCTGGTGGAGGCCATCGCTGACAAATTCTATGCAACATTTGACAAAGTTCTGACCACACTAAAAAAACGTATAACCATTGAGTACCACAAACTGTCTCACCGTCTACTCATTAAATTTGAAAGTGAGGAAAGAAGTATACGTATTAAATTTTGCCCTGAATAGTATGACATTTTGGGTGGAGACCTCAATATGTTCACGGATAAAAAGACCAAAAAGATTGAGAAAGCAGACATTGAGAACAACGGGCATTTTGCGAGGTATTTTCGTTTCCCGGTAGAACTGAACCAGGGACTGAATTTGATCTTCGTGTACTCCGATGTGGTGGAGTACAACGTGGTGGGACACACCTCCGTACCGTTACTGCGTGTCATTCCTTTCAAAGTGAATTCTACCATGAACAATGACCAGGAAGTTGGAAACACCTATCACGTACACCGCGAATTTGTACATCCTCATGATTTGCCTGTCAGCAAGTCGTATTTGGACAGGGTCAACATTGCTATAAAAGGAGATTTGGGACAAAATATTCCATTCACCAAAGGAAAAGTCACGGTGAAACTCCATTTTCGAAAACGGTTCTCTCACGACTCGTAAGTCATGTATCCAGTGTACCAAGGGGTTGCTCGACAGCGAGGACACGGTTTAGGAGATATGTTGAAATCGGCCTTTCGTTCGGTGGCTCCGGTGTTGAAACCGATGGTGACACGCGGATTGCATGCCTTGAAAGATGCCGCACTGACGCAAGGCAAAGAATTTCTCCAAAATGTCATCATCGACAAACAAAACCCGAAAGAAGCCTTCTTGATGGCAGGCAAAAATGTCTTGCTGCAAACGGGCAAAGACATTTTGGGCCGACGAGAAACACCTATAAATGCCCTGCACGCTACCGAGTCAAGCATTCGGCAAGGACAAGACAGAAAGAGACGACGAAGAAAACACCCTTTCACCAGACTTCACACGTCTAAAGCTGGAAAGACAAAGAAAAGAAGAACCGTTCGAGACTTAGACGTTTTCGATTATTGAGAAACAGAAAAAAATGATGCACCGAGAGTCTTGCGCCTGTTCCAAGTCGGAACTGGATCTGTTTGCCATGCCCCCCACCATGATGACGATGCAAGAATCCCAATGGGTGGAATTTCACCCCGTCTCCTCATTGACAGATTCCGCTCTCATCGAGTTTGAAATCAAAGGACAGCCCGAAGATTACATCGATCTGAATAACAGTTACTTGTACTTGAAAGTCAAAGTTCTAGATAAGGGAGGAGATTCTATAAGTGGCGAAGAGAAAGTAGCTCCCGTCAACAATTTCATGCATTCCTTTTTCAGCTCAGTGGACTTGTACAGGAATAACAAACTGGTCAGTAGCAGCATGGATACTTACCCTTACCGTGCCTACCTGGAAAATCTTTTGACGTACGGAATAGATGCCAAGAACACCCATCTCAATGCTTGCGTGCTATGGGAACCTGACGAAGCGGGCGATTTTGATAAAACAGGTATTAGCGATGACCCTCCAAAAAAAGCAGACACCAATGAGGGATTTGTAGAACGAAGAAACAAAATATTAAATGGAAAGAGTTTAGAACTGATGGATCGTTTGCATTTGGACATGTGGTTGCAAGAGAAATATTTGCTGAACGGTGTAAATGTTCGCTTGAGACTGAATCGTAGCAGTGCTGCTTTCCATTTGTTGGCTGATGTTGATGCTACTACTGGTGGCAATCCTAAAAGCAAAATCGAGGACGTCAAACTCTACGTACGACGCGTGGAAGTGTTACCTAAAGTGGGAAATGACATCAGTAACACGTTGAGCAGAACGACTGCCAAGTATCCCATACGACGCGTGGAAGTGAAAACGTTCACCATTCCCGCTCAACATCATTCCATGATCGAAGATCATCTGTTTCAAGGACAGTTACCCAAGCGTTTAATCCTTGGTATGGTCAAGAATTCAGCCTTCTACGGAGCCTTCACTGAAAATCCTTTTAAGTTTAAACACTTTAAGGTGAAGAAAATCGAAGTCAGTCGCGATAGCAAGACCTTGTGTACCCGACCTTTCGAACCTGACTTTAATGACACGAAGATGAATTACTTGAGATCGTACTTGTCCCTGTACGAAGCCACCGGTCAGTTAGGGACCAACACCAGTCGCGGCATTATATACGAAGATTACGCAGGAGGCTATGCTTTGTGGGCTTTCGATTTCACTCCAGACCAAGGGAGCGACGAGGGACATTTCCACCCTATAAAATCTGGCCAGATGCATGTGGAACTTCAGTTTGCAGAACCACTGGACAAGACAGTGAACGTCATCCTGTATGCAGAATTCGATAATACCATAGAAATCAACAGTTTGAGAGAAGTCATTCTAGACTATTAGAAGCTATGGAAGACTGTTATCCCTCTTTACCTAGCGGAGAAACTTTAGACATGGAATGTGAGGAGACTGTGGAAGAAGAAGTTATCATGATGAAATCCCGATGGCCAGAACAAGAAGCGCATTTAGTCTCCTGTTTTGCCAAACACTTGGTCGAAAAAATGACGGAATTGATCAAGAAAGATTGCTATGGATGTCAAAACGATCATTCCAGTCAAATTCAACACGATAAATGCCTGATGCTGAGTCAAGAAGAAAAATTGGACGAGTATCTGGACGAAGCTTGGAGTCTCATCTCGGACGAAGTCGTGTGGCACCAGTGGTATAAAGACTTGCGTGAACATTCTTGTCCACCATTAACCACTCAAGAGATCCATCGTATCGAAGCTCTCCTGAATCAGAGTGGGGAGACGAAGCGAAGAAACGGTTATTTGTCAGATATTTTCAAGCAAAAAGTCAGGATCGAATTGATGACTTATTATTACCTGTGAAGCAAAAGAAAAAACATGGATACCTGGGAACTTTATTACCTTTTGAACCACAGTTCGTACACGGCTTCTTGGAATCCTGTCGTCTGTGCTAAAGATGAACTCCCTCATCGCAAACCTCAAGACCATCTAGCTTATGTGATCAACACGGACGACAGTCATCTCCCAGGAACCCACTGGGTAGCCGTCTACTTTCCTCAAGAAGGATGTGTGGAATATTTCGATTCGTATGGATTGCCTCCTTTGGAAGATGATATCATTGACTTTATGAGAAGAAATACTCAGACCACCCGATTCAATAATGTGAAATTACAAGGCACAGATTCCTTGGTGTGTGGACAATATTGTGTGTATTTTCTGCATCATCGCAGCCTGGGCTATTCCTTAGAACATTTAGTGACTCATTTTGATCCTCGTTCTTCTTCTAGAAACGATGTGAAAGTAGATCGATGGTTTTGTGACCAGTATGCTTATCTTTTGTCTCAAGCTAGGAAACGTAGTGTCCATCAATGGCCTAATGACTTCCAACAGTGGAAATCACAATTTCATTCACAACGTTGCCAACCCTGTCCAAAATAATGTGTATATTGAAAAAAGATGTTTGATGTTATATTGTTGGATTATTGTTAAAAATGTTAGAGTTGTTGGCTAGTGTTAAGTAATTTTGAATAAAATTTGTTGTGTCTTTGAAAAAAATGCCTTTGTCTTTTGTTTGGCTATAAGAATGTTGATTCATGCGCTTTGACTTCTCTCTATCTCCCTCATGACACTCATTAAACGTTCCGGCTCGAAAACCGTGTAGGGATGTTTTCCTTCACGTCTGCGCTTTGACTTTAAGAACCGGGCTAATTTCCAGTCAAACCATTCATTGTCGACTCATCCTCCTACGAAGATGTGCTCCAAACTAGCTAAGCTAAACGAAGCCTACGTGAATTTGCATAGGGTCAGACATAGTCTGATACCGAAGCCTGAAGAGATAGAGAATGTGAGAATGTTAAAAGTCGCTGAAGACCTGATAGAAGAGCTCTTCAGAGAAGACGTGAACAGGGAGAAAGAAGAATGGACAGAGAAGTACAGACTTCAGAGACAGCAGCAACAGCAACAACAACAGCAGCAGCAGCAGCAACCTGAACCTGACAGAGGCTTTGTCGATTGTCGTATCGACAAAAAAGAGTTCTTCTTCTCTTTCCGAAGAAGCAGACCTATCGTCAGAAAGTCTATCCTCAGAGGACGTCGCATTCTTAGAAACTAAAAGATGGCCCTAGCTTCAACTTGACGCAAGCAAAAAAATAAACAGCCCTTTTCAGGGCTACCCCAATCTCTAGAAAAGAAATAACAATCGATTTGCCAATGTGTGTATGAAGAGTAGTGTGAATATAAACACTGACTCATTTCTGGTGTGATTGTATAGGTTTATAAGTGTGAGTGATTGTAACGGTTCAAGTATGTTTGTGTGAATAGTAGATTATGATCATGTTTTTGTTTTGCTGTTAGACGTGTGTAAATAATAAATTTGGGGTTTGATTTGACTGCTTTGAGTTTGTGGATAGTATATTATTGATTTCATGAAGTTTTTTAGAATAGTGATGGGTAGTATAAAAAAGTCAGTGAGTGTTTCTTTCAAGTCCGCGCATTGTTTGGTCATGATCTAGGTAATATCAATTTTGTTTTGGGGATGTTTTCCTTCACGTCCGCGCTTTTAGTATAAATTAAAAATCGTTCGGCAGTCTAGCTACCCTTGTTGACTGATCAACACCACCAGAATAAACACCAGACTAGCTAAACTGCTTGAACTTCATGTGCACCTGGAATATGCCAGGCACATAGTGAATGAGCTGGCTGCAGAGACCCTCGTAGAAGAGGGAAGAATGAAAGAGGAGGAGAGAAGAAACAAAGAAGAGGAGGAGAGAAGAAACAAAGAAGAGGAGGAGAAAAGAAACAAAGAAGAGGAAGAAAAAGAGAGAGGAAATTTCAGAATCCAGAGACAGAAAATTGGGTTTCTGAAGCCACTTATCCCGCCTCTGCTCTCCCCAAAAAACGAGTGAAAAGAGACTGGGGAAGAAGATGTGTGTGTGGTGCCAGGCCTGGAAGGTGCCATCATTAACCAGGTGCCATGGAGTTCAAAAAAACAAACAGCCCTTTCAGGGCTACCCAAACCTTTAGAAAAGAAATAGTAATCAATTTGCCAATGTGTGTGTGTGTGTGTATGTGTATGTAGAGTAGTGTGAATATAAACACTGACTCTTTTTTTAAAAATTGTGTGTGTGTGTGTGTGTGTGTGTTTGTTTGTAAGAGATCAAGTAGGTTTGTGTGGATAGTAGATTATTGGGTTTGACTTTAATGCTTTGCGTGTGTGGATAGTAGATTTGGGGTTTGTTTATTGCTGTTTCACGTATGTGGATAGTATATTATATGAAATGAGAAAAGTAGGGGGATGTTTTCCTTCACGTCCGCGCGTTTTAAGTGATAATCTAGGTAATATCAATTTTGTTTTAAGAGGATGTTTTCCATCACGTCCGCGCTTTTCGTATAAGAACCCACAATATTCGTCGTTCAAACCATTCTACAGAGAATAAAAAAGAAGATGGCTTCAAACCAACTTGATAAAATGAAAACATTGCAAGACGTCCTGGACAATTTGGGTATGATGGAGCAAATGTTAGTGAGGCTAAACGAGGATCACTATTCTTATAGTCCCCATCGAGTGAAGATGGAGATCAACAATTTAAGAAAAGTAAAGAACATGATCAGTGCTCTGATGAAAGAAATAAAGGAGGAGAAGGAGGATGAAGAGGAAAGGATAAGGATGAGAGAATGGAATGAAAAAATTGAAAAAGAAGAAGAAAATGAGAAGAGGAAGAAAGAAGAGCAGGAGAAGCAGAAAGAAGAGAAAAAGAAGAAAAAGGAGATAGAAAAGAAGAGAAAAAGTGTAGGACAGAAAATAAGAAGCTGGTGGAGAAATAGACGATATTAGAAGAAGAAAACAAAAAGGCCCTTTTCAGGGCCACTCCAATCTCTCGAAAAAAGATAGACTTTCAATTGCCTACCCCATTTTTTTATTATTTTTTTATTTTAAAAAATAAAATAAAAAAAAACCCATGTTAAATTCCCCTTGTCCCTAGACAGACCCAAACTCGATTCCCCATGTTCAATTTCCCTTGACGCTAGAGTGACCCACGATTTTTCCCCATGTTAAATTTCCCTTGACGCTAGAGTGACCCAAGAGGTTCTGTAATGCTAGTTCCCCTTGACGCTAGGGTGACCCTATATACTACTTATATATATATATATATATATATATATATATATATATATATATATATATATATATATATATATATATATATAGAGAGAGAGAGAGAGAGAGAGAGAGAGAGAGAGAGATAGATAGATAGATAGATAGATATGTATATATAGTTGTGTCTGTGTGTGTGTGTGTGTGTGTGTGTGTGTGTGTGTGTGTGTGTGTGTTCTTACCCGAGTAGAACAGGGCTGCAAGTTATTGTCAGAATGAAAGCACAGTATTATGTATTTTTAACTTGTTTGATGAGATTTTAAAATGTAATGTGCATACACCAGCCTACTCTTTCCGACATCGATGGAGTCAAAAGAAAGATAGTAAATGAGGCAGAATTCCCTAGGTCAGTCGTGCAAATATTACAATGGCAAGGTATATGGGTACATAATTAAAACAAACACAAACGTTGTGCTTGATGCTGGTCACTTTCGTGACTTGTATTGAACATAAATAATATCAGTGAACCGAAACTTTTCTATCTAATTGCAGCATAACATAACTATTTGGCACAGTCTACAGAGTAAGCGTGCAAAGATATTGAACAATGAGACAGTGTGAAATACAGATATTTTTTGAGGCTGCAACAGCCATAAACATGGTTGTTATATACTGAGCAGACTCAACCTAAACTATGTCTTAGTGCAATATAGCTATTCGAACAAAATAAATCAAGTTAAGGAGCTAACAAAAGAACCACTGAGACGAGTGACATTATAAAACAATCAGACTGTTGAACCGTATAACTTTGTAAGAGACTACTGGAGATGCTACCGTATAAAAACCGAACAAATGGATAAAAAAAAAAAGAAAAAAGCAATAACCATCAACATACATATCATTAACAATAAGACAGCATATTACAATTATATAAAGAGAGGTATGATGGGGTGGACATGGGAACAATTTATACAGAAAAAGAAAACACGTCTGCACCCCAAAAGAAAATTAGCTTAACTGACGCGAATCAGATGCAGAGAGAATAAAACTCCAGCGCACCAGATATGAAAGCATTGCGATTGGCTGGACAGAACACGTGATTAAAAACGTTACATATATTGGCCCTTGACAACGCGTTACACGACAAATCTGGCGGGTAATTGTAGACCCAATCAGACCTACCATAAATGTTCTTACGTGAGCGTAAATCGTTATATACACACACAGATATATATATATATATATATATATATATATATATATATATATATATATATATATATATACTCACATACACACATTGACATACACATGCACAAGCATATATACACATATATATATATATGTAGGTATGTAGGTATGTATGTATGTATGTATTAGAAGAAATATAGCAGCTATCAGTCCCAAGGAGATAACAAAAACAGCACTGTAACCGCGAAATTAATGGACCCCTGCAAGCCAAGGAAGATAGGTCAATGTTAGGCTAACAGGTGAGTGTAATTGGCGATCGCTGAATTACTACACAGTACGAACCCGGTTCGAATAAATCACGTGTGATTAGAACAGAACGTTTTAAAAAAACAATTACATGCATGTGAACAAATATATTCTCCACAATAAACGTTGCTCTTTATCGACTCAAACAGATAATATCTTGTATAACGGAATGCAAGAGCTGGTTTAAAAATTTTGCACAAAAATAGAGGCAATAAGCAAAATTTATAATAATCTGAATTCATGATTTCCCGATATATTTTTTCGTTTGCTTTCGGGGGCGGATATCAACAATTCTATTAATTTACAGGTATCATTGTTTATATTGAATATTCATTATATTACGTGAAATCTATATTTTAAAAAATCATCACTTATGTAAACTTCACTTGTAGATCGTAACAGTTTTGAATCACATAAAAATATCTATACACATGTATGTATGTATGTATGTATGTATGTATGTATGTATGTTTGTGAATAATAATTTAACAATCATTGTTATACTCACTGCGCTAATTAGTCATGATTTTTTTTCTCACTTGCGTTGAACTATTCTTTCATATAATATCCAAACTATACTTTTCCATTGCAACGCATCAGACATTCTCTCTCTCTCTCTCTCTCTCTCTCTCTCTCTCTCTCTCTCTCTCTATATATATATATATATATATATATATATATATATATATATATATATATATATATATATACTGCAGACAGACAACAAAAACAGCACCGTAGCTGCGAAATTAATGGACCCCAGCAATATATATATTGAAACAAGCAAATAAAATGACAAACATTCAAATAGAAAAGGACAGAATAATTATATACAAATAATAAAACGTGTTCTTCATTTCCTAGTGGTGTTTTCGAGGACTATGTGTAGAAAAACCGACAACACCTTCAACCACGCTGGGGTCTCCGACTACTACAGCGCATATACCAAGCACAACAGTAACTACTACAACAAGACAATCAACTATTACGGTAAGACAGCCAATCACATCAGTAAATAATACAATAGTACCAACAACGTCTGTATCATCTACTGCAGCCAGAACAGCACTTCCGGGAGCTACTACAGTATATACAACGGAAAGACCAACAACTACTATAACATATACAACGGAAAGACCAACAATTACAACAACATATACAAGGGAAACACCAACAACTACTACAACATACACAACGGAAAATCTAACAACTAATACAACATTCACAAGGGAAAGACCAACAACTGCGACAGCATATACAACGGAAAGACCAACAACTACTACACTATTATCAACGGAAAGACAGATAACTACTACAATATATACAACGGAGAGACCAACAACAAATATAACATATACAACTAACACATCAACAACTAGTACTACATATACCACGGAAAAACCAACAACTACTACAACATGTATAACGGAAAATCCAACAACGGCTACAACATAAACAACGGAAAGACCAACAATTACAACACAATATACAACTGAAAGACAAACAACTATTACATCACCTCCATCAACCATGAAGTCGGAAGCAACAGTAAGTGGACAAACAACATCACCAAATTCATCAACTACTACAAGAGGATCTGCAGGTAATACAAGTCTGCCAACTACTACAACAGCCAGTATTCCAATTACTTCAGTTACTAACACAGTTCACAAATTACTATAACGCCTCCAACGTCTCCAGTAACAGCTACAATAACTGCTACCAATCCACCAATTACTTCACCAAGGTCACAAAGTGATGCAGCAGGTCCATAAACTCTTCCAGCAAGTTCAACAAATACTACTGCAAGTTCAACAGCCACCAAGACAAAGAACATCAACAAAAACGACACCAAAGCCCACAACAACCATATAAATCGTACTTATGGCTTGTATTTGATTCAGTAGGATATTCGTTTGAGACGGATGCTGTAATACCTTAAAAATTTAAAGTGCTGCACACCTTTGATGATCAATCCAACAAGCTCGTTTCTTCGTCTGTGTTGACTTTCAATAAGATGATCTATTGCCTAAATGAAATACATTTTATTAGAGCAAATAATATGTTTTAAAAGTCAATATTGGAAACAACAGAATGTAATTTCATTAAGGTTTTAGTGGGACATTGTCTGCAGATTAATAATCCATTTCTCCAGTCATATTTAATCCAGCCAAATTCCCAAAATTTACGCTTGAAATTAGCGAAGAGTGATTGTCCAACTGTAGCGTTACTTCCTTTCGCTATGGTTATGTTTGCAGTTGTCTATAAGATATTTATAGAACTAATCGATTAGCTACTAAAGTAACCACTAATGTAGAATGGTATTTAGTTGTTTGCATTATGGATGTCGTTGTTGATGAAAATTAATTTATATGGACCTTTCAATGGAGGTCTTTTGGACACATGTTTATAAAACTTCTATAGAATGAAACGGGTCAAGGTTGTAGGTGTTCAAAAATCAGCTCCACCTACTCTAGTTTCTAAGGTGGCTAGCTAGCTAGGCATGCATACTATCTATCTCTCTATCTCTCTCTCTATCTATCTATCTATCTATCTATCTATCTATCTATCTATCTATCTGTACCTATTGTACTGGTATGTACGTGTGAATGCTAAGTATGCACTTATCACTTATTGTTTCTTTGTCCATGTGTAAATCTGCTTAAATCTCAATATATAAGGAAGAAATGGAATGTCAATTTAAATGAAAGAAATTAAAGCTGGCAAGTGTATCACCAGCCTATATACATATAAGTTCAGGTTTTGATGTAAGTACCCATTTTAAAGTAAAAGAAGCAGATAAATAATTTCATCGGTTTGAACAAGGCTGCTGAAATTTGAAATGACTAAGAGAGTATTGGACCCTTTTATTAAAAAGTGTATTTGTTGGCATAGCTCATCAAACCTATGCTTCACTGTCAGTACAGAAAACTGCTGATTATGATGTTGTTAAGGAATTGTTTTTCTCAGGATTATGCTTTGGTAATCGATGAAAATTTACAAAGGTTTATGAACTTTAAAATTGAAACTGGACAGACTCATGTCCAATTTGCAAGAGAAAAAGATATTCCTTGACTCACAAACTTTCTTTTGATAGTAAGAGTTCGTTTGTTTTGTTTTGACAACTATTCATTTTAGCATCATACGAGCACTTGCAAATCTCAATGAAGTTTCTGAGAAGACTGATCCGGGCTCCATATATCTTCCCAGAAGAAATGGCATGTTCTTTACGAATGCTACAGATTGAAAAATAAGTAAGAATCAAGACAGACCTATTCAAAATGCTCTTATTTCTAGAGGTCAATTCACGGTCGTGTATTTAAAGCAATACATTTCTTCGGGTCAAAAAATATAACGCTTGTTTTGTTATGGAAAATCATGAATTATGAAACGTTTATGTTGAAAGTTTATATACCAGTTATTAATAATTGTGTCAATCCTATTTCTATTTTGATTTCATTGGACACGGGATCTTTTTAGAGCACGGTATTATCAGATGCTTTACCTTTTTCTGAGAAGACTTCTTTTAGTGGAAGTGTTCTTATTCAGGGAGTTAAGTGCAGCTTCGTTTATGTTCTCTCCATTGTGTAAATCTGTCATTATGCTTAGTCTAAGAACCCGTGACTGTCGGAACAGTGAGGTATTTATTCATTGCGTGTATTCATTTATTAATAGGCAATGACCTAACAAAAGATAAGGTTGAGGTAAATTCGCTTTAAATTGACAAGCCTTGTTTGGATCAGAAAATATATTCAAGTGAAAGTGAAAACCCTGATCTATAACTAGCTTGTGCAGTTACTTGAGCTATGACAAAGAAAACTCTTGATAATGACGCTGACCAGGTAATTATCACTTTAATTTACACATGTTTTGGTCAGGCTTTTGATGAGGTCACTTTTGCTCCTAGTATGGATCAATCAAGATGTATTGATCACAGTGACCCCCTTATTCATTCACTTTATTCTCTTCAAGGTGACAAAAGAAAATCACTCATTGTCGAAAACGAACAGGATCGTGAGATATTCCGTTTGTTTTAGGAGGCTATTAGCGACACTGAAGCCAAAGAAGTACACGTTTGCTATTTTCTTAAGAATCTGGTTCTTATGAGAAAATGGAGACCACCTAAGGTATCCGCTGGTAATAAGTGTAAGTGAGTTATCCGTTTGTTGCTCGACGAATCGAGCAATGCATGGACAAAATAGTAAATGAAAAATATGTCACGAAATCTGAACTTTTGAAAGGTATCCGCTAAATACCACTTAGCGAAAGGAAATTGGAAATTTCAGCATTCGTAACTCCAGATGTACTTCATTAAAATAAAGTAATCCAGTTCGGGATGAAAGTTTAAAGGCAATAAATACGAGTGCACTAGTTCATTCAATTCCAATTTCTGTCAGTCATTAAAATGTCTGTTGATACAAGTGATGTTAAGTTTGATGGAGTATTGTTCAAGCGGTAAAGCGTCCGCCTCGATGCGGGAGGTCGTGGCTTCGATCCCCGGCCGAGTCATACCAAAGACATAAAAATGATACTAACACCTGCCGCGCTTGGCGTTCAGCATTAAGAGGTTAGTGTTAGGACTGCTCGGCCTGTTGTCCGGATAATGGGACTGGGTGGGATATCATGCTACATGTATGCGGCATGATGCCCCAGTGCTAGACATCACTATCAACTGCCGCATTGCAGACATCGTAGCGATATGACTGAAAAATTGTTAAAGCTACGTTAAAACTCCAAATCATATCACAACACATTGTTTGAAGAAGACAAAAATGGTGTAGATTATCCAGTATTCATTTTTGTTCGAAAAAATTAAATAAGCAACAGAGAAATAGTTCCACAATTTAGAATAAATGTTAGGATTTCCAAGAATTTGAAGTGTATATTAGTTCAGCTCCTTCCGTTTATTGTATTCGGAGATCACAACCCATTACTTTAATTGGCAATATGAAAACCATAAATCAGAGATTACAAAGGTGCAGTTTGAAACTGCAAGAATATAATAGTTACATCAGACACATCAAGAGAAAAATAATCTAATTCTAGATGCACGTCTTGTGTATAGAAGTATTATTTTGCTTCATGTATATTTTGTCTCATTCATAAGACTTCATCTAATGTAATTTTTATTCACATTAATATTTGGTTGATAGTTAAAAGAAAGCTTTGGTGTATAATTCTTTCTTTCTATGTGTAGATATGTTATTTATATTTAATTTTTTATTTTTTTGGTGGGGGTATTAATGACTATATGTTATATGCATCTGTATGGTGTACTTGTCGTTGTCCAGTATCAAGTCCAGGGTGTACCTGACCAGGGACATCTATTTTACCAACAACAGAATATATAACGAATCTTTCTCTATGATGGTGGATTAATTATTCAGATTATTGTGTATGTAAACATATTTACTTGCATTTGAACTAAAGATATAATCCTGATTCTGACCATCGAAACTTCTAGAATCGAAGTTTCCATTAAGTGACAAAGTATATAGATAGATAGATATACAGATATAAATATAGATAGATAGATATAGATATTTTAAATGTTTTATGTTCAAAACCAACAAATGTAAAGAAAGTCCACAATTTTCTGTCCCACGTCGCTTGCGGACACAATGCAATACCATGTCGCTTCGGCCGCTGTAACCGCTGCTCTCTTTCTCTCTCTCCGGTATGTGGTATATATCCCTGATCAACCCATTGAGAATGAGAATACATCCCTGACCTAACCACTGATTATAAGCATATATCTCTGACCTACCCACTGAGTATGAGTATATATCCCTGACCAACTCACTGAGTATGAGTATACATCCCTGACCTACTAATTAGTAACACTAACATTAATCAGTGATTGCTTTCAGAGGGAAAAGATAATGAAGATAATGTAATCCGGAGTAAATTCGTTTATTCGGAGTAATCCCCACAATCTAATCGCAACAAAACAATGATTCGGAGTAATTCCCACTATCGAATCGTAACAAATTCTATTATTATGGGTAATGTCTACAATCTGATCATAACAAATTCAATAATTCTGAGTAAAGACAGTTGAAAAGAACCGAAACGGGTCATTTGACAAATAAAGCATGAACTACAAAATTGTTAATTTTCGGCCAATAAAAATGAAGTCAGATCATGTGATGAGTCTTACTGACCACTAAATCACCAACTAAGAAACTTTCATTGGCTGTACTAAGAATTTCCTGTCTATTCGACTTAGGACCAAGAATGTGATAGCTCACTGACCACTCGTCACCAGCCGATACCTCAGGTGGTCTCCCTTTTCTCGTAAGGACCCCACCTTAAAACAAAACTTAGCAAGTTTATACATCTGCAGAATCAGCTTCTCTAATAGCCGTCTGAAACAAACATAACTCTGGATATTTATCCTGTTCGACAATAATGATTGTCGTTTGCCACCCTTATCAGAAATAAGAGTATAAGAAGTAAAAAAGAGGATTACAATGATAAATACCTTTTGGTTGATAACCGGGGCAAAAGTGACATCATCGAAAGCCTGACCAATACATGCGTTGGCCAAAGGAATATTTTCCTGATCAACTTCATTCTCAAGAGCTCTTTTTGCCATAGCTCTAGTATCTGCACAAACTGTAAATCATATTCAGCTACTTCTTTTTCCAGAACAGTGGAAACTAACTTGATATTTTGGACAAACATAAAATTCCGATTATGTGTTTGAGTAAATTTACTTGCCACTTCGAATCCTTTTAATTTCAATGATATTTCCTTTTGCATTTGCATTTGCCGCACTTGACTTTCCCTTTCTTTTCTTACTTTTGCAATCGCAATTGAATTTACATTTCCTCTCTTTTTTCTGTTCTTTGCCAAATGGAAGATCTCTAAACTCTATTTCTGTCTGGTATTTAAATTTCAATTCTTTAAATTTCATTTAAGAATTAGTTATAAACTAGTTAAACCAAGAACATTTGCATCAAACAATTTTCTTTTTGAACAAATATTTGACCTAAATAATTTTGTTCTTCTATTCAACAAAGATGAAATTATTTCCGAAAGAGAACAGTGGTTGGCAAACTCTAGAATTGGAAACAAAACCCTCAACGTACACGGCAGTGTGAAAGCTTTCAGGTTTCACTACGTAAAATCAAAAGAGCAGGTACTAAGAAAATTCCGAAGGAAATAAACTTATATTTCGAAATCAATATCTATTTCGTATCCCGGACAAGCCCTAAATTTCCTTTACGACACTATCCTCATAATTTAAGTAACAGAAGGAAGTGAAACCAGCAAGGTTTGTAAAATGTAACAATTAATGTAATTATCAAATTAAAATGAAAATATGAGAATAACTTACAGTACTGTAAAGGTAATAAAAGAAACACGTGTAAAAGTTAAATTATAGTCCAAAAGAATGAACAGCTCCGCATAAATTTCAGAACCGGAATTGCACTGGTCTGCCAAGAATCGTGCCTTTGTCAGAATGGCACTGTTCGGAACTCCTTTGAATAATTCACAATAGTTTCAAAATAACGTTATAATCAAATTACCAATTTCTATTTCCATTGAATAATCCTAGCCATTGATTTTTCTCTCAAATGATATCTAAATACAACATAAGAAAGTTTGTAGAGTTGATATTACAACAAGAACACATGAAATACGAATAAGAACATTGTTGAGTCTGAATTATTTGTATAGCTCTTGTGCAAATTGAAACATGACTTTGACATCAGACATCAGACAAATACCTCTTGTACATTTGGTACTTTGACATCAGACATTTTCCTCTTGTCAAAAGAACCTACATGGAATTCAGCAGGAACCATGTTGGTTCGATGGTTAAAGCACTAGATTCTTGACCAGACGCTTGCAGATTCGATTCCAACTTCCGGATCACCTATTGTGGTATGTCCTTGCACAAGGCACTTTATATTACTTGCTTTTGTATGAGATAACATCGTAAATATGCGATGTACATGCTTTTGATATAACCTTCAAAGTGTGTATGTGCTATAAAACAATGCCTTATACCGACTAAAAATAATTTCATTCATGACTGCAGATCAAATATTGCATGACGAGCTGCATTTGAATAAAAATATAATTTTATTTCTCAAAAGGTTACGGTGTATAAAATAAATGTATTAATTGGGATTTAATCAATAAAGACCCCATAGGCTGAAGAAAACCAATATGATAAAATAATTTATTCCAAAGTTTCTTCTTTAGAACTGGATATTATTTTAAGGACCTTAAATGTAATGGAAAAATCATTTTTGTTTATATAATATTGAATTCAAAACTCTTATCTTTGTCAATTATCACCCCTGAAAAACCATGAATTTATTGAGACAATTATCTGATTTTGTTTCTTTGTTTCATAATTCGTCATATACCATTGTATCTCTCTTTGGGGTGGGGGGTGGCACATTGCATTGGACAAATCTCTTTTGGTCAGACCCAGGATGAGGTCGGGTGCATTCAATATTCTTTATATTGAGTTGCTGGTCCTAGTTAAATTCACCTCAAGATTTTCAATATAGGATAAGAAAAAGTATCAGAAATAATGCTCTTCGTCAACGAATAATTAGAAAAAGAAAATATGTTTACTTTTCACAGACAATCAGACTAATTTTCTCATTATATGCAGAAATATTACGTTATTTCTTACGCTTGTTAAATTCACTGTGCATATCATATCAGCTATGGACATTAATATATGGGACGTTTTATTTTACAGAGTCTATAACGTCACAAAGCTTTAAAATCTTGTTCATTCTGTATGAACGTAGGTAGTGACAAATCGCATAAATCTGTTATAATATAAACACATATACATCATATAATGAAGACACGACAATCATTCAAAACCCCTTTTTCATAATAATCAATAGGTCTTGCAAAATCAACTCGTTTCTAACTTGTGACAACCACACACTTTACGGTGCGCGTTTGAATATAGGAATGAATGCACCACTTATCGTATCACATTAGTCAGCATTCAATAATAAATGTACACGCTTTTCTGGTAAATGATATATGTAAATTATCTTTTTCCAGGTGAGTGAAACACGAACGTGAGTCGATCAAGCCCAGACAAATTTGCAATCCCATCCTCCAATTTGACGTAAAATGTGCATAACAAAGACAGGCTTATAAAAGGCTGGTGTTAACTATCTACTCAGTATCAACTACTCTACCTGGATTACAAAACCATCTATTGTTGTAACTTATAATAGTTGAGAAAAAGTAAGTATTTAACTATTCATATGTATATAACAATAACAGACAGTTTATATATTTTTGACTTCTAGATATTAACAATGGTACTATGACGTTGACCCTTACTTCTAAGAGATTTAACGTATACAAATGAGGTTTTTTTTCTACTTTTGTGCATAGTGTATAATAGTACGTTTTGGTGTCACTGAAATTGTGTCATATATGATGTTGTTGTAGTTCATTACATAAAGATAGTAGGCCATTGCAGGTGCGTAATGAGCATTGAAGGTACATATTGAGCATTACAACATGCATGTAATGACCTGCATACCAATTTTTATGTAGCTCAGGACTGTGGAACATTCTGTCAAAACTAATTTCATTTTTGCACTGAAATAATGTTTTGACTTATATGTAACAGGCTCCTATTGCATCGGGTGCTATCTATAAATCTCAAACTTCCGATTTTAACATGAATCTGACATTTTAAATATGGATCAGTTTTGTAATGAAGAAAAGTGACAGGCGCGTTACATACGCCGGGTATTTGCAGATTAACCAGATATTTAGAACTTAACCAGGTATTTACAAATCAAACAATGGTTAATAATGCACGCCACGAATCGGATACGATTTTTCTTAAAAGCCGATAACACAAGTACAATTATATTGTTTGAAGAAAATGTCTTGAAGCCATTCCTGATGTTAAGCATGTCACAAATGTAGAATGATCAAAATTTAATTTCTAAGGTGAATACTGATTTACAATCTAAACACACTTTAGCCTGAGGCTGATGAATTGATTTTTATATCTGTCTATTAATTCACAGGTTACAAAGGAGAAAAAAAAGCTGATGTCATTAGCATGAGGAAAAGTGTGCTAGTGTTTATATACTTTTCGACGTGTATGGCTCTCGCTTTAGTAGGGGTCCTCTTAAACATTATCAACATTGATTAGTCCCATACAAACTTTGCAAATGGAGTCTTAATAGTGGTGGTATTAAGCATTATACAAGGTCCCGTTTTAGAAATCACCGTCCAAAAGATTTTATCAATTAATGTCTCGAGAAAGTGCTGAGAAAACAAGAAGATTTCAGCTGACATATTGACCATAGTTTTGAACTATAACCTTCTGGCAGCGAGTACAGATGACATCAACGAATGTTTTGAAAACATGTACGAAGGGTACATCATCAATCTTTGACCAAACGTTGTTGCTGTCGTAGTGAGTGCAACAAACGAGGAAGAATTGAAAAAGTACGAGTTAAAGAAACTAAAACACCTACAGAGTCATAATTTGCAAAGAATTGTTTCGTGAAGAAGTATCATATGCAAAAGGAGATTACGGATCTGTGGATCCGATTCGCCTCAGCAATGTTTGGCAGGTTTGTAAAAATATAGATCCAACAGTCTTTGTTCGTGAGTATTTAGATGATATATGTGACAAATATGCACGAGAGTTTATGGTCGTGCATCGTGTGAGTCGTGTTCTTCGAAAATGTGGCCAGTACCAGGACCTCATGTTGTTATCTGAAGGAGTAGATGAAGCATACAGTTACTGTGATCCGGAATATTACGGAAAAAGTGCTCGTCCCTACGGGCAGCCTCTATTTCATTCTTCTGCGGACGTAAATAATATTTGTAAACGAAAATTTGATTACACTCTAGTCCTTGACGCTGACAGTGGAGGGCCTAAAGGTTTTGTGACCCAAATACTGCAGATAGCTACAACACAACAGGAAAGGCCAATAATTCAACCAGAAATAAAGCTTCATTGCAAACCAAACGACACAATTTTCATGCATCTAGAATACATGAAACAAGCCATATACACACCGATGACAAACGCTATTATGACTTATTTGGTCAATCTAGATTCTTTGTGAAGGCATTGATTCAAAATCGTGTGTACATTGACAAAGTAATTGGCACCAAGGACAAATTGATTGAACGTGTCCCGGTTGATGTTCTCAGCCATGACACATTTGAAGCAGCCATTTTGAAACCTCTATATGCTGGATCTGTTTATTTACTGGAAGTTCCAAGCTATAACTTTATTACCTGGAATATTCGTGAAAGGAGATGGAATAAAGGTGAAATTCCTCTTGCTATGTATTTTTGGCCAAATGCGTTTGGCAGACCGATGTGATTCTTGCAAATGTGTCTTCATCGACAGAATTTTAACATGACCAAAGTGAGAACACCAAGTAAATTTGATTTGTTTAGTTCTTACCTTGCTAATTTGGCCGTTTCGGCAAATGTTTATGAGACCTCTGCTTCTGTTAGACATATATGTGGTTATACAAAAATTGATTTTCTTTATTCTTCTATATCCGTTATCATCGTCATAATCTTGGTAATCGTCTTCCCAAAGATAACAACATGCAACAAGACAAACTACAAGAGCAAGTTTCTGGAGTCAATAACCTCAATTTGTCAGTTTACCGAGGAGACTGCTGTAGGTACAGTACGTATTTGCCGGTCCTGGGTAGCCATTTTGGCACCAATGTCCAATGGATTCCACAGAGGGCCATAGGACTCGGACATGTAGCATGATGTCCCACGCAGTTTCATTATCCTGGAATTAGACCGACCAGTCCTAACACTAACCTCGTAATGCTGAGCGCCAAGCGAGGCAGCTGTTAGTACCATTTTTGTAAGTCTTTGGGATGACTTGACTGGGGATCGAACCCACTTACTTCCGCATCAGAGGCGGACGCTCCAACCACAACGCATCCGAACCGGTTCCTCGATAGATCTAGCAAGAGATAAAAGAATGCATGTCATCACATTTATTGAACATAGTGATCTTACGATGTAATTTCTTGGGATTGTTAAAATTTAATTTTTTGAGGATTTTTTAGAAAATGTAATTTTCGGAATTGTAAGTTAAATTTGCATAATAAATATTATTTGTCTAATAATAAAAATGATTTTTCTAAATTTTGTGTTAAGTCATTTCATGTATTATGGTGCTGTTTACAAAGTCCAATAGTGTTACAGCGGTATAATTGTAAAACAACTGCTGTATCTTATAAAACAAATCTTAAGAAGAGGCTTTCTCAAGTCCGCATTCTCAGACGTTGATTAAAACTAGGTTGGGGTCTAGGTTGTGCATTGTAAGCGATTTTAGCGAAGCAAGTTATCCTTGGGAACACAATAGTGATTCTTTAGAAGCAAGAGGGACAAGCGTGTTCCAAAGGTAAATAAGTGATACCGAGTGTTGTGAGGTCATGACATATCATGGGCAAAGCAAACGTCTGGGATAAGTATGTAATATTTGATTCTTAAGCTTTTAGCGTTATTGGCCATTTTTGTCGACTTCTAATTCTAAAATACAGAAATTATAGAAGTGTCTGAAGATGATTAGCTCTAATTTAATATAGCATTTTTTATTATATATTTTCAATGATTTGTGCGTAATTTACTTGTATATTTAGTGTAGTGTTGTTTAATTCAATTTAATAAAGAATTGTTGTCCTGCAGACTTGGATTCTGATTTCATTTTTTCCAGTTCAATGCCAGTATTTATTTGTTAATATGAGCGATGTAACACCTACATCGCAAGAGTGACACTGCCGCTTAAAGGAGGCCAGAATGATTTCTTTCTCTTTTCTATCGGAGAGTCGTTCCATCAATAAACTTGGCAATGACGAAAGAAATCTATGCCCAATAAACTGACCATTACGCATAAAATAAATTTCTTGAAAGTAATATCAGCATATTTGTTAACTTTATATTCCCTTCACATTTAAATTATTACAGTAGATTATTAAGTTTAGTCAAAATTATCAAAAATTAAGTCCTGAACACTAAACCGTAGTTCTTTAAAATATTAAATGGGAGACTACGTCCATTAAATGTAAACCTTACTCCAATTTACACAGGATGCAACAACCATCAATCATTTAAAACTTATACGTATCGGACATGAGAGACTTCGTCCACTAAATGTAAACCTTATCCATATATTACATGGAAGACCCCGACCATATCTCTGTATACCATACAGAGATATGGTCGGGGTCTCCCATGTAATATATGGATAAGGTTTACCATATCTCTGTAGTACATTGGAGAATGTATACCATATCTCTGTAGTACATTGGAGACGCTGACCGTTAACTTATGTAAACATTATCTCCATAGTACATGGGAGACCGGGACCCCGAGTGGCCGAGTGGTCTAAAGCGCTCTCCGTTACGGATCACTGCTATTTCACCTCTGTCTGCGTGGGTTCGAGTCTCGGATTCAGCCAATGTGGGTATGTGAGAAAGCTTGCCAGTAGGTTCTCGTGGGTCGGTGGTTCTTTCCGGGGGTTTTCCGGGTTCTTCCTCCACCATTAATACTGGCCGCAATGTATAGCCTATCGTGTGCTGAAAAATGGCGTTAAACCCTACAACAACAACATCATGGGAGACCCCATCCATTAAATGTATACCATATCTCAATAGTATATGGGAGACCCCATCCATTAAATGTAAACCTTATCTTATTATGTTACGTGTTTAGGCTCTAATAAACGGTCACAAAAGAAAGATTGAAAACACCAAGCGTTGAAAAAATAACGAATTATTTATTTCCCTGGAAAAACACTGTAAAAATGATTAAAAATAAGAACGTACGGTTTTAAGAATCAAATCCAAAAATGATCCAAGAATAATCAATGAATTAAATTTTAAAAATCATAGTAATGAAATGTTCAAATCAATTCAAGATAGAGTTCCGACGAAAAATCTGTAGCCTTTATGGTGTTGTATCGTCTACAGTTCTTCCACAGTCAATAAAATTCCGGTGTTTGAATTTCCGAATAAAATTTTAAAAAATGTCTTTGTCCAAGAATTTTGTATGAGCACTCAACTATTTCCAGGAAAAAGAATTAATGTTTTAGAATCCAACTACTTTGAATCAAAACTACAACTCCAACCTGCCACAACAGACACTTTCCAAGGTCACTATTAAAAACAACTAATGCGCAATTTCTGAAACACCAGAACTGCGAAATGGAAGCTGTTTACATATGAAACATCATGTAGCCCGATGATGACCTTGATAAAAACCAATCATTTTATTCCGAGAATATAAAAAAATAAAAAGTTGTTTACTTCTCTCACTGATTTCTAAATCTGGAACTGGCTCAGCTTTAGGTGTTTACAACTGAAGAGTCAAGGTCAAACTATTTTCAGAAAAAATATCGAGTTCCTAGTAAATAAAATTACATTATTTTGACGTGTAATGAGATTAAAAATAGAAAGATTTTAAAACTTAAAAACAATTAAATTAAATCAAATATAGATTAAATATATGTAGCAATCGCAATAGCACATTGGAGACCCCTTACATTAAATCGTGTAAACCTTTAAGCATTAAGATGATACTTAGCCATATTCTTTTTTATAATCTGGGTTCTCTCAGCTATCTGTAAATCAGTAGAGCAAGTCTTGATGAAGATGCTTGCTTTTCAGCTCACATTGCCATAGAATATATAGTGGAAGAATTCTTTTACAATGTTCTTCATTTTCTTCTTTTGCTCTTCCTCCTCGTCTTCTTCCTCTTTCTTCTTCTCTCTCACTTTGCCCATGAGATTATCTGAATGATATGTCAGAAACACTTTGTTAACATTTATAAAGAAATGTGATGATTTGATCGCTTGTTATATACTTGAAAATCATTTGAATCAGCAGGAGGGTCTGCGATTAAAACTTTCATAATACTTCCCTGTTTGACACAATATAATTGACAGATACCTATAACTGTTCTTGATAAAAAAGAATTAAGAAAAAGAAAATAAAACTCATTTTGTACTTTATCTTATTGACGTTTGTAACCTTATATGTGTGTCAGTTTCACTTGAATTTACCGTGAAATCGATAGATTTACTCAGTTCTTTCTAGAAGGCTAATTCCCCATTAACGTCACATATTAGAGCAAGACCCTCTTAATTAAGGGAAGTAATACATGCCGTAATTTTGAACAACCTAACTCTTCATTACAGTTTCCGATACATTTATGGAATTAGATTTGAGTAAATTTTACTGGAAAAACATTTTTTTAGCAACACATGTTCTACAAAATGCGTGAAAAAGTTTCTCCATAACGATTTATTAATATAAAGCCTCGTATGTAACTTTGTTCCAGTCCACGAAACCTTTCATAAATATTGTAGTGTAGACTCATAACAGGGTATGAGTTATTAGGGAAAATGCCACGGCGATTTTTTTAAGAATAGTAATAAATGAATCACAAAATGCTTGAATGGAGTAAGACTTGTACACACTTTGTTTCAAAGAGACAAAATATGAATAATATAACATTATCTTCGCTCGATACAAAATAATTACAAAACAATCATTATTTCTTGTGTTATATAGTTTCTCAGATATAAATATATAGAACCAATGTGGTTTGTTTAGGATATTTTTAGCGTCGAGATAAGGTTTGACATGACCAATGGTATAACTGTATGTGTTATGCACTTCATAAAACGGTAACAGTTCCACTTGTTTTTGTTAGAAACATTTAAAATTGAAACTTTGACTATGTCATATAAATGTAAATTCTTAAACGCAGGTTGGTTTCAATTCATGAAATACTCAGAAAAAAATAGAATGATATATGTTTGGGATGGAAGCACATAGCTGGATAGACAAGAACAGAAATGTTAGAATTATAAGCGCTGTATAAAACATGACGAATGTGACATACATTGCATTTCCAAGCTTATCAATGCAGTCATCGATTATATATATATATATATATATATATATATATATATATATATATATATATATATATATATATATATAACTCCTTCATTAAAATGAGAGAGAGAGAAAAAAAAACAATTTTCTGGTCGGTAGTAATGTTAATTAAAGAAGAATAGTGACTTATATCAACTGTAAATATACTGAATATTTTGCTTACCTCTTGTTGGGTGGTCATTTCACTTAGCTTCTATGCCACACTTATTTCCATTCACCTATATATGGATGGCTGAGCGTTTAGTGTTTGTGGCGTTCTGCTTCCTTTTTTTATGTTTAAATCATAAGTGTGTCTTATATTGATTAAATCAATGTGAACAAAACTAGAAACTCAAAACAGAAAACAATGACCTTATCAATATGCAAAAGGTGATTGTGAATAGCCACAAAAAGTATAGAACTACTTTTTGTAGCGTACACACTCGGCCAGAATGTGAAGAGTTTAATCACTCGGTCAATACACAGTTGTGTGTGTGTGTGTTGTGTGTGTGTGTGTGTGTGTGTGTGTGTGTGTGTGTGTGTGGTGTAATTTTCATTTGTTGCTAATGCCATTCCAACGTTTACGTTTTTTCTTGAATATTTTTTCTATAAGCGATATTAGCAAAATTTTCTCTCTGGAATTAATCAATATATAGTACAAATATAATACGTTCAATTATTCATTATACTTTTTATACCAATATTTGTATCCTTTGGGGTTTTTTTTGGGAATATTCCGCTCTTTGTCATTAAGTGTTCTTGAATATATTTATACGCAGCAATCGCAGAATATAAAACTTCCAGAAGAAAAGTCATTCAAATACATTTACAATAGTACTATGATACTAAGAATAACCCCAAAAGTAATTTACTTAATCTCCAATAAAGTAGTTCTGTTTGCGTAGGATTCCATCATGTGCTTTTATGTAAATGTTATTCTATCTCTTTTTCTTTCTTTCGATAACCATCATACTATCATTCAAGCTTTCAGCTGTCGACGTCTAGTCAAAACTTTGGGCTGTGTGGATTATGAACTACTGTCAAAAGAACAAATTTTACAAGACGAGACCATTCCTTCGAATCTTTGGGAGACGTGTTGTGTGGGTTACTGACTACAGTTCTGAATGATTTAGAAGAGTGCTCGACACTGAGTTAATTTGTTGCAAAATCCAACTGAGCGAGACTACGAACATTAATCTACGCTTGGAAAATCTACGCAGTTCAGTCATGTGACATTTAATACGGATATGACTTCTATACTCTGTGTCCATGGTCAATTGCGCATGCACGTGCATTTTCTTGATTACCGTCACCCTGGATTCGTAGCAGAACATTTACTGACGTTAAAAGAAGAAACAATTGAATTTTTGGTGACGAAAGCGCACCAGAGGGCAAACATGGAGAGCTAACAGTGTCCCATTATGGGCGAATAGATTAAAAAAATACCTCAAATTTTCGGTCACGAGCTCAATGTGCAACACTAATTCTAATTAGGTATGACTTTTGCTTTTGCTTATGCAACGCTAGTGATGTCACTCATGTAGAGCATTACGTTCGCCGTGTGCAAGTTATTTCGGGTATATAAACCTACCAAAAAGATATCTTAGAAGCAATATAAAGTCATGGATTCAAATAGCATTCAAAATGATGGTGGGTTTGATTACCATCACCTTGCTATTTTATATTATTATTTAATTGTCAGTCTGTATTTGGAAATTGAAAGAGTAGCAATTTTGTAAATTTAGGTGTGCGTGTCTGTGTGTGATTTTTGGATTTTTAACGTAGCTCTAAGACTGTTTCAGTCATATCGTTACGATGTCAGAAGTGTGGCGGTTTACAGTGATATATAGCATTGGGACAACATGCCGCAGACACGTGGCATCGTGTGCCACTTAATCACATTATCATGACACCAGGCCGATCAGTCCTAACACTAACCTTTTAATGCTGAGTCAGGCCGATCAGTCCTAACACTAACCTTTTAATGCTGAGTGCCAAGCGAGGCAACTGCCAGTCCCATTTTTCTTTGGTGTGACTCGGCCGGGGTTCAAAGCCGCGACCTCCTGCATCCGAGGTGCACGCTTTAACCACTTAGGCCACCACTCAAGTCTGTAAATTTGGAGAGGCTATAACAGTAATCAATGACACAAACACGTTTGAGTTCAGAGATAACTCTTTTTCTTTTGTTTCACATGTCCGGAGAAACTGTTCATTTTTAGACAGAAAAAATACATTCAGTGGAATGAATTGGTTTCTCAAGGGAGGTTCTAATTTATAGAAAAGTCGCTTTTTGTTATCGGACCGAAATAAGGCGTTGATTTCAGCTTACCCGTGTGGGAAAATGAAAATGCTCAAATGTACAAAGAAATGTACCAAGCATGACAAAGACGAAATAGCTGTATTCCTACATGTTACCTCCACTGAAAGGCTTTATCATCGACTGTACGAGACGAAATGCAGCATCAATTCAGTTGAATCATAAAGGATCACCATGATTGGATTATTCTATTCTGAGTGTGAAGCCAGTAGTTTCAAAGGGAAACTAACATTGGATCCATCGATATGGCAACTATACGAGAAATAAAATAATATTTAACTTCAGCACGCTAAATTTAGGCATAGCTTACTCGACGATAAATTTAGGCATAGCTTACTCGACGATAAATTTAGGCATAGCTTACTCGACGATAAATTATATAAGAAGTGAACTAACTGACTGACTTTCGAAAACTGACCATGTCACACCAAAGGCTTAAAAAATAGTACTAGCAGCTGTCTTGCTTGTGGCTCAGCATTAAGAGGTGAGAGTAGGACTGGTCGGCCCGGTGTGAAGATAATATGACTGGGTGGGTCATGATGCTACCGGGCTGCGGGATGGCGCCCCTGTGCTTAGACATCACAATAAACCGCCACACTGCAGACATGACTAAAGTTTTATTTGTTAAATCTACGTTAATATGTGTATATGTGTGACTACCCGTTGGCCTAAGTGGTTGCCGATTCCGCCTCAGATGCAGGAGGTCTTGGGTTCGAACCCTGGCCATGTCATACCAAAGGCTTACAAAATAGTACTAGCAGTGTCTTGCTTGTTGCTCAGCATTAGGAGGTTAGTATAGGACTGGTCGGCAGGATAATATGACTGGGTGGGTCATGATGCTACATGGCTGCGGCATGACTCCTGTGCTAGACATCACAATAAACCGCCACATACATGACTAAAGTTTTCAAAGCTACGTATATATATATATATATATATATATATATATATATATATATATATATATATATGTGTGTGTGTGTGTGTGTGTGTGTGTGTGTGTGTGTGTGTGTGTGTGTGTGTGAGCAGTTTCAGTCGAGGAGCCGAGACACAGGAGGACGAGACTGGGTTTGATGTCGAGGCAGAAAAAGTTCGATTTTGATTTGATTAGTTAGACGTTCGAACGCAGTCTGGAATTTAACAGCTTCATGAAGGAAGATCGATAGAATGACCATGCTAGCACGATTTGGGCGAAAATTCGCTAAAGAACGAGCGTATCTGGTCTCCGCCTGTGTCAAACGAATATGTCGCGTTGCCTATAAATTACCGTAAAAGCTATAGTCAAACCGACTAAATGATATGGGGAAAGAGAGATGTGTTAGAAAAGAAAAAAAAACTGCAGCGTCGGTAGCAGTGTTAATTAAAGCATAAGAATGAATTAGACCTACTGTTTCGGCATTTCGCTTAGTTTCTTTTCCACGCTCGTTTCAATACACTCGCAAGTAAGTGAATGGATACGCGATCAATGTTCAAGAAGCCAGCCTGGCTGTGTTTGTAATGGTCTTCTTTCTTCATTTTTGACATTTAAACCATCTTTTATGTTTAAATCATATGTGCATCTTTTATTCATTTAATCAATATGAATGAGAATAGAAGTTCAAAAATGCAAAGAAGCAACTTATCGATTTGCAAAGAGGATTGTGAATTGCCTTAAAATGACAGAACTACATGTTTTAGCGTATACACTCGCAGGGATGTAAAGAGTTCATTCACTCCATCAATTCACAGTATCGTGTAGTCAGTCTTAGTTCCGTTTTAAAGACAAGTATGTGCATTTTTATGTGATATAAATAAAATATATGTATAATATGCACGCTGTATCTTTGAAATACCACTCGTATAAATTTGTCAATAAAAGGTAACTCGACAAACCTCAAATGTTATGCTTGTATATACATACTGTTTGATATCACTATGACATATTTTACCGATATTTAACATTACCCTGCAATAACAACATGACCATTGAGCAACTCTATGGGATTGGTCAGCGTCAGGTAAAACTTTGCATCTACCATATGGTACAATGCATATACGACAGGGTATAATACAGTTACGATTCGGTACAACTAATATATAATAGAGCACAGTGCATATACCATCGGAAACAACGCATATACGATAGGGTACAATGCAGTCCGACTTATTTGTGCATTTAAGTTTCTAAAGTACATCGCAAAAGTATGATCAATGTATCAATTTAACTACAGCATTTTATAAAGTATTTTCAAGCGTGTCGCCCTTATATATAGCTGCTTACATTCAAGATACAAATTCCACAAATTAGTTTGCAAGCAAAGGCATCTCCTTGCCATCTCAAACTTATGCTGTGTTGGACGACTGAGAATATGCGGAAAAGAAAAATCAATATCTAGCTTATAAATTGAGAAGATTGATCAAGGAGTAGGTAAGGTAATTTTGGAACCAATTATTATATATTTTTCTTCTATTTAGAACATGCATGTTGCATTAAATCTGTATTGACACTCTTTGGTCAATCACTCGCTAAGCACGCGGAGAGAGCGAATGGGCGATATGACATCATCCATAAAATAGACCTAGGTCAAGAACACTGACTGGGTAAACCATACTCATATCAGTCCACCCTTCTCTTCCGTCAGCTTGTGTAGATAGCCTACTATTTTCGAGCAAAGTGTTTATTTATATTGTGCGTACTGAATACACCATTATTATTTTGGAATCATCCTTTCTTGTGAGTAGTAGAGAACGGCAGAAGAAAAATTATTAAGTGTTTGTTTTCTTCAGAAGCAAAAAAGCAGCCTACAAATACCCGTATGTAATATCTAAGATCGAATAACAAATACACTCTAGAGCACCTCAAATTAGAGGCTGACATGCAAATAAATAGATATTACGCGGAACAGGACCCTCAACACGTTGTCAATATTTTCATCACTACGTGTTCGCTAGGAGACTGACGAATAGCTAAGCACGTGTCGGATGTTTGTCATTTCCAGGTCGCGTTCACTAATTTAAATATTAAATAAATCTTTCTAGCGAGAAGCATCTCATTTTTAAGTCTTGAATGAAATGAGTGTAGCATGTGGACGCCCATTAACAATATACTTGTTTTCGCACCCACAAAGAGATTTCTGTAATAGGCATTAATTAAGATTGATAAATACTTGTTCATAAACATCAAAACATATGATTTTAACTTGAAACAACTAATTCCTTTTTTGCTTTTTCTACAAAATTTCTTTACTGTACCAGAGTTTTATCTACCCGTGCATTATGCGTCGTATGCGCAGACTTTTCCGATAGGTAAATTGACACACCCCAATATTATGTTTTGCTGATTAACAGAAAACAAAGGTTTGGTCTAAATATCGTCGCTGGTACGTAAATTGACGCACTCAAATGTTATGTTTTGCAAATTAACACAAAATAAAGGTTTGCTCCAAATACTTTATTGGCTTGATTGCAACTCTTCCAAACAGGGAAAACTCGCACATCAGCTTCTAATGCTGATATTATCATAATACATTGGGTAACAAGTGAGTGTGGAGCCTAGAGCTGACCTTATGTGACCTGTAAATGTCACATCATTTGTAGCAACAGGATATTAGAACCGTAGAATCACCACACACAAGAAAGAGGCTGACAATAAATACTTGATTTTAACGTGATTCTCACGAGAAACGATTGTATGCGCATCCTTGTCACGCAACGAAGCAACAATTGCGTTGTACCAAGATTCAGTCAGCATTCGACTAAAAATGGCGTCCAAGGCAAAAAATAAAATAAAATAGATTCGAAACAAAAGAAATTATCATTTAGTCCGCGTTTTTACAATCGACCGTCGATAATATTATTGTTATCGAACCAGTGGAACCTTCATCATCTAAAGATGAGGTACTGGTTACTCGTAAGAGAAAACGTAACATTTTGTGCAGCAGTAGCTGAAAACATACAGCTGGCTACGTTTAAAAAAAAAGTTAAGTCGAGTGAAGAATGGAACATTGAAGACGCATTAATGTTTTGCCATATATGTACAGAGTCTAAAACAAAATTCCATGACCAAATGTGCAAAAAGCGCAACTTTTAAAACAGTACACTGACAAGGCATGCTTGGTTACCAGAACACAAACTGCTGATTGAAGGTCCACAACACCAGACAGATTTTAGTGCAGTTTTACAAACAAGACATAGCAGTGAAAGTGATACTTAAGTGTGTACATTGGCTGAGTGTAGAACATATCCCTTTTTTGAATTGCAAATCTCTTCCTAATTTAATACACGACTTAACGGCTGAAGAAATTTATGCCACTGGCATTTTGGAGAAATCTGCCGTTCAGTATCACTTGGCTACTACTTGTTCAGAATTACTGGAGAGCCTATCAAATATTGTTGAGGATAGTCTTACACGTGACCAGCAAATTCGTCATTTGTGACGGCAATGGCATATGAAAGCACTGACATATCCAATAATAAACGGCTTGTCATATATGCTCAGATTATTTATGATGACATGAAACCATCAACAAGAATGTTCAGACGCTTCTGGCATGGGGATTGCCCTATTGGCTTTAGCCACATTATATAAATAAGATTTTTGTTTTGTATTTGAACAATATAACTGAAGAGTTTGGATTTTGACACACTGTTGTTTGACTTGATGAATCAAATGACTTATATGAAGCCATTTGTAGATGAAACACTGCTGTACAAATATGTACATCACTTTTTTTACTGTAAATCTTGTGTGGCCATTTTCCAACACATAAATACAAAAGTTGCCGAACGTGAATTATTTTTCAGCTAGGCTAAGAATATTCTTGGCAGATCTTCACGTTTCCCTTAATCGTTGGTTATTTTTTGTTGACTATTATTTAAATCATCTTTCAATAGTCCAGCAACGACCCTATATTCGTCTAATTTTGCAACAGTCAAATATCAAAGTGTAATAATACAAGAGAAACTACCCAACAGCTTACAACTGTTCAAATGCTTACCAAATCAAAATATCGACTAATCTATCAATCAGAATGGAGTCATTTCATTTGAGTCATACCAGACTGAACACACACACACACACACACACACATACATACATACATATATATATATATATATATATATATATATATATATATATATATATATATATATATATATATATATATATATATATATATATATATATATAAAACCGCTCCAGTAGCCTAGTGGCGATTCCCGGCAGAGTCAAACCAAAGACTTTAAAAAAGTGTTACTAACAGCTGCCTCGCTTAGGGCTCAGCATTAAGATGTTAGTGTTACGACTGGTCGACCTCGTATCAGGATGATAACACTGGGTGGGACATCATGCTACATCTCTGCGGCATGATGTCCCAGTGCAATATACATCACTATAACCTGCCACACTGCAGACATTGTAGCGATATGACTGAAACATTGTTAAAGCTACGTGAAAAATCCAAGTCACACACACACACACACACAGACAGACATATATATATATATATATATATATATATATATATATATATATATATATATATATATATTTCAGTCTCTAAACAGGCCAAGTCTTCTGTAATTCTGAAAAATATTTACATTTTATGCAAATCTATAAGTTGTATATATCTATAGTACAGAAGGTTTTAAATGGTAAATTTCCATTTTAATAAGTAACCATAATAAACAATCCACTGTTGCCTGCAGAAGGTCCCGTATTGGATAACATAGTTTAAAAAAATGCGAAATGATTTTTCTGTTCATAATTGAGTAATTCATGCATGCATTTATCTATATATCTTGTTTTAATTATAACTTAACCTTTTGCTTCTTTAAATTACGTTGTTCTGTCAATGCAATAGTGTCATAATAAATACGTTTGACGAAATGTAACCTTGAAGTCTCGCAAATTATTTGCATCATGATACACATCACTACTGATAAACGTGTATCGAACATAATACGGATGTCCAATCCTGGTATATATGCGTATGACTCAGATTTTAAACTAGAAAATTACTCATTATGTTTTAATATATTCTAAAGGTTATTATTCTAGCTGACGAATCCAAGGGACCACTCTCGCTGACTAATTCTACTGCCTGCTTGATGTTACTTGTATATATTTCATCCACGAGGAAATCGGCATTATTTGTACAGGCAAGAGTTCAAACTATTTTGATGGCTCACCTTTTGACCACTAGTAATATTCATGTGATGTGCTACTTTTGCGGAATTTTTCTTAAGGTAGCAATTTCAACGGTGAATCAATTTATTTTTTCCACGATTAATCACGACATAAGCCCTACACAAGATTTTGAAACTACATGTACAAATGAAAAGTGGAGCAAGCCAACAAGTATAAAAACCGCAAAGTTAGAGACAGTCTTCACTTTTTAAGTATACAGCCGTTAGGTATTCTAGTATTCATAGCGCCCGAAAACTTATATTTAATCCGTTGCACCAAACGGTAAGTCTACCTTTCGTATGAATCGCAGAATTTTAATTGTTTATTGCTAAGTTGGCTGTTATTTTTTCTAAGTTTATTTGTGTTTTATGTTTATTTATTTTTTACATAATAATACACAATTTAAATTTTAATTTGTATGCACAGGTGCCAAAACTATTTGTTGGTACACACAGTGTGCACATGCATGCGAGTTTTGACCTTCATTAGTAAAATATTTTTCATACATGGGAAGACAGAAAATAGCTAAACATATGGCATTTTGCTTTGACTCGTTATTTCTATCGTTAAGTATATTTTTTGTTCATAATGTTATAAATTGGCTATAAGAATTTTCGAAACAAGTAACCAGTCATGATTAGGGAGAAAAAGGGTAAAATAAACTCTAAGAGTTTTATGATTTAGTGCTATTTTAAAGGCTTCAAATGATAACTTATAAAGCAAAATATACAAATAGAATGACACAAGAAATAAAACTAAGGCGTTAACAGTTATACGACATATAAGTGAACCGGTATGACTTGGTGTTTATCTGGTTGTAAATGTGCTAAGTGGACCGTTTTGACATAGTGTGCTGTATGTTTATATAGTCATATGAGTGGTAAGTTGACCGTTTTGACATAGTGTACTGTATGTTTATCTGGTTATATGGGTGATAAGATGACCGATTTAACATAGTGTACTCTGTTTTTACCTAGTTACAACAGGTGATAAGTTGACCGTTTGACATAGTGTATTGCATGTTTATCTGGTTATATTGGTGATAAGTTGACCGTTTTAACATAGTGTACTGTATTTATATCTAGTTACAACGGGTGATAAGTTGACCTTTTGACATAGTGTACTGTATGTTTATCTGGTTATATGGGTGGTATGTTAACCGTTTTGACATAGTGTACTGTATGTTTATATAGTTATATGAGTCATAAGTTGACCGTTTTGACATAGTGTACTGCATTTTTATCTAGTTACAACGGGTGATAAGTTGACCGTGTTGACATAGCGCACTGTGTTAATCTTGCCACGTTATCCTCTCCCAAACCCTTTTAAGAAAAACTGATTTTTTTTAAACATGAAAACAACTGTTAACGCCCAAACAGCGTTAGTAAAATACAGATATAATACTTACTTGATATTTTAAGAAATCGAATTTGCATGAATTCGTTTTAAATAGATTAGAATTGCTCTAAAAGAATTAACTATACATGCTTTGTTACGTCAATCCAAAACTGTTGAGAATTTTAAAATCAAATTATAAATTCTTTCTGGCTAATAAAGGTAAAGTGACGGAAATACAACTGGAGAAAGTAGCACTGGAGTTCTAAATGAATGCCATACAGATATATTCTTTCACCTGAGGTAATACATTTATTGCACTGTGATGAATACGAGAAAAAGTCAAGAGAAAATTGGTTCTCATGAATCATAATTAACCAAAAACTAATCTTCGCTAAAAGCAATACATTGATGTTTTTTGCTGTTCCGTGAGACAGCACCAAGCATATTAATTTCACAAGGAATTTCAACCATGTGGAAAAACCCAATTGCTGAGGCGACAAACTAACCTACCGACAAACAAGCCTACCGACAAACTAACCTACCTTGTCATATAGTCAATGACTTATATGACAGACAGCGTCTGCTTGAGTCGTAACTGTGTGTTTACGCTATCGGGATAATGAACACGTTTCAGTTTTAATTTTGGTTGATCGTTTTGTTGACATTTATGTTTTCATCCCCGATCAGTAGCGAACTTAAGTAGGGCGATTTTTCTGGTTCACTTGTTATCGGTTTAACACACAACTTTGGTCATCACGTGCCACAACTTTAACTTCGATAGAGCTGACTGCACCAGCATCATTGCCTTCTGATGTTAAGGAACAAGTTTATGGCTTGCAGTTCCCTATTTCTAATGCAAATAGATTCAACTAAAGCAACTGCATTTTTTTGTGTTTGGTTTTATTTCTAGAATTTAGATCTCCCTTAAATGATCAATATTGTAAAAGTAATTAGACTAATCAATAATGATTGACAAGAATTTCGTTTAACGAGTTTAAATGTTATATATATATATATATATATATATATATATATATATATATATATATATAGCATGTACGGTGTATCAGTTATTTACCACGAGATATATATTTTTTCTTTAAAAGAAACGGAGCTTGTTGAGTTTCCTTTTTAATGAAAAATGTATACAACGGGTGGTATATCATTGAAACAGCGTACTTGCTATACATATATTTTATTTATATCACATACAAAAACAAATATTTGCCCATGGAACGGAGTTGAGATTCACTATAGGCAACTGTATATTGACCGAGTGAATGAATGAACTCACATACCTGCCGAGTGTATCTGCTAAAGTATATGTAGTGTTGTGCCTTTAGTGGCTAACCACAATCACCTTTGCAAAATGATAAGTTTATTGTTTTCATTTTTGATTTTCTATTTTCATTCACATTGATAAAATCATTATAAGACATACTTATGATTTAAACATGGGTGACGGGTTTAATGAAGAAAGTAGAACACTACAAACACATCGTTAGCTGCTTGAACACAGTGAACGCTCAGCCATTCACGTACCTGCGCACGGAAATTTGCCTTGAATAGAAACTAAGCACAATGTCGAACCAACAAGAGGTAATTAAAATATTTTAATGTTTTTACAGTTGATCGAATATATATATATATATATATATACATCTGTCTCTGTCTGTCTGCCTGTCTCTTCCCCCCCCCCCTTTGGTCGGTTTGACTTAACTCAAACCAACATTCATAGGTCCAGAGACCAGAGAGATCGTTATATGGCACAAGCTCGTCTTTTCATGGATTTTCGACCGTACCTTGCGAGAGAGAGAGAGAGAGAGAGAGAGAGAGGTTGGACATTTTCACATTTGATTAAGAATAAACGTTCTAATAGGTTTGAGAAACAATAACAACAACAAAGCATTAAATACATTACGGTATGTGTTCCTCCTAACAATCAAATTTACCGTATTGTGTTTACAGGTTATCGTAACTTTGTATCATTGATTACATAAACAGTGTAGATAAATTCCAAGGAAAGTGCACACTCACCGTTACGAAGAATTATATTCTTGTAGGTTACTTGGTGTAAGTTCAGTTTCCTGGTTTCCATCCAGACCATTTTCTTTTTCTCTCTCATTCCACGATTTTGCGTATTTTGCCTCATATGCATGAAATGTAAAGGGGGATACGGAAAACAGACAGAATTGCAATGAAATTTTGTACCATGTTAAATTCATTTAGAAAAAGGTCATAATTAAAAATTGTATCTTTATGTTCATACGTCACTAATGTTTAATGAGTGGGCATTCATCATCGATATACAGGCTTAGCATCGACAGCACGCAGAATGTTTATATATGCGTATTATAGCGCCATTGGCGGATCACAATTTTATATAACAATAGTATTGGTATATCAAAATGCCTAATACCAACAATTTAAATGCCATGTTTTTGTTAATTTGTGTATATATATATATATATATATATATATATATATATATATATATATATATATATATATATATATATCGTTATAGACTTATGATATTATAAGAAACTTAAGTATTTTTTCCTTCAATATTTCTTGAAGCGTAAGCAGTATTTGTGTACCACCACGGCTGTATTTATTTATGTGAATGGACGTGATTTTCAGAAAGAACATAAAACTGTGCTGCTGAAATTTCATTTAACATTAATATAGGCTTGAGGATGCAAATTCTCGCATTCATGTTCCTAATATCGCTGGCCTCCTGCCTGCCCGTTGGGGAAGAAGGGAACTTGCCTTCAAGGACAGCTGGTAAGACAATCACAAGCAAAGTAAGCAATATGTATGTATGTATGTATGTATGTATGTATGTATGTACTAATCTGTCTTCCTACCTGAATATCTACCTTACCAAACGTCTCCAATTAATCGTTTATCTGTCGAACCAAAGATATATTTTCCTTGTATTTACTGATTTCCTCTTGTGCTCGTTATCTCAATGACCGAGTTCCGACCTACTTTCTGTCCTCTATCAGCCTCATCAGTTTTTTTACTTATATGTGATGCATGTGTTTATTTTTGTTACCATCACATGTTATGTAGATAATTATGTCTCATATACATATCCAATCGAAGTTATGTATATAATTATGTCTCACATACAGATCTAATCCATGTTATGTATATAATTATGTCTCACATACAGATCCCATCCATGTTATGTACATAATTATGTCTCACATACACATCCAATCCATGTTATGAAGCAGTACCCTAGATTCTCCATTAATCTCATAATTCTCGATCAATAATAGGTCACTCATTTCTCCACGTTTTTGGTATGTCTCATTATTTTGACCATACATAATTTTGTTATAATATAAGTGTGTCGATCTGTAAGCAGAGTCAGACCAACACATTTGTTCTTTATACATTTGATTCTCGTTCAGCCATTTTTTGTTTTGTAACCACATTCTTCCTTTCCGTGATGCTTCTCCCTCTTTCTGACCAAATGTGTCAAGTTATTTAGAACTTGAAATCAAATATATTGAAGGCATCTTGCTGGATCCTGCAACTAAAAGTTTAAAATTTCACAAGTCCATGTAGGACATACTGTATATTGTACTCTCTCTCTCTCTCTCTCTCAGTTCTAATGGAGCGTCTCGTTGTTAATGACAATCATCCAACTCCTGGAAGCATAATCAGGATTACGGTTGTTTTATCTTTCCTTTTAACGTCAGTATATGTCAGAGAAGTTGAAGTCGAGGTGTCGAGACACAGGACGACAAGACATGCTGTGATATCGAGGCAAAAGAAGTTCAGCTTCGATTTGATCCATGAGACAGTCGAACTGGATCTGGAATTGAACAGTCTGATTAGAGATGATGTGAATATGTACGTAACAGAAAATAACGTCACAAGGCTGGCGGAAATCATTAAAAATAATGGAGAGGTTAGTTTTAAACAATGGTAATATTTGTGTGTAAATTACCAGTCTCACGTAAATAAAATAGCTTTATATTAGTGTTGTTTGAAAACTCGATATATCACGGTTCTACAAAATAATGTATTTCTTTACAATAGGATGTAACATTGTGCGTGTTATAAGATCTACTAACGCCTAGATTATTATTAAACATAAAAATGCTACACTGTCATACTTTTGGTCATGGCATATTAGTTGTACATTGAGAAATAATCATTTTTGTGACGTATTATCTGTATATAAAGCTATGATAAATGAAATGTTTCTATGTGTGAAACAGAAAATATCACAACTACGCTAGTAAATGTATTTTATTCCGATCTGAAAAGTATTTTGTTATAAACGAAATATATGTATCGTTATTTCATTTTTCAAAGCATTATGGATACTACCAGGATATCAAAAGCAAAGCTTCGGTCATGGTGAAATGTAACACGGTTAATTGCATTCCGGTATGTACGTATGTATGTATGTATGTAGATTAAATGCAAATATATATATATATATATATATATATATATATATATATATATATATATATATAATCCCGAGTAAAATGAAGAAAAAACATATTTTAAATTCAGTATATACTAAGAGAGTGAGAGCGGGAGAGAGTTATGAAGACAAGTTTCATGCCTAAAAGTGGAAAAATGAAAAATAATCAAACGGTATCAATATCAATAATGCGTGTTCTTCATCTTTACAAGGTCAGGGTAAAATTTTAAAGATTTAGTAAAATTCTAAAGCTGAAGGAAAATTTTAAGGTCAAGCTAAAATTCTAAAGTGGAAGTAGAATTCTAAGATTGAGGTAAAATTCTAAGGTTGAATTCTAATGTGACAGTAAAATTATAAGGTTGAAACATAATCCCAAATTTAACTCTTTGGCCACACCATTCTGAATTTTTATTTTTTATTTTAGAAGCAAACAGGTTTACTTAGATATATTGCCAGTACTATTCTGAAGATATATTGCGTAAGGTCTGAGCCAATCGCGCGTAGAATTTTATACTTTGAAATTTCATTTACAGCGCACAATACTTTCCTACAGTGGAATATGTTTAATATGATCATGATAGGACGATAAACTTTGGTCAGAATAAACAGGCCAAACATTGCAAAAGATGCGCAAAAGGCCGCCGTTTTTTTGTGTCTTAAATTGGCGCGGATTCGCATATCTCAAGGTCAGGTAATTCAGGTTTAATTATACATGAAACTGTCGTATTTTTAGATTGGTACATTTTCGGTAAATGGCAAAAGATACCGGCTTGAACCAAACAACAACCTCGCTGAATCTACTCATTTCGTCACCGAAATACGTCCAAGACCAATATATACTACCATGAATGGGGATACTAGAACAATAATTGGTAGGTAAACATAGTTTTGGTATTGAAGTCTATTTTGCATAATGTTAGTTTTGCTGTACTTTCTCTGTTTATATGAGTTTGGCCTATTATTATTAACCTATCGACTATGCGCATCCTGCTTCTTACCGGATCGACTTATATAGACTCATAAACCTTTCTTGCTCTTCTGCAATTATTATTTCAGCAGAACTGATACGTATCTACTACAAATACAAATAAAATTCGTAGACCTTGATGTTAAATTGTCCGAGAGGTAGCAATACATATAGGTGTCAAAGTTTGGTCAGCTAAAACTCTGACATGCAAGCTGTAAAGTGGTCATTATGAAATAATTCACGTATTTCTAGCAAAATGATTGGCAACGGATAAATGAGATTAGCAATAAATCCGAACTGATTGACAGTTATTGACAGATAATTTGATGTGCAGTTATGGATTTTTATTCACGTCATCTCTCATGCCTTTACTCCATCTGTGCATTTATTAATATCACCAAAGCCTTCGATTACATAGCAAGGGATAACGTATGATCTTAATTGATATAGGCTTGGTTTAAGGGAAAATATTACTGATGTAATCAAGTCGAAGTCAAGAGTTAAAGTCAAGAGGTAAATTTTACAATTTTCTTAAATTGATGGACTCCATTTCATTCAAGGTGCAAATCGATGTATAGCAAAGTCAAGGCTTAAATATGATTTTTAAAAGTTAAAGTGATGGATTCTCTTATATTCATGGTGTCCGCAAAGGTGAATATTTATCACCATCTCATTTTTCTGCTCACTATTTGTAAATGATGAAGAATGAGTTTTCCATACACGTTATTGAAGATATGGATATTGGCATGTGGGAGCTTTTCATTCTTTTATACACAGGTTACAATATCACTTTTAAGGTTTGCCCGTCCTGCAGGCCTGACTACATTATTGAACACAAAATTGTGGTAAAGGGAAACGTGTAGTTAAAACCGGAAAAACAAATGTTCTGATATTTTGGAAAAGGTGGTCCTTTACCAGTACATATTAATTTACTTGCTGTAATGAAAAACTAGAAAATGTAAATAAGTTTACACAGCTTGATCTTGTTATGACGTCTTGCGGTTCATTTACGGAAACTCATTCAAAAGTGTCAGGCCAAAGTAAATTAGCGATATATGTACTCGAAAAGAAACCATCATAAATTTACATCCTTAAAATGTGGCATATCATAAATCTTATTGACATAGCGATAAATCCCAATCATAAAGTAATTTTGAGATGTTTTGGCTTTCTTTCCTGCTCAATATATGTATGGATAGGGTCACTTACTCAAAATGACTTTATTGATAAGGCAAAGATAGAAAATGGATTTTAATATGATTTGTGAAAGATAGACTATAAGTTAGAGTTATTAGAAGTAAAGGAGAATATATATATATATATATATATATATATATATATATATATATATATATATATATATATACCATCAAACGAGTTAAAAGAAACTGGACATAGTTATTGTCAAGAACAGGTTTCTATGACGTCAGTGTTGATCTAAATTTAGAGATCCTCTCGTACACTTGAAGTTGATCCCAGGATATGGGCGAGACCTTATAAAGCAATTAATGATAGTCTGACTTTGTCACTCTTTGAAGATAAATGTTATTTTATTCTTGAATGATTTTGTACAATAATGATCTAAGTGCCAAGCTTATTGATCAATAGTTCAGAAAAATACCAATGTTTAAAATTGTTAGAACACATGAGTACCCAGCATACTGGAAGTTTGAAGATGTAGCTGCTTACAGTTATAAAGCGAGAATGTATATAAACAGTGGCATCTATCCAGTTATTTTGTACAATACTTTTACTGACCATTGCTTAAACACGACGTTGAATTACATAACTTCTGATTTTTGGTGAATTCACCTGCTTATTCCATTTAATTTATTCTGCATCTGAATGTTTATCTAATTTCGTTTCATCTATGTGTTCTTTGTATATTGTATACTATATATGGTGATAATTTGTTGCTTATTGTACTATCTCTCATTCATTTTAATTAATTGAAAATGTGCCCAGACAGTATATTAGAATGAATGAAGATTCTTTGCAAATCCCCAACATTCCATTACTTTAGCACACGTACTAGACGACAGCTTCCAATAGGTGAGGACATACGGTTGGCTCAGGTTGACTGGTGCATCCATTTGTATAATTTATGCAACAAAATTATTTGCATATCGAAAAATTAATTTACCAGCAAATTCGGGGATACTTATAAAAAGGATATTTGCACAAAAAAATTGATTATGGAAAGAACATTTCAGTCCAGTGGGATTTATTACTATTTTTTCAAGAGTCATTTATCTATTTAATGAGCGAGGAATCAAAGAGAAATTTCAAACATGATATATTATATTGATGACGTAATAGGAATTTTACGAATTCGTTATGAAGCAATATACTTCATTTTAGCAACAAGTAGCAAATCTTCACGTACCATAGTGATGTTATTTCTTTTTTATTTGTTTCAGACTACATCATCCCAGAAGAGGGATCAAAACTGATCAGCGGAACATCAATCAAAGAACCTCCTATCTCGGCCAAAGGTGGTGATAGTACAGACAAACGTGGGTCAAGAACACGAAGGGAGATACCAGCTGATGTAGATATAGTAGAACTTTACATATACACAGACGAGGCCATTATTACCAGGTGTCATTTCTTTCTTTTTCTTTGCCTGACCAAAAGTAAAGCAAAATTTTAAGATATATGTAAAGACTTTACCTCAAGGATGAAAATCGCTTTAACTAAACTTTTGCTACGAATACGTTATTTTACCGTAGAGCAGATTTTTCAAAACCATATACACGTCTATCCTACTACCTGATTATCTCTTTTGACATAACACAGTTCACAGAAGTAAGGGTCTATCATGTGAAAGCGTGTGCGCCCTCGCGTGCATGTGTGTGTGTGTGTGTGTGTGTGTGTGTGTGTGTTACTGAAGCAATAAACTGTAGAAGAAGCTGGAAAGTCAAATGGGGTGTGTGTGTGTGTGTGTGGTTTTGGATTTTTAAAATAGCTTTAGCAAGTTGAGTCATATCGCTATGACTCAACTTGTTAAAGCTATGTTAAAAATGGCAGTTTATAGTGATGGCTAGCACTGAAGCGTCATGCCGCCGACAAGGCATCACGTCCCACCCAGTCACATTTTCCCGACAGCAGGTCGACCAGTCCTAACACTACCCTCTTAATGCTGATCGTCAAGCTAGGCAGCTGTTAATACCACTTTTGTCAGTCTTTGGTATGACTTAGGCATGACTCGAACCCGCGACTTCCAGCATCTAGGTGGACGCTCTAACCACTAAGGCCACCGGAGCAGTCGAATGAAATGTTAAAGAGAAATATTCCAGAATTATTACTTTCATGCCAAAAATAATTAGAAATTAATAGAAATTTATAGAATAATTCATTTAATTGTAGTGTATGTAATTAAATACTTTCGTTCAAGGAAAATCAAAATGCATTTTGCTGTCCAAATGACATATGATGCAGGGATTCATGTCTGATGCTATCTGGCTTCACGACTAATGATATAAGGTTTAATGACAGTTGACATAGTTTCATGACAGACGACACAGGACTTCATGACACACGACATGGGGCTTCATGACAGATGACACAAAGCTTCACGGCAGATGATACAGGGCTTCAGAACGTTCACTTCAAAAGCATTCATGAATTGCCCATTCACACTGGATATTATCTAAATCAAACATTTAGGTAATAAACATTGTTACATTCTGTAATAAGCAATAAGAACAGTAATATGTTTATGTTTTAATGTAATGGAGCAAACAAAATAACTTGTCCACGGACTTTAATGAGTTAGAAATGGTTTTCATGTAGATGTAATTACTGATGTTATTATACATTGATAAAGACTGTCTGGAGAAGGTGATATTCTGAATGTATGTATAAGTTCAGAAATGTATGCGAATAAGTTGTGCTTAACCAACTTCCCACAGCTTATTAGATTATATTAACATATTTATCCATATTCTACATGTTTGTGTTCTTCAGTAAGAGAAACAACAATAAAAAGCTCATGTAGAAAATAAAAAGAGAACTTTAAGTAGTTGATATTTATAGAATAATTCATTTAATTGTAAGCATATGTAATTATAGTAAAATATACATAATCCATATATTTTATAGCAAATGTGTATGCCTCGTTTGCGGTATTTACTATTGTACACTTATATGAGAAATATATTATACAGATGAAAGATTTAGTTCAGGAAACATCGTCAAGAATAAAAGAACAACAGAAAACTAAAGTTAGTCTGGACTCATTTTAAGATCGTTTGTCCAATTTTCAGATTTCGAAATCTGTACAGCGATTTGAATACAGCTTTGGAGATGACCAGACAATATTACTCTTTAATTGGCAACGAGGTGAGCTATACTTATCTAATCTGGTCTGGCTTGCTGATTTGGTTAATTATCGTTGTCCATCTGTTTATTAGAATGAACGAACACACACATATACACGCATACACACACACTCACATACACTGATATATATATATATATATATATATATATATATATATATATATATATATATATATATATAGAGAGAGAGAGAGAGAGAGAGAGAGAGAGAGAGAGACAGAGAGACAGAGACATACAGAGAGACGGAGACAGACAGAGACAAAGAAAGACAGATAGAGAGAGATAGAGAGAGAGGTAGGTAGGTAGGATAGATAGATAGATAGATAGATAGATAGATAGATAGATAATGCACTAATTATATCAATTTTCATCATCTGGCGACATGTGAAGATGGACCTTGCATATCAACAGGTGAAAAATGCAAGCAGTGAGGGAATAGATATCCGAATATACTGTAAAGGAATTCACGTGGCTCTGGTAAGGTCCTATTTTTATTTCCTGTCATTTAAATAGTCAATGTTACTTTTGTCTTTACCCTTACTTTGTTTCACAATTTATGAAGTATGTTATATTTAGCTGTGTCGTGTATATAAATATGTGAATGATGTTTTGTATACAAGTGTACGGCTACTCTATCCATGAAACATTCTCATTGTTCCTAGTGATAGGCGAGGAACTGTTTGGGACCGATCCACCATGTTATGTCATGCCATACCCACCCCACCCCCAGCTGTCTTTAAATACACCAAAAAAGACACCCCCCCTAAAAATGGAGAGACTTTGAAGTGGCCCAGGGGCTTTACAGATTGAAGAGCAATTATAGATTCAGCTTTTTAAATGGCCACAAAAGCTCATCCACAAACGCCTCGGTTTCTAAACTCTTCTTTTCTCTGTGACTGCTTTCAAATATGATATGAATTTGTCCTATCTTGAGAGACAATCTGACAAACGTTTTCCGTATATCAGATAAAATTGTTATAAAGTAAATCAACAACATGGGATTAAATACTTAATATTTTATTGTATTTTGGGTAGCTGCTTCACATTCCTAGCTCATATAACATATTCACACCGTTTGTCAGCATTTTTAGCATAACAAAGTATAACTCAGCGCCAAATGATTTTCAAAAAGCATTCTTTTAGAAGTACAGTTACTACTTTTAAAATTTTTCAAGAACATCTGACTCACCTTCTTTTCAAAACATTTCAGGTAGAAAACGTGACTATTCACCATTTTATTAAACAAAAGCCGACTCAAGATATGACCATTCAACATTCTTATTATTCTTTTAGAAAAGCTGGCTCACCTAGCTCGGAATAATAGTTGACCGTCTACAACTTATTTTCACTTTTATTTAAATATGAATCTGTATCACCATTATTTTCCACATAAAATTAAAATTTCTTTCCTGTTATTGGTACTATTATTTTTTAAGGTTGGATTATTGATGCAGACATGTTTGTTTGTTTGATTGCCTTTTTAGGATTCAACCGGGGCACCGTGGTCATCAAATACAGAGGACTCTTTTGGTCGCGTTGATGCACGAAAAGCTTTGAATGAGTTTTCTGCGTGGCAAAGGGACTTTAAGTATTCTAACAACCTTACATATGACCATGCAATGGCAATGTCTGGGCAAGTAACACGTTACACAACCTTACATATGACCATGCCATGACAATGGACAATTGACAGCAACATAACAACCATACATATGATATTGTCATGAGAATGTCTGGGCACTTTCACAATAACCTAACTTATGACCATGCTATGGCAATGTCTGGACAAGTAACACAACAAATTCGTTCAAGTATAGTTCATATAAGCCGTATTAATAATAATAATAATAATAATAATAATAATGATAATAATAATAACAATGAATAAGAGGGACAGAAGGGGGTTAACACTACTACGGTCATGTTTTCAATGATATAGTGAATTGATTTGTATCTATGCATATTTTGATTGCTTGTATTGTATTAGTTAAAATGCCAATATATTCATTTGCTTCTGACTAAAATATAATTCCCAGATTGAAAGTAGGAAAGAGTATTTTTATTTAGACTGTGCTAGCCCGAAAGGTAACAAACAGTATCTATCTGTGGCAGACTTTACTACTACGTTGGACTGAGAGCAAATATTGGTAAAAACATGAAAATTATATAAAAATGTAAGTGTGTGATCGTATAAGAGGTTTAAGAAAGTTCTGAATATTAGCAAGCAGTATAACAAAGCTCTGTATTAGTGAACAGTATGGCAATGCATCCTCTTAAATTATTTCTCATGTACCGGTATACATTTTTTCAGTCTGGTTATCTAATTTTTAAAGCCATTAGTTATCCACCTTTTGGTATTTTGTTCACATACTGGAAAACCGCACTTCCGATCGCATGTGCGCTTTTAAATCGTTTTCACCTCACCGAATCCATGACAATGGGATACAACCACAAATCATTTGGGGCTAAATTAGGGCTATATGGACGATGTTGTAACGTTTGGATGCCGCGCATCCTCTGGAAATCTGTAACGACTCAATTACGTGCCGGTACATTGTAATGGAGTAGATGGACACATCGGGAACCGGTGTGCAGACGGGTGGTTCGGTAGCGTTCCACAATTTGCATTTATATAATTATTCAGTGACACAAGATTGAGTCATCTGGTTGACCTTGCTTCTTGGATTGAACAATAATGCCAATAATGCGTATAAAATTCACTTGGCAGTCCCACTACGTTGAATAACATCTGGTCTCTTCTCGTTCTAGTCGATCCAAACTTTATCTTTCTTGAGTTGGGTTCAGAAAATAGGGTAAATCAGTGTTTTATCACCCATTGAGCAATCTCTTTCAAACTTTTCTGGCAACTCTTTACATATCTGGTGAGTATATATTTGGCAATTTCAATCCGAGATTTTTTGTTGCTGTTTTTTTTTAAGCCATTCAAACATGCTGGGCACATATTGCTCGAACGTTTCAGAGCTTCAGCCGATTCTTCGGGATATTAAAACAGCTGATGAATTAATGCCCGTGACAACAAAAATAAATTACACTATGTATTGAGCATCGCCATCAATCGTCTATTCACAGCGGATGCTTCCAGTTCATTGATCGAATGGTATGTTCTTTGGAATGTGTGACATCTTCCCTGGATTCGCGACCATCATTGAAATAATAAAACCACCTCAGTACATATAACTTGTTAATTTAGCATTCACAAATATTGGACACGAGATCATGTGACGCAAGGTGCTCCGGTATGTGATGGCACACTTTGACATGTGAACGAGGGCCTAATATTTTTAATGCTCAGTCAGTTATCATTATATTATATAATTGGCAACAAGCATATGAATTATTATGTTAAGTTATAAGAATAACTCAATTCATTCAGCCCCAAAATATATTAGTACGTTTTATTTAACATTTTTGCACGTCCTTCAAATAATGAGTGAAGCACTGCACCATAAGAACGCAACTTTACTGCTCAGGGGGCGGACGCGAACATGACGAGAATAAAACTAATCAAAACTAAGTTTCTTAAAGGGGATGAAAATTGATGTAGCCAAAGGAACATAATGAAAAATTTATATTTGGAAAACTGACGTAATAAATTAATGAAAATTTGAAATACCATTGTAAACAAATGAGGTTGAACGATTCGGTCTAATGTTATGGTATCATTGAGATTATCTCAATGTTATTGTTATGGTGGCTGCTAAATTTTAAAATGCAGTGTGAGTCATATTTGTGCTAGCGTAATGTGGTCCATCTATCTTGGATAATAACTATAATGAAAAAAATAGACATTCATTTCGGAGTCAGATTTGGTTCATTACACTCAGATTGAAGGGTAAAGCAACGCCATTCAGAGTGGATAAAATGCACTGTTTACATGATAGGAGCGTTGTTGATTGTTGCATTGCAACATTGTATAAAAGGCGACTCTCTGTCTGTCTGTATGTCTCTCTCCGTCTCTCTCTCTTCAACTAAGAGCATCAAGTAGCGATCGCTATCAGTCCGTTTTCAATGTTTTTATAAATTATTTATTGTCTAGCTTTCACTGTAATTTAAATCTGCTGATGTATTCAGATTGTCTTTATTTAATTGTATGATTTATATTGTTTATTTCATGTATTTGGGTGAGAGATAGAGCTACTTTAAGCGCTGATGCTAGGTGAAAAGGGTAACAAGCAAAGACAATCTCCTCCAGAACGCGGACTGGATGTCATTTTTGATGTCACACCCTAGAATATATTTTAACGGATAAAACCAATTCACGGGCCGTGTTTTTGTCCCCATCAGGTGGACATCAGATTTATGACGTGGTCAGCGTTCCAAATTTCGGTTGCTACTTTTGTTGAGCTTTTGCCAGAACTAGATCATAGAATGCGAGCGCGTGTTTACCATCTAAGGATGCGGTGAATAATTTCACTTAATTGTTTTAAATACCGCTGGGTATTGACACGTTGTAACAAAGTTAAACTTATGGGACAGGGCATGAAGTATTGAATTTATGAAGTATTGAATTAATGCCAATCTGATAAAAATCAGATCACCTCTGTCCTGCGTGAAGATCTAGCGACGACGGCTTTTGGGTCATGTTCTGGGGACTTACGAATTAGCCAATATAAATGCAGCTTTCAAGAATCTTAAAGTGAATCAAATTGTTTGGTACACATTCCTGCTCTTTATCCACACTGCTCATTCTCCAAACGTGAAGATTTAAGACTTCACCTGACTGGCTTATAAAATTAGCAAACATAGGTTAGAAGACCATGAACCTAAGCGGTTGCTGTCAGATTTTAATGTAAACAGTGGAGACCTGATCTTAATCAGATTGGTAATATTGTAGGATATGACAGAGAATGACATCCGTAATCTATATCTAAGTCGGCTTTGCGATCGATCAAAGATTACCTGAAGAGCGTCCGGATTTGACAGTACGTTCATTGCGCAGCAGCAGAATTGTTATCCGATGACTTTCTTATAGCAGTGTCAACTACCAAGGTTACGTCACACGTACATATCTGCAGGTGTACCGCGTCCTGCTCTAGCAGCTGCTATCGTTTTCTAGAACGTCATTTTGTCTCTTGATTCGCATAAAACTGATTGACAGGTTCAAATAATCAAAACGTTATTACAAAATAATCAGAACTTTTGAAATAACCCTGTATCACGAATGCTGCAAATTCATGTTGAGGTGACAATGTTCTTTTTAAAGTTTTCCAAAAAATATTTAGGTTTATTCTTGCAACACTCGAAACAGTACAATGAAAATCAAATTGAGAACAAATGCTAGTGGAAATTTGTGTCATATCAATGAATTTTCGCGTGTAATTTTGTTCATTTATTTCATAGGAAGCCTTTCATGGGAGGTATCGCTGGTATGTATCATAATTTAAGTATTTTATAATAAATCATAATATGATATATTCATGAAAATGTAAAGAGATCCGCTGGAAAGAGACAGAGTTGTGCGGATAGAGTCATTTGTACCCCGCCAGTCAGATCGATATGTATGTTGGTGGATAATTGGTACATGTGGTTAGGCAAGCGGGAAAGTAGTCATATAGGAATATCTTTATGTAATGATGTAGGTTTATGGGTGCATTTCATTTTAAGACTTTAATGTTTTTTATCGAGTTTATTGAGGAATAAATTGTCTGTTGCCGAATCACACAGTTATGCACGCTGTGTGAGTCGGTAACTGACAGTTTATAAAACGATAAACACAGAAAAACAACATTAAACTCTTATAATTGCAATTCTTTATACTGTATTTATCATATTGCTTTTATACTTTTAAAAGATATTTCCTATCAGTTATAGAGCCTTATTTAGGTGTAGGAATTCGTGTTGAAAGTGTCTGCTACGTAGCTATTTACAGAACTGGGGATTCACATCTGTGACGTAATAGCTCCGTCAGCATCAAACTAATTCTACCAGTTGCAGGCGATCCAAGGTACTGAACATTATACAGCATAGTCTTAATCCTGTATCTAAATTTTCATGTGTGATATGAGTAGAAGTTGAATATTCAAAGCAAAGGATGTATTCTTTTATTTCACATACAAATGACTCTTGGATTTGACGCCTTCATGAGTTCATTGTGTTTTGGCCGAATCTTCATTGTCCTGACACGCGAATAACCAATTGTGGTTTCTTTAAATCTATTTTCCTGCTCACTTACCGTTTAGGCTACCTACAGGGGCTACTTAAAAATGAAATTAAGACTATCAGTAAATGGTTATACTGATTGTGATCCAAAAGTCAAACAATGCAAGACATCGATCATGACATGATGGGGGAATAATGGATCTATCTCCCGCCCACCACCACATCGTAACTATCAGAGTCGACGTTTTACACTGTATGACTGACTCCAGTTGTTATCACGTTAGTCTTTGACACCATCTCCTCCCAATCGCTATGTCAAGTTACTTATAGTTTTAAGTTCATTTGTAACGAGCCGCAGTGAAAGTGTTGTAGCTCCAAGGCTTTCCTGGCAGATTTTGAGTTTCCCAGCTTTCTTCAAATCTAGTCGCAGAAAGAATTATTTGCTTCAATCAAGCTATAAAGACGGGTTATTTGATTCTGTCAGATTCAATTTATTAAAGTTTCGAAATAGAATATACACCCACCGTTTTTCGTTCGTTTTCATGGCATACAGTGTGTATGCCATCCTATTTGGTGTTTATATTAGTTACTCTGCACGTGACTCTATTTATTGACATTAATATAAAGTAGTTATCCGAACAATTTATACAGAAATAAACGCAACTGGGTCTGATCATATGGTTATGTTTTGACCAATGGAAATCTTTCCTACATGTATCAAATGATGCAAATGTTTGGCAACTAAGGTATATACAATGCAAAGAAGGCTGTTGCAGAATGTAATTTCCGATCATTGGCGGGAGGGCCGGGGCGTATTACAATTCTTTGAGCATTTTTGGCTACCTCGATTACTTTGCTTCTCTAAAATATTCCAGTGAACTTTGAAAGGCATTGAGTAAGAAGAACTATGTTTTCTTACAAAGTCCAAGTGTTTTACTTGCAACGTTGTATGAATCAAAGACCTTGTCGTTAACACAACTGAGTTGCCTTTGAGATCTTGTTCTGTAGGAACCCCTAATGTTATAAAACCCGCACTAATACAATATAACATCAAGAGTTGCATCTGAAACTTCATTACCCCGCGCTCTTCCTTAGCCCTCCTCCATGTGATATAACTGTATCGTGAGGGATTGCAATGTAGGCAGACATTTTGTATCTTTAATGCAACATGAATTCTTAATGACGACAGCCATTGGTTATTAAATGCTGTATAGCTAACGTTCTTTACATTTCAGGGATAGCATGGGTAGGCACGGTATGTTATTCAAACGATGAATATCACTCCTCCCTGATTGAGGATGCACCCCATCATCTCGCACTTGTTGCCAGTCACGAGCTGGGTCACTTGTAAGCATACTTTTTCCTTCTTTAATGATCACCTCCGAAAAGAATGCTTCATCTTGTCTATACGGTATACCCTTCTCCTCATAGCAACCACCACCTTTAAATACTGAAGAGTCTACGACTACTGAGATATGTTCCAGTGGTAGATAAAAGCTTTTTTTCCCATGGATCTTAGTCACAAGGACACTGTGATTTCATTCAAAAGTACTCTTAAATCTCGCCCATTTCAACTAAATGAACATACTTAAAGATTTAATAATGTTTAGTTCCTTAATCATTGTCAACATATTTATGTTTTGTAATCTTGTCGTTATATGTGTTATGTGTTCCTAGGCTCTGTACTGTGTCCAAATTATTATTATTATTAGTAGTAGTAGTAGTAGTAGTAGTAGTAGTAGTAGTAGTAGTTTAGTTTTTCATTAAATATTTTGTTTGTGCAATATAATTATGTTGCGACTTAACATTGGACGAAGATAAGATTCTAGCATTCTAATTGTCAGAAAGAAAAAGTTCATCATAACAAACCATGGCTTGTTATTCTTTTTGTATTTCTGACAGTTTATATATTTGATAGATTCTCTTTTGAAAAATTGGTGTTAGCAAGTCCTTAACATATAAATTTTTTGTCATCAATTGGTATACGAAGAAAAATCCATTGATGTCATGCCGCAGAAGTACTCGTCCATATTCCGATGTCAAGACGGGGAGGGCGTTTGTCCCTCTACTCTGGAGTTAAACTGCTTCAATGATAAAGTCTTTTGATGGTTAAGACACTGCGTCCAATGGAACATGTACTGTGTACTTTGATACTCAACACTGAAATAGCATTTAAATGTATTGAATTCAAACTTAAGTTTGAAAAGAAAACTAAAAAATTTGGTCTAAATGTTGCATCCCGATTTTCATGGGGTTTCTGTTGGCTTAAGGAGGAATCAAACTTCATAAAACAAACCGTGCACATGTTAGCGAACTAACTAGAGGGTGGGCGAACGGGGCAGTTGCCCTGGGCGCCAGAGGTCTTGGGGCGCCAAAATAGCTAATAAACTTTGGAAAATGAGCAAAATTGTGTTTGTAAATTTGTTACTCTTGAATCCAGACTTTTCAGCAATTTAGTAACGAACCCGTATAATAAAGAATTTGCAAACTCATTTTTGCTGCCAGAGGTTGCGTTATGAACAAAATTATACTCTATCCATTGGCGCAAAACACTCAACACCCCGCTAATCCACCTACACATTAGAGCTGGAGAGAGCTATCCAGACATCGATCAATCTCTCTCCTGGGAATAAATCTGTTAAAATGGACGGTCTATCTTCGAATCCGTCAGACAACCAATAGTCGTTTGATTTATGGGTAGTGGTAGGGGGATTTACAAACAAATTCTTCACATCTTTGTACTGTTACAACTGCAGAATAATATGCATTATAATTTAGTTTGGTTTTGAACCAGCGAATGTAATGATTTAACATACTTTTAAAACATTAAACCGCAATAATACGTAAGATATATTTCAAATGAAGAGACTTTGTGCTTGTTTTCCTCTCCGTTACCTTCATGTCAGCAGATTTATAAAATTTAAAGTTTAACGTTTGCAAATTGTAGCAAAAAAGCTGAAATAACCTCAATATGAAAGCAGTATATTGGTAATATTTCCATGAGACTTCGTGAAAACTCGGTAACAGTTGACCCGCAACAGTTTTAAAAGTCTGTGTGCTTCCCAGTGTTTGATTGTTGTCAAAGTCAATGAATACTTACAACATATACAATTATTGTTATTATTTCCCAGCAACTAAAGACTTGATCGAGGGAATAAATGTATGGATAAATGAAATCTGAATGAATGTATATTAATGGTATTAACGTACTTAATTAACTAGTATTATAACCTCACTTTTTCGGAAAAATTGTGATCCTCACGTACTTCCAATAATCAATTCTTCTTGTAACCTGAACTTCGTGGACACTGAATGAAAAACATCGATCATATTTGTATAAAGATTCACGAGGACAAGAAGACAGTAACATATGTTTCAGATCCATATGGCCGTCTGTGGAAAGGATTGGAGATAAATGTATTTTATGTCAATATGCGATCTCCATGTCCTTCCGAAAATTGGTTTTATTGTAACCTATAGTTCGGGTACACTTAATGAGTACATATTTAGTATGTTTCTCTTAGATGACTAGACGACAAAATAGCTTTCAGACTTTGTTTGCAGTCCGGAACAGGGATGAGGGTGAGTGGGATGTAATTCATGCAAATTTCGGGAAATCCCAAACACTTTCATTTCATGTCATTTTATTATTGAATTATTTTTTCAGCCTGTCAGCTTTCCATGATCCTACAAACGGCGATTGTTCTCAAAACTTCGTCATGCACTGGACTTTCCATACAATAGATGACACTAGAGCCAGAAATCCACACACGTTTTCCTCGTGCAGCACTAACTACTTCACGAACAAATTGGTTTCACTGGGGTAATGCCGGATTTGTATGCACACATTACATAATATATAATGTGTACTGGTGCGGATTACATTTTATATTTCTCCCAACTTTAATAGAAATTTTGAACTTATATTTCACTGGGTCTGGATGATTATATATGTACAGGATCTGGTGAAGAACTTCGATCTGATAGGTCTACAAAGGCAGACAGTAGTGCCGTCAGATACATGCATAGATATGTAGATAGACAAAGAAATAAACTCACAGAGAACGTGGATTTAGGTTTTCAATGGAACCCCATTTTTGCAGCTAAAATGTTATATTTTATTTTAAAAAAATGAAACTTTTTCAAGCAAACAAAAAATTATTAAACTTGGCATTCAGACAGATATTTGCCTCGACACACAAATGGTAGACAATTAATAACGCCATTTCCTTGAATCGTGTCACCAATCAATGTGCCATCTTTAAGAATACGTTCAATGCAGAAACACGATAAACCTATTTTGATAGAGCGTGAGTAGCATTGACGCAAACATATCGGGAGCCATAAATCGGTGTTGTTTTATCAAAATTTACCAAATAACTTATCCTTCAGGTTTTTGAAGCTATCAGGTTGTAGAAAATTACAAGTTTCTACAATGTCTCATATATTTTATAAAATCAATAGAAAATAAACTTTATAAGACCTATTTCACAAATGCGAGAAATGAATATTTACGTAATATATTTTAACGGCATAAACGATAAGCAACTTCAATGGTCAACTGACAGTATGTCCAAAAAATAGCCTAACGGGACTAAATCCTGAAGATTCTTTAAATTTGTTTCTTTAACAGCAGACAACAGTAAATGAACACCTTCGTACCAATATTTCCGGTATCAAAACAATATGACAGAATAATATATTTAAAAGTCTGCAGAAAAATCTTTCTAAACCCCATTCGGCTTTCATGGTGATATGCAGGAGGCTTATAATTATGAATGCCTAATTCATACATAACTTCCTGAAAATTCCAGACATACAGTTTTAACCCTGATCATATTGGACAGATTTGGGAAAACCGAACTGTAAAAACAAACTTTATCAAAACTTGTATTATGGTTTTAGTTTTAAAAATCCTCAAAGGAAATGCCTTTAGAAATCTTGTGGATGCACACATTATGATCAAAATGTATTGGTTGCCTGACTTAGTTGTATTATACTATTATTGTGCCAAATGCAGGAATATACTGCAGATGAACGTTAAATACCTTCAGACTGGGTTTCCCTACCAACTGACACGTGTGAAAAGATCAACGGAGTTGATAAACATCAATATTATTTTCCGGCAAATAAAAATGAATAAAGGTCTTGTACCCAGTCTTATTAATCTTTAAATGACTCCTCGAATAAGAACACATTCATTCTCAGAAGAAGGCAATATACATGATAATCTCTTTTTCTCTTACAAATTTGACACGGGTCTGTCCAATTTCTTTCTTACAGCTCCTGAACGTTTGCTAATATGATTCAGGTACCAACTCACAACACTTTAATATACATTCCTTAATTAGCACTTTACTCTAGTACAGGGATGTGTAGACTTCGCGTGCATTGCCAATAAGTTCAAATTTAAATCCAATGCTCCCTTTGGTCATTTCAAATATTTTTTAGCATTTTGTTTGTCCGAATGAGGAAAATATTTAGCTACATCATTTTCTTTTAAAGGGGGTACTAACCTAACAATTCTGGTAAAATCAAAACCTGAATTTGTGTGATAGTTGGGAATTGCTTTCAACGTGCCAACTCTAATTCTTTTCATCTAAATTGAATGTCCTTTTCTTTCATTCCTCCTGCATCTGGATTCCCCTCTCTTCTCTTCTTTTAGCATTTGCATTAGCCTATCTTCTGCTTCTCCCTCTTTCTTTTTCCTCTTTCTCCAATTGCATTTGCCTCTCTCTCTTTCGTCGTTCTGAACTGCATAGTTCATTCTTCTATGTGTAACTGTGTTTGTCTTTCTTTTACTCTTTCTTCAATTGCATTTGAGTCGCTCTTTCCTGTTGTTGCAAATGTATTACTCTTTCTTCTTTCCAAAATTCCATTATCCTTCCCTCTCTCCAAGAAGCTCAAGCTATTTGCTTCTTGTATTTTAATTTTTAATTTCATTATTTTTAAGTCAGAGCCTGATACCGACCTATTTATCAAACCGATGGAGCTCTTATCCAGAATATTCTTTTCTACCGAATATTGAACCAAACCACTTTTTATTTCTTGCCTCGTTCAAGAAGCCTTTGCCTTTATCATATTGTCCGGTAAGCTGAAGTAATTCATCCCTTTTTTAGGACTATAACCTTTCCTGAGAAAAATTCAAAATAAAGTTCTCTACTTTAGATCACATTGTGAAACCATGTTTTTTTTTTCCATTGTTGATTTCTCAAATATGAAAATTAATAACAGAGACTTAGACAATTCTCAAACAAACTTAATTTACATTTCAACAACAAAGCTTTCCGAAATATTTTAAAGAAATACGTATCCCGGACGAACCCCCAATTTGTGTATTACAACCTCATGGTCATAAACTAAGTTATAGCAAAGAGCGAAAACCAGACATTTTTTAAAATAAAAAATCAATAAATTCAACAAATGATATATTTCTCTAGAATACAAAGTGAAATTTGAAGAAAACTGATACCAATGTGAATTAAACTCCAAAATAGTGCAAAAAGTTCTATCCCTAGTCCAAATGAATAAAGTTATAATTAAATTCCAGTAGTGTTAAAAATAAGATCCAGCACTGAGGGTGTTGATGTGCCTGTAGTCTTGAATGTACTAATGTACCAATGACCTGAAGTGTGATGATGCTCTAACAGTCTTCTAATTAATCACAATAATATAATCTAAGATCATATTGTCTGAATTCACTATAATTCCAAGTCAATGTTTCTGTCCCAGAATATTTTTAAAGATCACTTTGTATTTCTAGCGAATAACAATTTGAATAAATAATGCCACTGAAACAAAATACCGAGCACAACAACAACACTGATTTTGCCAAAGGATGTTAAAGCAAGAATAAATAAATTTTCATGTAAACAAGATTATAAAAAAAAAAAATTAAGATACAAAATAGGAGCCAAAATGTTGCACAAATGTAACTTTTTAGAACAATCTAAATTATAAATACATAAGATCTGTTACTAAAATTATAATAAGGCATGTGGTAAACATCGACTAGGCTAGGTATTTTTCATCGGGAATGCTGACTCAGACCCAACATAAATATATTTCCCTTTATTGATAATTATCTTAATATTTAACCCACACTCCTAGGGAAATACTAATTTCGTATAACTTGTTTACATAATGACTTGCTCTTGTTAGGTACACAATGAACTTGATTTGGAAAACTACAAGTCTGTTGTATAATTATATGTATAATCAGGAGAAAGAAAAAACTAACAACAACACAAATTAAATATACATAACAGCGGAACGATAAAAAGTGTGATTTCTTCTTTGTACGTGTGCATATGCTTTAGGAGGCATTACATCTAAATTTTAAATTCTCTATCACCTGTGTCTTTTGTAATATAGTAAACAGCGTATGAAATAAAGACCAGGGGACTTGACAATTTAAACTGGTTAAATACAAATCTTGCTTTTCCAAATATAGATATAACGTCTCAGCTTTCCTCGGAATCAAAATAATGAACCATTATACACGAGTTTTTGCTAAATTAAAGCACGACATATGTCCATTTTACTGATTCGAGTCGAGAAACAGGAAAACAGTTTTACATGGCGACATAATATATATTATTTCGCAAACTAAATGTCACACTTGTTCTTACCTCCGATCAGATCAAAACAGCAACAATAAAACATGAATATATTCATCAATAAAAAAGGGATTTTGTTCGACGAAACTTTTCTTCATTATTGATTATCTGATACGTTACAATGAAATCCTAAAAATAAGTTCATATATAGATACATACATAGATACATAGATACATACATACATACATACATACATACCATAAACAGTCTAAATGTCTCAGTTTCTATGTGTATGTTACAAATGTAATTTACGTATTTTAATAATTTACAGAGTCAACAGGTGTACACGCCAGCACTCTTTTACGGATGAGGAATACACGGCCTACAGCTCAGAGCCTATCGGTGGGGAACAACTCAGTTTGGATCAGCAGTGTCGGGTGTACTTTGGGGCCGGATCGTATGCATGTTATAAGGTAGGACAACTATTATAGCTTATTCACCCTATTATATGTTTTACTCTTCCTCTTCATATTTATAATTTGTATGACACATGTCAAGTTTTATCCTAGTCTTCTTTTTCTTTAGTTTTTCTTTGTCGCCATTGTCATCATCTTATTCATCACTTTTTTACCACCACTATCGCCTTTTAGCAGTTTTACATTTTATACTATTTATGATAGCCTGCCCATCTTTGTCCTTTTCTCGTTTGTAAGGAATTAGCCATTCAAGATTTATACAAAGTCTCCTTTTTCATTTTCACTGTACGGTAAACTCCGGAGGCAAAGGTAATTCTTGAAGCTATCCATGGAGAAAGCAAAGACTTCGATACACTACAAAAAACTCATAGAGCGAAGAGTAACTGTTCTAGCGGTTATTCAACTGTAGCAAACCGAACAATACTATAAAATTATTCAATAAGGATGGACCATTTAACACTACCTATACGATGGCTCTAAGAATTGGATCCGGACCCCAGTGATTTGGGGGAAAAAAATACCGTAATCCTTTCACATTCGTTTTGCTTCTGGAAGGTCGCGGGATCAGACCCCGGCCGAGTCGAAACAAAGACTTCTAAAAATGGTGTCAACAGCTGTCTATGCGCTCATAATTTAGAGGTTTGTGTTTAGATTATTCGGCCTTGTGCCAGTTTACTGTGACTGGATGGGACATGATGCTGCATGTCTGCGGCATGATGCTACAGTGTGTTATTTATATCTATATTTTCTGTGACTTCTGTTATATGTATTTATTTACTTTTCATAATTTGTATTCATGGTTTTAAACTGTATAGATTATTTTTTGTTATAAATTGTGTGCGTAATTTGGCTCTGTTGGAAACACAAAATCACGTAGCATCTATACATAGTTGTTAACCTACGTGCTTACAATTAGTGCTAATAATCGTAATAATGGGACTTAAAATGACGCCTGTGGCGTAGTTTCTCAGTGACTGATGGGATATTGAAGCTTAGAGAAGAATTTTTTGACTTGGTTCATGTGACTTTGTACGTCATAAATCAATAGTGTATGTTGTGATTTGGGGTCCATTTCGAAATACACTCGCAATTTACGGTGTATATAAAGAGAATGTTAAGCATTCAGTTTCTTCCGATTCCTGGAGTCATTCACACTTTTAGCGTTCCTGATGTAAATCTGCAGACGTATTTTATGTTGTACTTAGACATTTTTTCGAGAGGAATAATATTTGTTTGGACTGTTCAGTGGCGATAGAAATTGCTCATTACGTAGACAATAATATTATTCTGGAACTGTTATAACTTATACGAAGGAATTCTGGACAAAGCCATATTTAAAATATCACGGATCTTGGAGGACCAGTACATTTCCGATATTGAAATTATATGGGACTTTTCATTCGTTTAGGACTTTCAAAGACTTTAATAAGGACAAAGGTTGAGTTCACTTCATTATAGTGTAAGTTACTCTCACATTTGTCATGTATCACTTTAGCAATTAATTTGATTGTTGAGTTTTACAAAATTTGTTGGTTTTGCTTCTTTTCTGTTACTTACGTTTGTGACCATATAGTCAATAAACAGTCTCTAGACATCACTATAAACTGCTACACTGAAGATATCAATGTGATATGACTAACAAATTGTTGAAGCTACGGTAAAAATCCAATTCACTAATGCATACTCATTTCGCTAGTACTTAGGAACATGAAAAAACTAGGTAGCTTGCTTATTTCGTACATCTGGTGTACATGGTCTTATCGCTGATTCCCACGTGCATAATGCGATGTTGTTCATACAAAGGTTGGGTTCTATGTTTTCATCGGATTAACAGGATTCCTCCATCACAGACCTTCTCAAGCAAAACTCTCGGCCAGTATATGTAATAGTTGCTATAATTTCTGTCCAATAAGCTTAGAACGAGTACAGGAAAATCACTTTGAATAATGTGGGCGTATAGCTCAAGACAAACTTAAATTAGCACTAATTAGTAGATGCCACACAATATTTGAGATATTGCAGTTAGTGAAAATACTGCTGCATAAAAATAATTACATGTACTCAGTAAACTTGAACTGATAGCAGAATTCAAAATATTTTTATGTAAGATTTTATGTAACGATATTAATCAAGTATTGGGAAATTTGACGAAAGATAGGTCTTTGCACTAACCTACGACAAGGGACGATATAACACACCAGGTGACCCAACTATGTTAATATGAAAACTAAGCCCCACAAACAGGATATGATTGGTAAAAGCAATTTTAAAAGGGTGGTCACTCGTAGTTTAGTAATAAATCTAAGTACATATTTAAGAATTCGTCTTATAAAAATATATTCTGAATGAGTTAATTCGGATTGAAATTGATTCAAAACGACTAGGTTAGCATCTGTCATCTTCAAAAATGTATAAATTCTTGAAACGTTCCAGTCTATGTTACTCCATGATTCCTGCATATAGTCATTATTTCAGTTGCATAGGACACGATTGTTGGGGGTGGGTGAGGTTAGAGTATGATATAATGTAGACAGAAAAGCTCTCACTTTGCAACTCAGCAGCCGCGGAATCAATACCGGGTTTGGGAAGAATGAGTAGGAAGTGGTCAACCATCCTAGCACAAAAACTGCCTACAGTTTCGCTGGCTTTCTCCAACATAAAAGATTAAATTGCTCCCTCATATGAGTTACAACAATGTTTTCAGTTTGGAAAAGCATGTTATGCAATTTTCTTTAATTAAAAAGTATCAGTATTAGACAGTATCTATCAACAATTTATGTTAGTATTAAGCAAAATTTGTGATTTTGTCAGTTTAGAAAACAAAACAAAACAATATCTTTAATCGTTACTAGGGAAGCGATATGTGTCACAGAGGAATTTACTGTCGGACATCAACCGGTTGCAACGGACGCCTTCACTTAGTATTAGATCATTCCCCGTGTCAAGAGCCATCCAACAAGGTAACATTTATCATTCTACATAGTTTGTTTGTTTGATCGAACAGATTAATTTTAGCTAGTTTTCTTCTTCTCTGTTTTACATGTGAATCACGTCTGTATGCAACAAAGCTGGCCTGAAAAATGAAAGATTGTTTATTAAACACGAAAGAAAAGAACACTTCAGTGAGACACACAAACACAAACACATACAAACACACACATATATTATATGATAGAGAGAGAGAGAGAGAGAGAGAGAGAGAGATGGGAACATAGCTTGACAATAATGGATTTACAGCACACTAAACATGTATTATTATGCAATTGGTCTTTTACCCATTGTTGTAGTAAGCTTATATGAGTAAAGTACTTTTCATGATGGCCGCTCCAGTGGCCAAGTGTTATAGTGTCCGCCTCGGATGCGTTAGGTCGTGGATTAGATCCCCGGCCGAGTCATGCCAAAGACTTGCAAAAATATTATTAACAGCTGCCTCATTTGGCGCTCAGCGTTAAGAGGTTATTGTTAGGACTGGTCGGCCTGGTGTCAGAATAATGTGACTGGGTGTGACATCATACTACGGTGCTGTGCTAGACTTCGCTATAAATTGCCACACTGCAGACATGGTAGCGATAATTGTTAAAGCTACGGTAAAATATCCAACTCACACACACACACACACACACACACACACACACACATCATGACCAATTTATTGTTCTGACAACAACTCTAAGAAAGAGAGAATGGCATCACTATGGCTTCCGTTTTGGGGCCGTGTCGCTCCTGCGATGTAGGTATCACATTGCTAGTGTGCTGAGAAGAACAAATGTAGACTTGTGCAAAGGAAGTCAGAACATGAAGTCTGTAATGAAGCAATTATGACTTGGCTGTCGAGAGTGGAATGTACCTATAGTTTTTCCTTCACTTGTCCTTAATAGGGCATAGATTATAACATCTAGTTTCAGCTTTCTTGTTCTGGAAGCTCGAAAACCGTTCGTACTTCCGAAAAACTACGAAAGATTATCTATTTCGTTTTCCGGCTTGGAGAATAATTTGCCGACAGTGCGAAACTTAGACTTATACTGTGTAATCTCTCTCATTATGTCTTAGACGCAAGCGACGAGGAATCTGCTAACACAAATTGTTTTTTATGTATAGAATGTAGTGTTACCGTTCTTTACTGGAATGTACGAGAAGCACAGTAATCTATTTTAGTGTAATGTACAAGTGCCGTGGTACTTGGAACAACAATATTCTTTATTTAATATATACAGTTTGGGTAATAAACATTTTAACAATCATTGTCGTCATTAAAGATATACAACTTTAAATTATACAATACAACAATTCTGACATTAATCATCGTTGTTAAGATTATACAAATATAATTACAATCCTAAAAATTGCAGTTTTTAAAACTTCCTGAAAATATTCAATCGTGATATATGTGTTACTTGTTTAGGCTCTTACAAAACGTAATAAAAAATTAATAAAATAATTAGCTCAAAAGTGGTCACAACATAAAACACTTTAACTTCTCAAATGATAAGGCACTAATCACTATTCTTTCTCAAAACATCAATGATAAATCAAGCTACAACTCAAAACAGATGCCCGGATCCGGGTCAATCCCCTGTAAAAACCTAATTGATGCCTGTAATTTTGTCACGTACTCCAAGTATGGCCTCGATTCTACTTTATAAATCTTACTCTAAGAAAGAATTTAAAAGCATTATTTACCACAACTCTTAATACTTCTGAATAAAGGTCAGGAACTAGGTCAGCATTAGATACAAAATTTATATCATGTTCTTTACGTCAAAATTTAAAAAATGTCAGAACTGAACTCTATTCCAGTAAACAAAGTTACATTACAATAGCAAGTAATGGAATAAAAAATTAAAACTTACAAACTATTAAATTATATCAAATAAAAATTAAATCAAATATACATAACATATGTATGTATGTATGTATGTTTGACTGACTTTATTTCCTTTTCATAAGAGATTTCTTTCAGTTATTTTTTCATTCATACACAATAGAGATAGGAACAGAGCTTGACGTTGATGGATTAATAGCACACTAAACATTTAATATATATATATATATATATATATATATATATATATATATATATATATATATATATATATATATATATATGTATGTATGTATGTATGTATGTATGTGTGTGTGTGTGTGTGTGTGTGTGTGTGTGTGTGTGTGTTCTTACCCGAGTAGAAGAGGGGTGCAAGTTATTGTCAGAAAGAGAGTGAATGAAAACACAGGATTCTGTATTTTTAACTTGTTTGATGAGATTTTAAAATCAAATGTGCATACACCAGCCTACTCTTTCCGATATCGAGAGAGTCGAAAGAAAGATAGAGAGTAAAGAGGCAGAATTCCCTAGGTCAGTCGTGCAAATATTACAATCTCAAGGTATATGGGTACATAATTAAAACAAACACAAACGTTGTGCTTGATGCTGGTCACTTTCGTGACTTGTATCGAACATAAATAATATCAGTGAACCGAAAATTTTCTATAAATTACAGCATAACATAATTATTTGGCAGATTCTATTGAGTAAACGTGCAAAGATATTGAACAATGAGACAGTGTATAATACGGAAATTGTTTGAGGCTGCAACCACCATAAACATGGTTGTTATATACTGAGCATACTCAACCTAAACTATGTATTTAGTGCAATATAACTATTCGAACAAAACAAAATCAAGTTAAGGTGCTAACAAATGAAACAATGAGACGATTGGCATTATAAAACAATCAGACTGTTGAAGGCGTATAACTTTGTAAGAGACTACTGCGGATGCAACCGTATAAAAACTGAACAAATGGAGCAACAAACAAAAACCAAAAACAACAATGAACATACATATCATTGACAATAAGACAGCATATAACAATTATATACAGAGATGAAAGATGGGGTGGAGGTGGTAAAAATTTCTACAGTAAACTGACGCCGGTCCATAGCAGAGACAATCCCTCGCGCTCAACCTTTGTGAAAGCATTGCGATTGGCTGGGCAGAACACGTGATTAAAAACTTTAAATTTATTGGCCCTTGACAACGCGTTACACGACAAATCTGGCGGGAAATTGTAGACCCAACCACACCTCCCATAAATGTTCTTACTCGAGCGTAAATCTTTATATATACACACACACACACACACACACACACACACACACATATATATATATATATATATATATATATATATATATATATATATATATATATATATATATATATATATGTATATGTATGTATGTATGTATTAGAAGAAATACAGCAGCTATCAGACCCGAAAAGACAACAAAAACAGCACTGTAACTGCAAAATTAATGGACCCCCGCAAGCCAAGGAAGATAGGTCAATGTTAGACTAATAGGTGAGTGTAATTGGCGATCGCTGAATTACTACAGGGTACGAATCTGGTTCGAATAAATCACGTATGATTAGAACAGAAGTTTCAAAAAACAATTATATGAATGTGAACAAATATATTCTCCACAATAAACGTTGATATTTTTCGCCTCAAACAGATAACATCCTGTAAACCGGAGGCAATAAGCGAAAGCTATAATATTCTGAATTGATGATTTCCCGATATATTTTTTCGTTATTTGTGGCGGGGAGGAGGATATCATCAAGTCTATTAATTTACAGGTATCAGGGTTTATACTGAGTATTCATTATATTAAGTCAAATCTAGAAAAATATCATCACAATTGTAAACTTCAGTTGTAGATTATAACACTTTGAATCACATACAAATGTCTATACACATGTATGTTTTTGAAAAATAATTTAACAACCATAGTTATACTCACTGCGCTAATTAGTCATGATTTTTTTATCTTGCGCTGAACAATTTTTTTATATAATATACAAACTATAATATTTTCATTGAAACTCATCAGACATTCTCTTTTCCATGCGATATATATATATATATATATATATATATATATATATATATATATATATATATATATATATATATATATATACCGATTGAGACAAACAAATACAATGGCAAACTTTCAAATAGGAAAAGACAGAATAATTAGACACAAATAATATAACGTGTTCTTCATTTCCTAGTGGTGTTTTCGAGGCTTATGTGTGGACAAACCGACAACACCTTCAACCACGTTGGGGTCTCCGACTAATACAGCGAGTAGTCCAAGCACAACAGCACCTACTACAGCAAGACATCCACCTACTACAGCAAGACATCCAGCTAATACAGTAAGACAACCAATTACATCAGTAAATAATACAATAATACCAACAACGTCTATAACATCTACTGCAGCAATACCACCAACTACTACAGTACGTCCGGCAGCTGCTAAAACATATACGACGGAAAGACCAACAACTGCTACAACATATACAACGGAGAGACCAACAACTACTGCAACGGAAAGACCAACAACTACTATAACATATACAACGGAGAGACCAACAACTACTGCAACGGAAAGACCAACAACTACTATAACATATAAAACGGAAAGACCAACAACTACAACAACATATACAACGTGATCAATCCAACAAGCTCGTTTATACGTCTGTGTTGACCTTCATCAAGATGATCTATTGCCGAAATGAAATAAATTCTATTAAAGCAAATAATATTTTAAAATGTCAATATTGGATATATATATATATATATATATATATATATATATATATATATATATATATATATATATATATATATATATATATATATATATATGTGTGTGTGTGTGTGTGTGTGTGTGTGTGTGTGTGTGTGTGTTCGGTACTGGGTCATATTAAGTTTATATCAGCAGGATGCAAAATGCGTCTGATGCTGATAGAAAAGACGCTATCGAACAACCAATTGTATTTATATATACTTATCAGTTTGAGATAAATTAAAACCATATTTGTATCCGTAACTGAAAACAAGTAAAATTGCCTTGCATTTCAGCATTTTTATTACGTTCTTCATTTAAAGCATAAATAGAATTACATTTTGAGAAAGTAAAAGATAGTTGAGTTTTGGAATGAAACCAGTGTTCAGTGTAGTGCTTCGACATCAACTACTATGTTCTAGTAGTTGTGGTGATGTCGGGTGATTTCTTCATTAGGGTCATTTTAGAATATCATTCAAAAATTGTTTATTTTCTTTACGTTATCTTAGGATACTGTCGACATATATGAACGATAGCTGGCTCACTTCCTCCATTCAAAACTACGTGACTAAATGAAAAGTGGAACGAAACAAAACGTACAAAAACCGCAAAATTAGGGACATTTTGCATTTATTAGCTACGCAGTCTTAATTTATTCAAATATCCATTAGACTTTCAAATTTGCTAGTATATCCAATCGGTTACAGGAAAATGTACGTTTACAGTTTTCATAAATTGCTAAATTTGAATTGGGTGTTGTTGTGTCTGCTGTTAATTTATATGTTTCTTAAACTTTTTAGAATTTTTATTTTTATTATCCTACTGAATCGATGCAAAATGTAAAGCTTTTGTGTGCAGATAGCAAAATTATTTCTCGCTCATGCATATGATTTTGGATCTTTTGGACACGAAAATCTTTTTTTTATACAGGCGAAGGCAGAAAATAAAATAGTTCGACATGTCTCATTTTAGTTTGTGCACGGCATTTCTATCTGTACTTATATTTTTCGTACATAAATTTATCAATAACATTATACCATGGCTAGAAGAATATTGAAAACATGTAACCAGTTATGAGTTGGAGAAATAAGGAGGACAATAACTCTAATATTTCGATTAAGTAAATACATAGACGAAATAGCAATTGACCTCTTGGTATATGTTTGTCTTCTCGAATAATTCCATGAATTGAAAAATTGTAAAGATGAGATTATGCGATAAAAATCAAATAAAACTGTACTGTTCAGATCACTTAAGAAGGCAAAGTTTATTTGACAAAGGTCCTTAAATTTCCTGCATATTTGTGTTGAACTTTTTCATTAACCTGGATGTTAACGATGCGCAAACATTTGAATTTTAAATACTAGGAATGCAATTTTTGTATTTTTCTCTATAAAAACTCTGAGGGTGGGTCATAAATTATTACCAAAAGGATTCCAGTTTCCCGATAAAGGTTGATATGATAGGAATTTGTCATTGTGTGGTGGCATTATCCTTGTCATTATCAATACATTTCATCAATGAGACAGCGTCTGCGTTGGTCAGTGCTGTCTTTGGTGATATGGAGACCAGGAAGACGTTTAGCTTTTGTTATTGGTCAGCCGTTTTGTTTTCTTAGTTGTTGTCGTATTAAGTAAACGGTATGACTCAGTGTAAATGAGTTTTATCCACGGTTTGAATCAAGGTTATAAGGCGTCATGTTTATACGTTTGTGATCTAAGAGAAAGAAGGTGGCGGAAAAATAAGGTGACATTCATGTTCCTAAAGAAACCGTTGCGAACGTGTGTGTGTGTGTGATTAGGATTTTTAACGTTGCTTTAACAATTTTTTAGTCATATCTCTACGATTTCTGCAATGTGGCAGTTTATAGTGATGGCTAGCACTGGGGCATTATGCCGCATCCATGTAGCATGATGTCCCACCCAATCACATTATCCTGACACCAGGCCGACCAGTCCTAACACTAACCTCTTAATGCTGAGCGCCAAACGAGGTAGCTGTTACGCACGTGAACAGGGCCATATTTCTGGTTCACTTACACTCACTCGGAGCAAACAACTTTGGTCATAACGCCAAAACACATAACTTTGATACAGTTGACTATATCGACATCATTCTGTTCCGAGGACAAAGGGCCAGTTTATGGCTAGCTCTCGTTAGTTATTATTTACGGATTCACCTAAAACATATTTACTTCGTATGTTTTTGTTATTATTTCTAGAGTACAGATATTTCTTATGTGATAATATAACCAACGTATGCGTATTTGAGATTATACAACAGTCATGCAAATTATATATGCCTACGGTAAAAAACATGACTCATCTATAGTGATTGAAAATAATTGAGTTAATGAGTAAATATATGTTTATCTAATTATACTCTTATTGTGCTTGTCGCTATTTGTTGTATAGAACACATAGTACGTTTATTTTAAAGATTCTCTGGCTTTGTTATCCATTGACGGTGATGCTTTTGTTTTCATCAGTAGATTCTTACTGTAACACCTTTAATACGATGTCAAGCAAGCAGCTCAATGTAAATGAGAAATATACTCTACACATCACATTCGATGGAAATTTAAATACAATTTACATCGACAATTGAGTCCTTCTGGAGACAAAGTGTTTAGATTTTTCATCCAAAATGATTATGTTTCTAAACAATACAATTCCATACGATAAACTTTCTACGTGCGTGTAAAAATGAACAATTGTTTGCACTAAACTCTTTTTCAGATTTTGTACAGAGTTCTGTGGTATAGAGTTCGGCTCATATACCGTTTTTCGACTATTCTTGCAGCAAAATGAGTATATAAGTCATATATTACGTGTTTAGCCTGGAATAAACAGTAACACAAGAAAGAGTGAAAATAATAAGCTTTGAGAAATGTAATGATTTAATTCCCTGGATAAATACTGTAAAAACGAAAAACATTTAACTTACGGTTTAAAGAATCAAATCCAAATATAATCCAAGAATAATCCACGAATAAAATTTTAGAAGTCCTACAAATAAAATGTTCTAATGAATTCAAGTTCTATGCCCGACGAAGAATCCAAGAGGGAAGGAGATGATGTATGCTGTAACCTGTACTGTGTTGAAATCTACAGTTCCTTCCAGAAACAAGAAATATCACTCTGGTTTTGGAAATCCGAATAAATGTTTATAAGAGATGTCTTTCTTCAAGAATTTCGTATGAGCACACCGATATTTCCAGGAAAAAAGAATTAATCCTTTTGAATCCAAATAATTCGAAATAACTCCAAACGACACAACAGACACTTTCCAGTGTAAAACCCCAACTGTAATTATTTCTCGAAAACGATGGTTTGAAACTTGAATTTTGACGCCCCGATAAGGGTCACGTGATCATGTTTACATTTTAAAAAATCACGTAGCCCCTGAATGTAATTGATAAGAAGCAATCATTTTATTATGAGAATAAAAGTTGTTTACTTCTCTAAAATATATTTACAAGTTTAAGGTCACGTATTCAGTACAGCTTCGATCTCACTCTTATTAGTCCCACAATAAAAATTAAAAAAACTTGTTGACGTGGCTGTTACTAATTTTGAATTAAGGTCGGAGACCAAGTCATACTTATGTGTTTAGTAAAACGAACAGTCAAGGTCAAACTATGTTCTGAAAAATTTTCGAATTCCTAATAAACAGAACTACATTTTTTAACATATAATATAATACAAAAAATAGAAAGATTTTAAAATTACCAATTAAATCAAATCCATCAATTAAATAAAGTATACATAACAATAAGTCATAATGATTGGGAAACTATATGATATAACTTCGTTCCAGTTGATCACATAGCATTTATAGGATTTCATCATATATTTACATACTGCACAATCCATAGCACAATGTATACATCTTTCAGGACAATTATTATTAACGTGTAATTTTAACCCATTATTATGGTCAATGTGTTGGGCTTAGAGTTCTTTTGTCATTCCCCAATTTATTGATTGGACAAAAACAACACCATACCGGCCTCCTTTTACCGGCGGTGTAGTGTTACATCACTAATATTAGCGAAAAGGAACTGGATCGAACTGGAAAAAGGAGCTCAGAATCTGTAGTCTGCACAAACCAGTTCTTTATTAAAGTAAAAAATTCTTGATATAGAAAAAAGAATACACACAAATCAATTAAAATATATAATAAAATGTTGTATTTAACTACTGCTAACCAACTTCACATAGTTCTATAATTTCTGTATTTTTTAAAAATAAAAGCCGAAAAAATTACCAATAGTGCAAAAATGCTTAAGAATGAAATATTTTATAAACTAATAAAAAAATACTTTTATCAAAGCATTTATCAAAGGTTTATTCTAAAAGCTAATATATTACTTCTTTTAATTTCAAAAGTATTTTGTTTTTAAATTAATTATTTTGTAGCATGAAGTTGGTAGCAAAGCGAGTTTTAATGTTATAGATTAACACAAATTGTAAATAAATTTAAACGTCTCCCCGAATATGAGAGCAAGAGGGAGAACCAGAGAACAAATCTTCAATATTAGACTCCTTTGCGTGAAGTACTTTCATCATCAGCATAATCTATATCACGTCTTTATAGATTTCAAAAGGCCTTTGAAAGAGTATTGCATGCGGCCTTGTTTGCAAGTATGAGGAAGTACAACATCAGCTCAAACCTGGTGCAGGTTGTTGAGTACTTCTATGACAAAATCACCAGTACTATCTTCATCACTGGCAGCGAGGAGATTGGTTTCGAACAACAGCTGAAGTAGGCAGGGATGTTTACTGTCACCTGCATTCTTCGATATTAGCCTGGAGGGGATCATGGAGGATTCTTTGCATGATCACAGGAGCACTCTCAGCATCGGAGGAAGAACAATCACAGACCTTCGCTTCGCAGATGATATTGGTGGTTTGACAGGAGATGAAAACGAACTGGCTGACACAACCTCCACAGCACAGGGATGGAGATTGGCGCCGAATGGGCCAAACTGATGACAGACAACACCAACGACATCGATGCATAAATAAGGGTCAGTAGGCAGTAGCAGAAAAGAGTCACACGATTCAAGTGCTTGGGATCAATTTTCACAGACTGAGGCCCAGGAGTGAACTGCTTTGCAGGATTGCCCAGACGGCGGCGGCTGTAACAAGGTTGATACCAATATGGAGGGAGACCGGCATTGCTTTTGGTTCCGAAAAAAGCTGTTGCGCTCGGTTGTCATACCCATCTTTCTGTATACTTGTGAAACATGGACGCTCGCGTCAGATCTACAAAAAGGGATTCTGGCCTTCGAGGTGGAATGCTTCCGTGGGATCTTGGGGACCTCGTACATTGACCATGTAACCAACGAGGAAGTCCACGACAGGATCCACCCAGCCATGGGATCTTATGAAAACTTCTTGACCACTGTAAAAGAAAAGTGTTATTTGAGTTGGAGCGATCATGTCTCAAGAGCATGTGGATTGACGGGAACAATCTTGAAAGGCACAGTGCTAGGGTGCAGAAGAAGAGACCGACAGAAAAAGAGGTGGGAAGACAACATTAAGGAGTGGATGGGCATGGGATTTGGAGATTCCCACGGAGCAGTGGAGAACAGGGAAAGACTGAGAGGATTGGTTGTAAAGTCAGCTGTAGTGCCCAAACGACGACATCTTGGGTTAAGGGTTATATGATGACAATGATGATGATACACCAAGAATGGAAAATGGCCATCATGTGGGTGCGAAATGCATATATTTATTCTGTTTTACTTGCTCTCTCCCGCTCATACATACACACACACACATGCAAACACACGGCTTTACATTCAATATGATTAATATGGGTGCAAATATGAAGGATACACAAATGTTCATATTATATTTGCCTCAGAGAAATATTATTTTTTAATATGCTGTGTTGTTCTTATTGGTATGCGCGTTTGCTTACAAAAGTTGTTGTTGTTGTAGGGTTTCACGACAATTTTAGTACAGATGATCTATACATGGTGGACAGTATAAATGGTGGAGGAAGAATTCGGGAAAAACCCTAAAGGAACCACAGAACCAAGAGAAGCTACTAGCAAGCTTTCTCACATACCCTCATTCGCCGAACCCGAGACTCGGTCCCACGCAGACATAGTTGAGATGGAAGTGATCCAGAACGGTGTCCGTTTAAGACCACTAGGCCGCTCGGGGCCGCCTATAATTTAGGTCGAAGAAATCGACAGACATACCACTATCGTATCTTCCTCGAAATACTAACATTCCGCATTATGCATAAAAGAAAATGAAGTGAAAGTGCCTGGAAACACTTGCCAGACCGCGGAAAGCTGCATACCCATATGTCATCTTCCCGAATAGTCATCCGTTTGATCTCTCCAACTTCTGTGCCTCGAAGAACTACTTCGCCATTCCAATTCACTAACCCTGCGCAGACGATGGGGGTCGTTCATCACTCATTGAAGGGGTCAAACGTTTGTGACGAAGTGTAACGAAGGGGGAGGGAGGTTGACGAAATATGACGTCACGATAAATATGAGTCTGGAACGCTTCTTTCGTAAATAATGTCAGAACATAAAAGATTTTGTGACCTACATCTTAAGTCCATTTTTATCGGCAATAGATAACAACTCTCTCGTGGACGACTTATCTTAAAATTGTTATCTCATATAAAATATTGGGAATTGTTATAACCTTTAACTGGTTTAAACTGTTTTATTTTAATTATATACTTCTTTATTTGATATAATGTAATACACAATTAAAAACAAAGTGTAGACTGAATATATTGCAGGCCTACCGATGATTAAATTTAGATTTTAGAAAAGTAAAAGAATAGGCTAATAAGTTATCACCATCCTGACAACAGACCGACGATATCAAAGATACACGTGGTTAGCAAGTTGAAAGACAGTATCCGGTCCCGCAGTGAACGTTTAATCTTTTAATATTTTTATGTGAAAAAGCAACAAATGTAAACAAAGTCCAATATTTTCGGGCCCGCGTCTCTTGCGGGCACAATGCAATAGCATATCGCTTTGGCCACCGCTGATGTTGCTGCTCTCTCTCTCTCTCTGTCTTTCTCTCTCCGGTTTGTGAATTTATCCCTGACCTACCCATTGAGTATGAGTAGAAATCCCTGACCTACCCACTGAGTATGAGTATATATTCCTGACCTACCCACTGAGTAAGAGTATAAATATATATATGTGTGTGTGTGTGTGTGTGTGTGTGTGTGTGTCCCTGACCTACCCCGCATGCACGTATGCAAGTACAATAATATGACATTTGAATCGACCAGAAGCAACAATATTTAACAATAATTATTATTCTCCAATTAGTAACACTAACATTGATCAGTGATTGCTTTCAGAGGGAAAAGATAATGAAGATAATGTAATCCGGAGTAAATTCGTTCATTCGGAGGGATGCCCATAATCTAATATTAACAAATTCAATGATTATATGTAATGCCCACAATCTAATAGTAACAAATTCAATTAGTCTGGGTAATGTCTACAATCTAATCATAACAAATTTATTGATTCTGAATAATGGCCACAATCTAGTCGTAACAAATTCAATGATTCTGTGTAATGTCTACGATCTAATCGTAACTTATTTAATGATTCTGAGTAATTCCCACAATAGAAGCGTAAAAAAAATTCATTGAATCTGAATAATGTCTTCAATATAATCATAACAAATTCAATAATTCTGAGTAAAGACAGTTGAAAAGAACTGAAACGGGTCATTAGACAAATAAAGCATGATCTACAAAATTCTGAAACATCACTTTTAATTTTCGGCGAATAAAACTGAAGTCAGATCATGTGATGAGTCTTAATGACCACTAAATCACCAGCTAAGAATGTTTCATTGGACGTAATACGAATTTCCTGTATATTCGACTTGGAACCAAGAATGTGATAGTTCACTGACCACTCTTCACCAGCCGGTACCTCAGGTGGCCTCCCTTTTCTCATAAAGACCCCATTTTAAAACAAAAATTAGCAAGTTTATACATCTGCAGAATCAGCTTCTCTAATAGCAATACGAAACAAACATACCTCAGGATCTTTTTCCTGTTCGACAATAAATGAGTGTCGTTTACCACCCTTATTAGAAATAAAAGTATAAGAAGTTAAAAAGAGGATTACAGTGTAAATACCTTTTGGTTGATAACCTTAGCAAAAGTGACATTATCGAAAGCCTGACCAACATCATCGAAAGCCTGACGAACATCATCGAAAGCCTGACCAATACATGCGTTGGCCAAAGGAATATTTTCCTGATCAACTTCATTCTCAATAGCTCTTTTTGCCATAGCTCTAGCAACTGCACAAACTGCAAATTATATTCAGCTACTCTTTTGTCCAGAAAAGGGGAAACTAACTTGATATTTCTGGCAAACATAAAATTCCGATCTTTTGCTAGAGAAAATTTACTTGTCACTTCTAATCCTTTTAATTTCAATGATATTTAGGTCTCTCGTTCTTTTCTCTGCATTAAGAACTTTCATTGTCATGTATCTTTCTTCCTTTTGCATTTTCATTTATTTGCCGCACTTGACTTTCCCTTTCTTTTCTTAATTTTGCAATTGCAACCGAATTTGCATTTCCTCTCTTTTTCTATTCTTTGCCAAATGGCAGTTTTCTAAGCTCTCTTTCTGCCCGGTATTTAAATTTCAATTCTTTAAATTTCATTTAAGAGGTAGTTATAAACTTACTAGTTAAGCCAAGAGCATTTGCATCAAACAATTTCATTTTCGAACCAATACATGACCTAAAATATTTGTTCTTCTATTCAACAAAGACGATTTTATTTCTGAAAGAGAATAGTGGTTGGCAAGCTCTAGAAACTCATCTTTTCTTAAACACTTAAATCCTTCCTGGGTCGAATTGGAAACAAAATCCTCAACGTGCATGGCATGGTGAAAGCATGCAGGTTTCACTGCGTAAAATCAAAAGAGCCGGTACTAAGAAAATTCTGATATACAATGAACTTACATTTCGAAACAATATCTATTTCGTATCCCGGACAAGCCCTAAATATCCGTTACGACACCATGCTCATAAATTAAGTAACAGAAAGAAGCGAAACCAGTGAGGTTTCTAAAACTGAACAATGTAATTATCAAACCATAAATAAAAGTGTGAGAGTAACGTACAGTATTGCATATGTAATAAAAGATAAACGTGAAAACGTTATATTATAGTCCAAAAGAATTAAAAGCTCCGTATAAATTTGAGAACCGGAATTGCACTGGTCCGCCAAGAATCGTGACGTTGTCAAAATGGTGCTGTTGAGAACTCCTTTGAATAATTCACAATAGTTTCAAAATAATTTTATAGTGAAATTAGCAATTTCTATTTCAAGTAAATAATCCTAGCTAAAGATTTTTCTCTCAAATGATATATAAATACAAGATAAGAAAGTCTGTAGAGTTGATGTTACAACAAGAACACAATAAATAAGAATAAGAACATTGCCTAGTCTGAATTTTTTATATAGGTCTTGTGCAAATTAAAACATGACTTTGACTTCAGACAAATACCTCTTGTACAGTTGATACTTTGACATCAGACATATACCTCCTGTCAAAAGAACCTAAATGGAATTCATCAGGAAACATGTTGGTTCGTTGGTTAAAGCACTAGAGTCTTGATCAGATGCTTGCAGATTCGATTCCAACTTCCGGATCAGCTACTGTGGTATGTTCTTGCACAAAGCACTGTATCTTACTTGCTTCTGTATGATATAGCATCGTAAATATGTGATGTACATGTTTTTGATATAACCTTCAAAGTGGGTATGTGCTATAAAACAAGGCCTTATACCAACTGAAAATAATTTCGTTCATGACTGCAGATCAAGTCCTGCGTGACGAGCTGCCCTTGAATATAAATGTAATTCCATTTTTCAAAAGGTTCCGGTGTATAATTAATGTACTAATTGGGATTTAATATGATCAATAAAGACCCCTTAGGCTAAAGAAAACCAATATGATAAACAAATTTATTCCAAAGTTTCTTCTTTAGAACTGGATATTATTTTAATGACCTTAAATGTAATGAAAAAATCATTTTTGTTTATATAATAGTGAACGCAATACTTTCATTTGTCAATTATCACATCAGAAAAACCATAAATTTTTTGAGGCACAATTATCTGATTTTCTTCCTTTGTTTCATCATTTGTCATATACCAATGTATCTTTTCTTGGGGGGTGGGGTGGGGGTGGCACATTGCATTAGACAAATCTATTTTGGTCAGAACCAGGATGAGGTCGGGTGCATTCGATCTTTGTTTTAAGTTGGTGGTCCCAGTTAAATTCAGCTGAAGATTTTCAAATATAGGATAAGAAAAGGTATCAGAAATAATGTTCTTCATGAACGAATATTAATAAAAAGAAAATATGTTTACTTTTCACAGACAATCAGAATATTGTTCATATTATATGCAGAAATATTACGTTATTTCTTACGCTTGTGAAATTCATTGTGCATATCATATCAGCTATGGACATTAATATATGGGACGTTTTATTTTACAGAATTTATAACGTCACAACGCCTTAAAATCTAGTTCATTCTACATGACCGGCTGTAGTGACAAATCGCAAAAATCTGTTATAAAATAAACACATATACATCATATAATGAAGACACGCTGGTCATTGAAAACTTCTTTTTCATAATAATATATAGGTCTTGCGAAATCTACTCGTTTCTAACTTGTGACAACCACAAAATGTACGGTGCGCGTTTGAATATAGGAATGAACGCACCACTTATCGTATCACAGTAGTCAGCATTCAAAAATAAATGTACACGATTTTCTGGTCAATGATATACGTAAATTATCTTTTTCCAGGTTAGTAGATCACGACCGTGGGTCGATCAAGCTCAGGAAAATTTGCAATCCCAAACTACAATTTGACGTAAATTGTGCATAACGACGATAGGCTTATAAAAGGCTGGTGTTAACAATCTACTCAGTATCAGCTACTCTACCTGGATCAAAAAATCATCTATAATTACAACTTATTACATTTGAGAAAAGTATGTATTTAACTATTAATATGTATATAACAATAACAGACAGCTTATATATTTTTGACTTCTAGATATTAACAATGGTACTATGACGTTGACCCTTACTTCTAAGAGATTTATCGTGTCCAAATTCCACACGGACTAGGTTTATTTATTTTCTACTTTTGTGCATAGCTTATAATAGTTAGTTTTGGTGTCATTGAAATTGTGTCCTATATGATGTTGTTGTGGTTCATTACATAAAGACAGTAGGCCATTGCAGGTGCGTAATGAGCATTGACGGTACGTATGAAGTATTACTACATGCATTTAATGGCCTGCATAACAATTATTTTGTAGCTCAGGACTGTTGAAAAATATGTCAAAACTAATTTCCTTTTTTTCCACTGAAATAATTTTCTGACTTATATGTAACAAGTTCCTATTGCATCGGGTGATTTCTATAAATCTCAAACTTCCGACTTTAATATGAATCTGACATTTTAAATATGGATCAGTTTTGTAGTGAAGAAAAGTGACAGTCGCGTTACATACACCGGGTATTTGCAAATTAACCAAATATTTAGAATTTAACCAGGTATTTACAAATCAAACGATGGTTAATGATGCATGCCACTAATTGGATACGATTTTTCTTACAAGTCGATAACACAAGTAGTTTTATTGTTTAAAGAAAATGTCTTGAAGCGATTCCTGATGTTAAGCATGTCAGATTTGTAGAATATAAAAAATCTAATTTCTAAGGTGAATACTGATTTACAATCTAAACACACTTTAGCCTGAGGCTGATGAATTGATTTTTATATCTGTCTATTAATTCACAGGTTACGAAGGAGAAAATAAGCTGCTGTCATTAGCATGAGGAAAAGTGTGCTAGTGTTTCTATACTTTACTACGTGGATGGCTCTCGCTTTAGTTGGCATCCTCTTAAACATTATCAACATTGATTGGTCTCGTACAAATTTTGTAAATGGAGTCTTAATGGTGGTGGTATTAAGCATTATACAAGGTTCCGTTTTAGAAATCACCGTCCAAACGATTGTATTAATCAGTGTCTCAAGAAACTGCAGGGAAAACAAGAAGACTTCAGCTGACAGATTGACCGTAGTTTTGAATTATAACCTTCTGGCAACGAGTACAGATGACATCGACGAATGTTTTGAGAACATGTACGAAGGTTACATCAGCAATCTTGGACCAAACGTTTCTGCTGTCCTAGTGAGTGCAACAAACGATGAAGAATTGAAAAAGTACGAGTTAAAGAAACGAGACACCTACAGAGTCACAATTTACAAGGAATTGTTTCGTGAAGGAGTATCATATGCGAAAGGAGATTACGGATCTGTGGATCCGTTTCGCCTCAGCAATGTTTGGCAGGGATATAAAAATATTGATCCAACAGTCTTTGTTCGTGACTATTTAGATGATATATGTGACAAATATGCACGAGAGTTTATGGTCGTGCATCGTGTGAGTCGTGTTCTTCGAAAATGTGGCCAGTACCAGGACCTCATGTTGTTATCTGAAGGAGTAGATGAAGCATACAGTTACTGTGATCCGGAATATTACGGAAAAAGAGCTCGTCCCTACGGGCAGCCTCTATTTTATTCTTCTGCGGACGTAACTAATATTTGTAAACGAAAATTTGATTACACTCTAGTCCTTGACGCTGACAGTGGAGTGCCGAAAGGTTTTGTGACCCAAATACTGCAGATAGCTGCAGCACATCCGGAAAGGGCAATAATTCAGCCAGCAATAAAACTTCTTTGCAAACCAGACGACACAATTTTCATGCATTTAGAATATATGAAACAAGCCACATACACACCGATGATAAACGCTATTATGACCTTTTTTGATCAATCTGGATTCTTTGGGAAGGCATTGATTCAAAATCGTGTGTACATTGACAAAGTAATTGGCACAAAAGACAAACTGATTGAACGTGTCCCGGTTGATGTTCTTAGCCATGACACATTTGAAGCAGCCATTTTGAAACCTCTTTATGCTGGATCTATTTATTTGCTGGAAGCTCCAAGCTATAACTATATTACCTGGAATATTCGCGAAAGGAGGTGGAATAAAGGTGAAATTCTTCTGGGTATGTATTTTTGGCCAAATGCGTTTGGCAGACCGATGAGATTCTTGCAAAAGATTCTTCATGGACAGAATTTTAACATGACCAAAGTGAGAACACCAAGTAAATTTGATTTTTTGAGTTCTTACCTTGCTCATTTGGCCGTGCGGCAAATGTTTATGAGGCCTCTGCTTCTGTTATACATATGTCTTCATACAAATATTGATTTTCGTTATTCTTATATATCCGTTCTCATCGTCATAATCTTGGTAATCGTCTTCCCAAAGATAACAACATGCAACAAGACAAACTACATGAGCATGTTTTTGGAGACAATAACCTCAGTTTGTCAGTTTACCCCAGAGGCTGTTGTCGGTACAGTACGTATTTGCCGGTCCTGTGTAGCCATCTTGTCACCCAATGTCCAATGGATTCCACAGAGAGCCGTAGAAAAAGAATTCAAAGTCTCAAATTCTTTTGTTTCTAGTGTGAAACATCTATGGGGATATTCACTGTTTGCCTTAATAGCAAGCATTGCCGTGTGCCTTACTTTAAACGCGACGTTTATAAATTTATTTATGTGTGGGTCTTTATTCCTACTCCCGTTTTACAACGGATTCACCTCCCTGTCACCTAATTTCAAACGCACATTTAAGGAACGGAACAAAACATGTACAGTGTGAAACATATTGGATTTGAGCGTCTAAACATCGACCGAGGAAACTTATCAAAACTTGGGCAGTCTGAATGATCGTTTGTTTAAATATGGCCTATGACGGTTTCTACCAAGCTTCCACATTTCTACTAAATCCCGATACATTATATTCATATAAATTATACGTGAAAATCTTATCCTGAATAAGTACTGTTTACTCATTCATTCTTAATCAACGAATGCAAGTACAAGGATTATGTTGAGAATGGCTGTAAACCAAATAAAAAACAGAAGTCCCGTCTAAGCAAATGGTAGTTTTGTAAGTTGTTACCTGGCGATTATTCCTAAATGTTTAAAACCTGAAGTGGAAACCTTGAAGGCTAACATTCGAACGGTATTGATAGCAAACAAATCCTCATGATAAACTAGAATGACAAAGATGTGCAAAGCAGGCGTTTTGTATTACTTCCCTTTCTGAGAATTGAAAATATTGTCTTCATCAACTAGTCAGGTAACAGATATGAAGTGACTAATGTAGACATAACAACTTTTTAATTATATTTAATAATTGTTCAAGCGAGAAATTTATTAAGGTGAAGGATAAGGGCACTTGTCTTGATGATGGACCTTTGTACAGAGTATTCATATCATTTAACTACGAAGATCTACAGATGATATTTTCTTTTTAATCTGTAATCAACTAGTGGAATTTAAAAGGATATAAAACGAATGTAACATTATAGACATATCATTTATAAATAAGTAATACAGATACAAATATAAAGTTGATAACTTCCATTTCAAATCGTGGATTGATTACTTTGTACACCTTATCATTAAATGATAACATGTCAATAATGGACATATAAAAATAATAATTAAAAAGTAATAATAATGATACTGTTGGGGAACAAAGGCAATATTTTGGTTCTTATTACAAACAATGTACATGGTGGCTTAACCAAAAGATTGATATTAAATTATCATATTCGACAAAATAAAAACGTCCAGATGCCTAAGTTCCCCATCTACCCTCCACTTATTTTGTTGTTTTGTTTCAATTGCCATTCCAGGCAATTGACTTCTGTCTTAAAGGAAGTAATTACTACGAAAATATGTTTGGGAAAGTACGTTTTATTTATAGACTCTTTAAGTTTATCGCTCTGTTGGTTTTTCATTTAGCATGTACATGCTTCCTTATATACAGTAAAACATGTTATCCCTATTGCTTATTGTATATTGCAGTTAAAACGTCATTCTCTGAAGTTACGTACCTTTACGTAAATATTATATATGTGTGTACTGTAAACACTATGCCCTGTGTGTACTGTAAATAGTATCCCCTGTGTGTTCTGTAAACACTATTCCCTGTGTGTACTGTAAACACGAGTCCCTATGTGTTCTGTAAACATTATTCCGTATGTATTGTAAATACTATGCCCTGTGTGTACTGTAAATAACATTCTCTGTGTGTACTGTAAACATTATTCCCTGTGTGAACTGTAGACACTATTCCCTGTGTGTACTGTAAACACAATTCCATGTGTGCACTGTAAAGACTACTCATTTTGTTTACTGTAAACACTATTCCCTGTGTGTACGGTAAATATTATTTCCTGTGTTTACTATAATCACTATTCCCTGTGTTAACTGTAAACACTATTAGTTAAATATTATTCCCTCTGTGTACTTTAAATTATATACCGTGTGTAATGTAAATATTATTTCTTGTGTGTACTGTAAAAATTATTCCCTTTGTGCACTGTAAAAACTATTCACTGTGTGTAGTGTAAACACAATTCCCTGTATGTACTGTAAACAGAATTCCCTGTATGTACTATAAACAGTATTCCCTCTCTGTACGATAAACCCTATTCTCTGTATGTACTGTAAACATTATGTCCTATGTGTACGGTAAACACTATTCCATGTGCGTACTGTAAACACTATGCCCTGTGTGTACTGTAAATATTATTTCCTGTGTTTACTGTAATCACTATTCCTTGTGTTAACTGTAAACACTGTTATGTGTGTACTGTAAACATAATTCCCTGTGTAAACTGTAAACACTGTTACCTGTGTGTACTGTAAACACTATTCTGACCATTTACTTTTGAAACGACACTGCGCCTCAGGTAGTTTCTATTTACTCCAATAAAGACATGGGCCGTTAAGATATTAAAGCAGTGTAGCGTAAACATGTCGGCAAAATAAGAAAGAAGTTGAAATTTTAATGTTTAAGGTCGACAATTCCAAGTTCACATGTTAAATCATTTCTGTTTGAACGTTCTGTTTGGTCTGAGTAGTTTTTAGATGTTATCTGTTGAAATACAAGCAGTGTTTGATATGTTGACATTTTATGTCGACATTTCCAGTTTGACATACTGAATCAACTGGTATGTACTGAAGATTCCATGTCATAAGCTGAGGTTTTAGATTTTATGGGATGCATTACACAGCAATTGTTCAAAGTTGTATTGTGCTTGTTAGCACTGCATTTTTATTATCCTGCTATTTTATAGTGTTGGAGTTACAAGTTATATTGCACAATGAGTATGCCCGCTGTAACAACTAAAATTAACATCGACTATGAAGATGGGTCATTTGTGTATTCATATGAGGCACATTAACGGACAAAATAGAGTCCAATGAAAAAGCAGCAGTTTAAAAGTCAACGTTGTGTATCAAAAATATCCAATTTCACATACTGAATCCAATCGTTTGATTTGAAACTTCCCATCTTCTGTTTTATATATTGAATTAGAAAGCGGTGGTCGGAAGTTTCCCATCATATGTTGAGTTTTAGATTGTATCTGTAGATTACACAAAAGCTACTGAAAGTTCCACTGCGCTTGTCAAATTTCTTATTCGTTTATATTGGAGTGATATGGATTAGAAGTTACATTACACGGTGAGAATTTCCACTTCAACAATTACAAATAATGTACATATTAAAATATTGAGTAATAACATGTATCTTTTTTGTATTGAGCTACATATTATGTTTTAACAGTCTAAAAATTTACTGTTTGCAAGTCGAGAGTTGCTAAATAAAACAACTAATTCCACACGGTCCTCGATAGATCTGTGTATGTGATTTGGATTTTTAACGTAGCTTTAACAATTTTTCAGTTATATCGCGACGATGTCTGCACTGTGGCAGTTTATAGTGATGTCTAGCACTCGTACATCATGCCGCAGACATATATTCTGAGACAAGTGATTACATTATTCTAGCATCAGGCCGACCAGTCCTAATACTAACCTCTTAATGCTGAGTGCCAAGCGAGGCAGCTATTAGTACAATTTTTGTAAGTCTTTGGTATGACTTGGCTGGGGATCGAACACACGACGGCCGCATCCGAGGCGGACGCTCTAACCACTAGGCCAAAGAACCGGTTCCTCGATAGATCTAGCAAGAGATAAAAGAATGCATGTCATCACATTTATTGTGCATAGTGATCTTACGATGTAATTTCTTGGGATTGTTAAAATGTAATTTTTTGAGGAATTTTTAGAAAATGTAATTTTTGGAATTGTAAGTTAAATTTGCATAATAAATATAATTTGTCTAATAATGAAAATGATTGATCGAAATGTTGTATTATGTGATTCCATGTACTATGGTGCTATTTACAAAGTTTATCAGTGTTACAGCGGTATAATTGTAAAACAACTGCTATATCTTATAAAACAAATCTTAAGAAGAGGTTTTCTCAAGCCCGCATTCTCAGACATTGATTAAAACTAGGTTGGGGTCTAGGGTGTGCATTGTAAGCGATTTGGGCGAGGCATGTCATCCTTGTGACCAAAATAGTGATTATTTTGAAGCATCACGGACAAGCGTGTTCCAAAGATACATAAGTGATGCTGAGTGTTGTAAGTTCATGACCTATCATGGGGAAAGCATAAGTCTGGAATAAGTATGTAATATCTGATTCTAAAGCTTTTAGCGTTATTGGCAATGTATTCGACTTTTAGCGTTATTGGCAATGTATTCGACTTTTAGCGTTATTGGCAATGTATTCGACTTTTAGCGTTATTGGCAATGTATTCGAATTTTAGCGTTATTGGCAATGTATTCGACTTTTAGCGTTATTGGCAATGTATTCGACTTTTAATTCTAAAATACAGAAGTTATAGAAGTGTCTGAAGTTGGTTAGCTCTAATTAAATATAGCATTTCTTTTTATATATTTTCAATGATTTGTGCGTAATTTTCTTCCATATCTAGTGTAGTGTTGTTTAATTTAGTTTAATAAAGAATTGCTGTACTGCAGACTTCGATTCTGATTTCATTTTATCCAGTTCAATGCCAGTATTTATTTTATAATATTAGCAATGTAACACCTACATAGCACGAGTGACACTGCCGCTTAAAGGAGGCCAGAATGATTCCTTCTCTTTCTCTTTCAATCTGAGAATCGTTCTATTAATAAACTTGTCAATGTCGAAAGAAATCTATGCCCAATAAACTGACCATTACTCATGGAAAAAATTAAACTATTAAGATCTCTTTTGATGAAAATTGGTGGATACTTTTCTTGAAAGTAATATCAGCATATTTTCTAACTTTATATTCTCTCCACATTCAAATTAATACAGTAGATTATTAAGTTTAGTGAAAAGTATCAAAAACTAAGTCCTTTCAAATATTAAATGGGAGACTCCGTTCATTAAATGTAAACCTTATTCCAATTCACACAGGATACCCCGTCCATCAAATCATTTAAACCTTATACGTATCGGACATGAGAGACTTCGTCCTTTAAATGTAAACCTTATCCATATATTACATGGGAGACCCCGACCATTGAATGTATACCATATCTCTGTAGTACATTGGAGATGCTGACCATTAACTTATGTAAACATTATCTCCATAGTACATGGGAGACCCCGTCCATTAAATGTATACCATATCTCAGTAGTATATGGGAGACCCCATCCATTAAATGTAAACCATATCTTCTTATGTTACGTGTTTAGGCTCTAATAAACAGTCACAAACGAAAGAGTGAAAACAACAAGCGTTGAAGAAAAAAAAAAAACAAATGATTTATTTCCCTGGAAAAACACTGCAAAAATGAAAAAATAAGAATTACGGTTTTAAGAATCAAATCCAAAAATGATCCAAGAATAATCAAAGAATTAAATTTTAGAGGTCCTGGTAATGAAATGTTCTAATCGATTCAAGTTAGAGTCCCGACGAAAAATCCGAAATGGAAGGTGATGACGTATACTGTAGCCTTTATGGTGCTGTATCGTGTACAGTTCTTATTTCTTCCACAGTCAATAATATTCCGGTGTTTGAATTTCCGAATAAAATTTAAAAAATGTCTTTGTCCAAGAATTATGTATGAGCACTCAACTGCTTCCAGGAAAAAGAATTAATGTTTTAGAATCCAAATAATTGGAATAAAAATTATAACTCCAACCTGGCACAATAGACACTTTCCAGTGTCACTATTAAAACTAACTAATTCGCAATTTCTGGAACCCCAGAACTGCGAAATGGAGGCTGTTTACATATCAAAAATCACGTAGCCCGAGGATGACCTTGATAAAAACCAACCATTTTATTCCGAGAATAAAAAAAATAAAAAGTTGTTTACTTCTCCCAGCGATTACTAAATCAAGGTCGGGAACTGGGTCAGCTTTAGGTGTGTACAACTGAAGAGTCAAGGTCTAACTATTTTCTGAAAAACATCGAGTTCCTAGTAAATAAAATTACATTATTTTGACGTGTAATGAAATTAAAAATAAAAAGATTTTAAATCTTACAAACAATTAAATAAAATCAAATATAAATAAAATATACGTAACAATCGCAATAGCACATTGGGGACCCCTTACATTAAATCATGCAAACCTTGATGGCTTAAGATGATACTTAGATATATTCTTTTTTATAATCTAGGTTCTCTCACCTGTCCATAAATCTGAAGAGCACGGCTTGATGAAGATATTTGCTTTTCAGCTCACATTGCCATAGCCTATACAGTGAGAGAATTATTTTACAATGTTCTTTATTTTCTTCTTTTCCTCTTCCTCCTCCTCGTCTTCTTCGTCTTTCTTCTTCTCTCTCACTTTACCTATGTAGTTATCTAAATTATATGTCAGAAACACTTTGTTAACATTTATAAAGAAACGTGATGATATGATCGCTTGTTATATACTTGAAAATCATTTGAATCAGCAGGAGGGCCAACGATTAAAACTTTCATAATACTTCCCTGTTTGACACTGAATAATTGACATACCTATTGTCTATTTGTTCTTGATAAAAAAAAAAATTAAGAAAAAAAACTGTCAGATTTACTTGTATTTACCGTGAAATCAATAGATATGCGCAGTTCTGGCTGGATGGCTTGCTCCTCATTTACGTCACACATTACAGCAAGACCCATCTTACTTAAGGGAAGTAATGCATACCGTAATATTGAACAAACTAACTCTTCATTAAAGTTTACGATACATTTATGAAATTAGGTTGGAGTAAATTTTCCTGGAAAAACGAATTTTTTAGCTACACACGATGTTCTACAATATTCGTTAAATGGTTTCTCCATAACGATTTATTAATATAACGCCTCGTACGTAACTTTGTTATAGTCCATGAAACATTTCATAAATGTTGTAGTATAGACTCATAACAGGGTATGAGTTATTAGGGAAAATGGCACGGCGATTTTTTAATGAAAGTAATAAATGAATCACAAAATGCTTGAATGAAGTATGACTTTTACACATTTTTTTCATAGGGAAAAAGTATAAATAATATAACATTATTGTCGCTCAGTACAAAATAATTACAAAAATAATAATTTTTTTGTGATATATAGTTTCTCAGATATAAATATACAGAACGAATGTGGTTTGTTTAGGATAATGTTAGTATCGAGATGACCAAAGGTATAACTGTCTTATGCAGTTCATAAAACGGTAACAGTTCCATTTGTTTTTGTTAGAGAAATTTAAAAATGAAACTTTGACTAAGTCATATAAATGTAAATTCTTAAACGCAGGTTGGTTTCAATTCATGAAGTACTCAGAAAAAACTAGAATGATATACATTTCAGATGGAAGCACATAACGGGATAGACAAGAACATAAATATTTAGCATTATAAGCGCTGTATAAAACATGACGAAGGTGACATACTTTGCATTTCCAAGCTTATCAATGCAGTCATCGATTTTATATATATATATATATATATATATATATATATATATATATATATATATATATATATATATATATATATATATATATATATATATAATTACTTCACTAATATGAGAGAGAGAAACGCTTTTATGGTCATTGGTAATGTTAATTAAAGTAGAATCATGACGTATATATCAACTGTAAATATACTGAATAGTTTGCTTACCTCTTGTTGGTTGGTCATTTCGCTTAGTTTCTACGCCACACTTATTTCCATGCAACTATATGTGAATGGCTGAGCGTTTAGTATTTGTTGCGTTCTACTTTCTTTTTTCATGTTTAAATCATAAGTGTGTCTTATATTGATTAAATCAATGTGAACAAAACTAGAAACTCAAAACAGAAAACAATGACCTTATCAATATGCAAAAGGTGATTGTGAATAGCCACAAAAAGTATAGAACTACTTTTTGTAGCGTACACACTCGGCCAGAATGTAAAGAGTTTTGTTGATTACCGTGACCCTGGATTCGTAGCAGAACATTTACTGACGTTAATAGAATAAACAATTGAATTTTTGGTGACGAAAGCGCATCAGAGGGCAAAAATGAAGAGCTAACATGGCCCATTATGTGCGACATAGATTAAAAAAATACTGAAAATTTACGGTCACGCGTTACTAGTGATGTATGGCTTTTGCTTTTACTTATGCATCGCAAGTGATGTCACTCAATCAGAGCATTACGTTCACCGTGCACCTCTATCTGCGTGGGTTCGAGTCTAGGATTCGCCCAATGTGGGTATGTGAGATAGCTTGCCAGTAGCTTCTCGTGGGTCGGTGGTTCTTCCCGGGGTTTTCCAGGGTTCTTCCTCCACCATTAATACTGGCCGCCATGCATAGCCTATCGTGTGCTGGAAAATTGTGTTAAACCCCACAACAATAACAACAAAAACGTTCACCGTGTGAAAGTTATTTCAGGTATATAAACCTACCAAAAAGATATCTTATAAGCAATATAAAGTCATGGATTCAAATAGCATTCAAAATGATGGTGGGTTTGATACCATCACCTTGCTATTTTAAATTATTATTTAATTGTCAGTCTATTTGGAAATTCAAAGGGTAGCAATTTTGTAATTTTAGGTATGCGTGTTTGTGTGATTTTAGATTTTTAACTTAGCTCTAAGAATGTTTTAGTCATATCGCTTCGATGTCTGAAGTGTGACGGTTTACCGAGATGTATAGCATTGGGACATCATGCCGCAGACAATTAGCATTGTGTCCCACCTAATCATTTTATCTTGACACCAGGTCAATCAGTCCTAACACTAACCTTTTAATGCTGAGTGCCAAGCGAGGCAACTGCCAGGACCATTTTTCTTTGGTATGACGGCCGGGGTTCAAAGCCGCCACCTCTTGCATCTGAGGTGGACGCTCTAACCACTTAGGCCATCATGGAAGTCTGTATATTTGGGAGAGGCTATAACTAATCAATGACACAAACACGTCTGAGTTCACAGATAACTCATTGGAGGTTCTGATTTATAGAAATGTCACATTTTGTTATGGGACCGAAATAAGGCGCTGATTTCAGCTTACCCATGTGGGAAAATGAAACTGCTCAAATGTACAAAGAAATGTACCAAGCATGATAAAGACGAACTAGTTGTATTCCTACATGTTACCTTCACTGGAAGACTACACCATCGACAGTACGAAACGAAATGAAGTATCCATTCAGTTGAATCATAAAGAATCACCATGATTGGATTCTTCTATTCTGAGTGAAGCCAATAGTAAGAGAAACTAACATTGTATCCACCAATGGCAACTGTGAGAAAAATGACATTTAACCTCAGCACGCTAAATTTAGGCATAGCTTACTCGTACGATAAGTTATATAAGTGAACTAACTGACTGACTGACTTTTTGTACATGGTCAGTATGTTTATCAAGCTATGGTGACTCAAAACTGATGAAAGATGTGACCTGAAAATAGATTTGTAGAATTAGAAAAATTGTTGAAGCCCTGGTCCCTCGCATCGAGAAAACCAGTCCACTCTTCCGATCCAACGTCACCAAAACACAGCGCATACGTCACACGAAGTGACTCCACATCAAACGATGTGTAAGGCTGGCAGGCATGTATAAAGCAGCTCTACAGCTGGTGTCTCCACATCAAACCATATACAACGCATGGCATTTAGGCAGCTAAAATGATAAATAAACCGTGTAGTACATATGACACGGCTAAGTATTTCTGCAGTGATATATGTAGCGCATGCACGCACATGAATTCTTTACCCATTACATTAATCGTTTAATGCAAACAGCGTATAATTAAATATTAATTTGTCTGTTCAGTTACAACAAATAGCTAACTCGAACCAGACTAAAGTATTTCTAATATGGCGTTGTATAACCTATGTATTGACTCTCCGTAGAATTTAGAATAAATATATGTTTCCTGCTCATTAGCTACTGCATTCAATGAATATGTTTGCAGATACAAATCTTTTTTAAACATTAATTAAGGTTCTAAAACATCTAAAGTATGAAAACAATTCAGTCATATAAACGAACAGTAATAAAGAAAATTTCATTACCTCTACAGCTGGAGATTTGCTTCCGTAAAGGGGTAAGCTTCCTGACAAGACTTCACGTAATGTGATTTGGTTATAGAGAATTTGCTCTATATGTACACTAGCTGTGACAGATATGCGCAGCAAGGTACTTAGGTTTCCCCGCTGCAGGCAATTTGTTCGCGCAGCATGGTCTGAGTTGTCACGGAAGAAATTTGCAAACATGTCCGGAAGGTCGACTGAAGAGAAAGTAGTTGGAAGTGGTTTTGATTTGTTCTCTGACATTAGCTTGTTAGTAATCTCGAAGAGCTCTTTACAGCTGGAACTTTCCGTGATCATAGTAGTGTAGTGGGCTGATTTCGCTGCATGGACTATATTTGTGACATTCCTCTTAGCGACTTAATAGATTTGCTTATGAATAATGAGTCTGGTGGAAAGCCAGAGCCTCTCAGCTTTACGGCGATCTCTTTTATCAGTGCGAAGCTGGTCCCTAACACTGCTATACCATGGAGAACGCATTTGAATTGATACTCTGCACTTGTTTGCTGGGGCATGTTTGTCAAGCAATGAACGCAGACAGTTATCGAGTGGTTCTGCGGTAGGAAGTAAGCAAGTTGTTAAGTTAGCTTGGATATCGTGCATTAGTTTGGTTCTGTTTTTCATACGGAGGTTTCTCTTAGTAGCAGATAAAAGTGGAGGGTTAGGGACTGATACGTCAAGATGGCGTATAATGCAGAGGTGATCTGATGCAAGGTCATGGGATACAAGGGAGGACCGTAGAATGTTATCATCAGGTCTATGAAGAATCCAGTCTACAATGTGACCATGTTTATGGGTGGCTTGGTTAACTGACTGTTTGAGGTTGAAAACATTAATGGAATCTATGAGTTTTGATGTATCTGAGTTTCCAGGACAGTCAAAGTGAAAGTTGAAATCTCCAAGAATAATCATGTTGCCACCTATCGAATTTCCATGCTCCAGGAGATTCGGAAACTGCTCCAAAAAGAGAGATTCATCCAGCTTGTTTTTTTTTCTACTAGGAGGAGGGCGGTATAGACAGAAAAAATGGACTGACCTTTGCTCCAGTGTGAGTGTGGTTTGGACTAGTTCAAACGATGTGTGGTCGAAATTGAATGTTGTGGTGTAGTTAAGACGTTTTATCATGGAGTTCTTTGTGATGACAGTAATTCCACCTCCGAGAGAATTACGGGGGAACGACTTGATGGAGTAACCAGTGGGTGTTAGATCCGCACACTTGGGCTCATCGTCTGATGTTTTTAGCCATGTTTCTGTCACGAAAAATATGTCAACATTCTGGTCGTTGATAAAATTAACTATTTATGTGCGCTTTTCCGGTGGTCCTACTGATTGGGCATTTAATAAGGTAATGCGCAGAGGTATTTCTTGGATAGTTGACACAAAGGTTGACGAATTAATAGGGATTTGAATTAGGTTATCTAAATTAACTCTCGAATTTTTTTTTAAATGGTTGTGCCGAAATAAGGGAGATAACTGGGATTCTTCTTCCTGTTCTACGCCGGCCAGCTTTGAAACAACGTTTCTTTTTTCGCTTCTGTTTACATTTAGGTAATGGTGAATGTAGTCACAGTTCGTTTAGTCTAGAGCACAATGTAGTGTGGAGAGCCAAGGAGTGATCATTTAAAGCAATTAATGAAGGTTCATCGTAGCATAAACGGGTTGACTGGCGAGTATCACGTGACGGCGGTTTGTTCAAAAACAGTGGAGCAATACAGCTGAGAAAAAGTCTAATTGTTCTCATTTCCAAAACAAGGAGATGAAGTAACACATACAAATTTAACAGCCAATATATAACGAACACAATAACGAAGATGAAAACAGGCAACAAGTACAAACATCATGAAAACGGTACTAAAAAACGGAACAGCTGCTTCAAGCCGGTTAAGCGATAGCGGCCATCTTGTCTCAGTATCAATATATAATATATATAGATATATATGCATGTGTGTATGTGTGTGTCAGAGTAGTTGCAGTCGAGGAGCCGTAACACAGGATGACTAGACTGGGTTTGATGTCGAGGCAGACAAAGATCAAATTTAATCTGATTCGTTAGACGGTCGTACTCAGTGTTGAATTTAAAACCTCATGAAAGAAGATCAATAGATCGAACATCCTAGTACAATTTGGGCAAAAATCCGCGAATAAACAAATGTATCTGGTCTTCGCCTGTGCCATGCGACGATGTCGCTGGACCTATAAATGACTATAAAAGCTACAATCAAACCGACTAATGGATAGGAAAAGAGAGATATGTTGGATTAAAAAAAAGCTGCATGGTCGGTAGCAGTGGTAATTAAAGCATGATAATGACTGAGATCAACTGTCAATACATTTAAATGAATGATATACCTTTTGCTTCGTCATTTCGCTTAGTTTACAGTCCACGCTCGTTTCAATACACTCGCAAGTAAATCAATGGATGCGCGTTCTGTGTTCAAGAAGCTAGCCTGGCTGTGTTTGTTTCCTTCAGCAGCAAAAATGCAGCCCACAAATACCAGTATGTGGCATTTAAGATCGAATTAAAATAAGCTCATGAGCCCTCTAATTTAATGCTGACGTGCAAATAAATAGATGTTATGCGGAACAGGACACTCAACACGTTGTCAATATTTTACGGGTTTCCATGACATAATTTTTACCATATAACTCGAACAAAGCTCTCGTGTTATTTGTGTGCTCATTTTCTTTCTTTTTTGAGTAGTTGGGGTGGTGTTGGGGGAGGGAGAAACCCTTTCCTTTGACGAGATCGTCTGAAATTTCCTTTTCATCTACTGAGGTAGGAACCTGCTTACGTCTCATGCTGCGTTGCAACTTACAACTTTATTTTTAAGGAAATATTTACGAGTGAATTAATATGATATATTTATAAAATAAATGACACAATAGTCTCTTTCCAATAATAATAATGATAGTAATAATAATAATAATTATAATAATAACAATAATAATAAACTATATTTAACAAGGATAACACATTAGGTCATGGCTGACCTATATGCCATGTGGTCCTCAGTTTTTGTAATCGGGTATGTAAAAATAATATGATATCTTTATAAAATAAATGACATAATAGTATCTTTCCAATAATAATAATAATAATAATAATAATTATTATTATTATTATTATTATTATTATTATTATTACAATAATACTATACTATCTTTAATGACGATAACACATTAGGTCATGGGTGACCAATCTGCCATGTGGTCCTCTGTTTTTGTAATTGAGTATGTTAAAAAATATAAAAAATACACAAAATAAAAATACAGGACCATGCACATAACCAGGTATCGTCGCACACTCATTCTTACATATTGAACATGAATGAATATGTGTGACTATACTGCAAAACATACAAATGGGAACAATATTCAATACATAGGTACATACATTTTAGCATAAGTCGTACGTTCTCTATATATATCTCGAATAAGATCTGGACATTCATTTATGGATTTGATGATAAAGTTTTCTATTCAGAGATGTTAAAATGTCATGACTCAGGGAGTTTGATCTAGTCTCTTTCATTCGCGAATTTAGTAAGTTTGTATAAAATAGGCTCTGTAGGATTAGACCTTTCAAGCGTTTGGGAGATATTAGTAAAATAATGGTTCAGTTAGTTTGCGATATCGAGCTCATCTGTATAACTAGTGGCATCAACTAAAATTTCACATGGAGCTAGAGATGCAGGTTTCGTTGAAGTTAGATTTCGTAAGGGATTCCAGATGGATCTGTTATTGGAGTTTGATGTGATGGCTTCTTTTAAAAACGAGCGTTTGTGTTTTACAATGATTGAGTTTACTTTGTTCCGCCACAAACGATAGGTTGTAAAATCTTTATATTTATGATAATAGTTTCGTTTGCGTTGCGCCTCTCTAATTTCATTAGTATACCATTCTGGCTGTTTTCATCGTTTAATTCTTTTTGATGTGTATAGGGGCGTGTTTATTTAGGATAGTAAGAAACAGTGGTTCCACACGGACAAGTTATGTCTGGGTCTATGTTTGGGAAAGTTAATGAGTTAATGTTTTGTGTTAATTCGGTGAGAAATTCATTTTCAGCAAAGTTTTCGAAACATCTGTATTACATGTAGGAGTATAAGTTGTTTTTCTTTGCGCTCTGTTGCTTATGAATTGCACATATAGGATATTGATCACTAATTTGGAAACATGGTACGTTGATTTCATAGAGATTGGTAGGATGGGTAGTGTAGATGTATTCGATCAGGGTAGAGGTACAGGCTGTTACTCTTGTTGGAGCATTTTTTACCTGTGTAAGGTCGTGTAGTTGTATCATATGTAGCCGTTTAGTGTTGGTATCAGAGAGGAAGTCAATATTAAAGTCTCCCATGATAATTACTTCATTGTTGGAAGATAAAGCAGCCTCTAACTCATGTTCAAATTGGTAAGTTCATGAGGAGAGGGAGTTTGGCGGTCGGTATGCTTAAACATGGGGGAGTCTTTGCATCACAAACTATTTTACCAAAACTATTATTAGTATCAGGAACATTAGGCACAACAGCTGGGATCAGGGACAATATCAAGAACAACTAAAAAGAGGTATCTGGCGATGGAATCAAACAACTTTTGTAAAGTTTCGTGTGCACATACAAGTTCTTGTTTGGATGATAAATAAAATGCCTAAAAGAAAAAAGACAACTAACGCGATGCCCTTAACAAAATCAAGGACGAAAAAAGACAAAGCCAAACACGAAACTTTGCGCAAAACAAAAGGTGGGTTCATCGCACCGCTACTGGCAGGAATAGCTGGCAGTCTGCTGCCAAATCTGCTGGGAGTTGGGGGTCGCGGACTAATGCTTCCGGGAAGATTTTAATGACGAATCCGGAACGCATAGGGTCTCAGCTTACAATAAAAATTACTTGACTAATTTGGTCTTCGACCAATTGATGCCATCAAGAAATATATTTTTAAAAATACAACAACAAAAATGATTCTTCCTGTTATGTATATTTCATTTAATTTATATCTGATTTAAATGTTTGTAAGTTTTAAAATCTTTTCATTTTTTAATTTCATTATATGTCAAAATAATGTAGCTCTATTTACTACTTTACGATACTTTTTCCAGAAAATAGTTTGACCTTGACTGTTCATTTTTATAAACACATTAGGATAACCTGGTTCCAGACTTTAATTCAAAAGTAGAAACAGTCACGTGAACATTGTTTTTTTATTTATTGTTATTGTGGAAATAATAAGGCTGAGATTGATGCTGTGTTGGTTACGTGACTTTCGACTTGTGATTAGTTTTTAGTGAAGTAAACAACTTTTTTTCTCGGAGTAAAATGAATGGCTTTTATCAAAGTCATAATGTAGGTACATGATTTTTTTATATGTAAATATAGTCACGTGACTCTTTTCCGGTCATCTGTTTTGCGCAAAATTCAACTTTAGCCATTGTTTTAGAGAAATAATCTCAGTTTTGCTTCTAAACACTGGGACGTAAAGGTGTTTAGTTGTGTCATTTTGGGAATTACATTTTAATGTTTATTCAGATTATTTGGATTCTAAAAGATTAATTCGTTTCTCTGGAAATATTTGGAATGCTTATACACAATTCCTGAACGATGACATTTCTTAAAAATTTTATTCAGATTGCCAACACCGGATTATTGTTTGTGAATAACATATAACTGTAGACATTCCAAAACCATAAAGGATAAAGTTTACGTCATAGCATTCCATCTTGGATTCTTCGTCGGGACCCAAACTTGAATTCATTAGAACATTTCATTATCAGTTCTTCTAAAATTGTATTCGTTGATTATTCTTTGAATTTTTTTTGTATTTGATTCTTAAAACCGTATGTTCTTATCTTTTTTTTTTTTTACAGTATTTTACCAGGGAATTTTTTTTTTTTTCTTTTTTTTTTTTTTTTTTTTTAAAGTTTTCAAAGCTTGTTGTTTTCACTCTTTCTTGAGTTACTGTTTTTTCGAGCATAAACGCGTAACACTTCCAATCAAGTGCAACCCGCTGGATCATCTGCTTGCGGTTATTTTTGTTATATGTTTATCAAACAAACGGCACACGGATTTTACTTTTTAAAGTTTATTTTACAGTTGATAACTTTCCAAGTAAAAACAATGATAATATAGCGATAAGTCTTGTGTGACAAATTTAAATACAAAAAATGTCGCAGTCATTGACGACATATCTAAAATGTAAAACGAAAACGTCAAACACAAATGAAGAAATAATAAAAACTAAAAACAACAAGACAATGTTAAAAAGTATTTGTGCTGTTAGTGGTAAAAAGAAAAGCGCGTTCATAACATCATCAAAATCTGGTGGATGCTGTGACGGAGTATTTTTTTTTGTTGATGATCAAAATAATATTTGGTAAATTATGTTTAGTCTGAGCAAAAGTATAAAAAATGAAAACTGTAATTGAGATTGCAACTACGATGCAGTTGATAAAGATCTTTGTACCGAACAAGATAAAGTTAGCTACTGCACAAGTTGCGGTCAAAGAGTGATCATCGGAGCTGGTATTAATATTCATAATTTTTGGGGCAAATTACCGAAACCAAAAGGTGGTTGTAAATTGGCAGGACATAAATATACTGGTCCGTATAGTCCGCTGGATCAGCAAATCAACGAAAATGATAATACGCTTCTGGGATAAGATCCTTATAATCAACTTTATTCAAAAGCAATGCGACAAGACATTTGTTATAGAGATGTTGAAAGCCCTGACAACGTCGAGGTTAACGAAACAAATTATGACTGCGATAAGAAATGTTAAACGAACTTCATGATATCAAACCGACAAATCTTCGAGAATGATTTGAGAGGAATCTGGTGTAAGGATTAATTGAAACAAAATATAAACTTGGTCTTGTTAAAATGGAATTGTTATTGACGATGAAATTAGTTGCAGATGAACTACATCGACCGAAAATGGAGAGGAATTTTTTTAATAAAAAATTTAAACAGTTTTTGGTTCAGAAAACATAAAAAGTATGTTACAGGAAATGAGGGAAAGGTGTTATCGTCGAAAGATTTAGTCTTACAATAAATAAAAAAAATCACACAAGCATCTGACAATGAAAAGCACAAACGGATATATTGATGATCTTCAGCAAATTATTGATGAATACAATAACACAAAACATAGAACTAATAAAATGTCACCAAACGACGCAATAAAAAGTCCAATATTTAGCAAACAAAAATATGTCCAGAAAACATAAATTCAAAATTTGAAATCGAGTTCGAATTTCTCTTTAAAAATATATGAGAAGGGATTTACTCTAAATTTGTCTAAATAAAAGTTTGTCATTGATAAAGTACTTTTAACAATACCTGTAACATATGCGCTTCGTAGTTTTTACGGACAGCAATTGCAGAAAACTGATCAAGATATTTTTGTTATAGAACAAGTAATAAAAAAGTGGCATTAAAAGCTTTGTGAAATAGAACGGTTATAGTGACTAATTTAAAAGTTGGATTTTAACTGAGTAATAATTTTTGATAAATTTCTTCGTATTTTCAAAATATAGATTTGCATTATACAGGCCTGCAAAATGAGGTAAAATATTTTCTACGACCGTTAGAAATCGTCAAGAGATTAAATATCTTGACAATATAAAATCGAGTTTTATATTTATATGTCGGTCTGGAATCTCGATATTTAAAAAAGTTTTTATCAGCTGCCAAAATAATTGATTCTCATCTACTGGAGAAAACAAAATTTCTTTTTCTGATATGATATTTAACATTTTATTGGCCTGCTGTCTTTCTTCCATAATTTATCTTATCAACGTTGGTGTTTATTTGATCATCGGCTTTGTCAGGCTTGACATCATTAACATCGTCAACATTAACTTCGTCGACATTGACTTTGTCAACAGTGTTTTCGATAATGGTGATGTGCAGCTCATGGTTATTAAATAATTCTGCCACTTGTACGATATTGATACTCTTTAGACAATACCGTTCAGGGGATTCGCATAATTCAAGGTCCGATTATTCACGTTCCACTGTTCATGATAGTTTGATATTTGCAGGTTGGTACATTTTCGGTAAATGGCAAACGATACCTACTTGGACCGAACAACAAACTCCACGAATCTACACATTTCGTCACCAAAATAAGCCCAAGACCAGAATACACTAACATGAAAGGTGATACTAGAACTATATTTGGTACGTAAATCGATTTTGGTAGTGAAACATATTTTTTTAAATGTTAGCTTTGTTTTACTTTTTCTGTTTAGTATGATTTCATCCTACTGATATTGACCCATCCGCTGTGAAAAGCTTGTTCAATACCACATGAACTTCTGTCGCATTATACAATTTTTCTTGTTCACCTGGAATACCTATTCAAAGAGATCTGATACGTATCTACTAAGACTAAAACTTTGTGCTAAGATGTAAAAGAGATAGCTATATACGTTAAATTGCGAAAACCACATTGGTGTCAGAGTGCGATCTGCGAGAACACTGGCGTACAAGCAGGACATTCGTCATTACGAAATGATTCACCTGTATCCAGCAAAATGATTGGTTAGCAGCTAAATGAGGTCACCAATAAAAAGAAATTGAAAAAACAGTTATTGATAGGTAAATTCATGTCCATATATGCATTTTTTCTCGGCGTCTCTCCTGGCAATTAAACCACCTAAGCGTTCATTTATTTCACATAAACGTTAGATTACATAGTAGGGGGTATTGTAAAATATGTATGTATACAGTTTGTTTAAGGTTAAATATTTTTTATGGAAGCAAATTGATGTGCAGCAAATTGAAAAGTTACATATGATATTTTTTTAAGTCATGGATTATCTTGTATTCTTGGTACTCGCCAACGTAAATGTGTATCACCATTTCTTGCCTTTCTTCAATACTTGAAATAATTTAGAGGACGATCTTGTTATGAATGGTATTGAAGTTATCGATAGCCGAATGTTTCACCTTTGCATTATGTTTAATGGAAATTACATTATTATAACTTCATTTTTTCCGTCCTCCAGGCCGGGTTACGTCATTTAAAAGATTATCATGACAGGTAGAAACTTGTGTATTTTATGAATTTCAACCTTTGTCAGAGAAATTGAACGAACTCAAATACCGTATTATCCCTGTTAGTGTATCACGTTAAACCAAAATGTCAGAAATTCATAGCGTACCTGAGTAACAAAAATTGCGACTGTACCAACTATTACCTATTCGAATCAATAATTAATTTGAACGGCATCACCCATAATTTAAAGGTAATTATATCTGTAACAGTTTCGTTGTATAAACTTTGCCAAATGTTTCTAACAACTATGATGCTATAGGTAGCATACGAGAAACTTAAAAATACATCTTTCTATTGTATTTTTGTTAAATCACTTTGCAAGGTAATTTCTCCACTGTGTGCCTACCTTTATTTTCAGCTCTTCCATCATATCCTAAGATGGCGAGGGAATGATTCTATTTGCACTTGTAATTGGACAAGTTCACTTGGAAGGGACGTTTCTATCAGGCTTTTTCATATGCACTCACTGTGATGTAAATGCTGACTGCCATATCTTTGCGTTCTTAATCCAATGGTATGATTGGCAGAAGGTGACCGCTAACTTGGCCAGCCAGGGTCGTCGATCCGCATAGACCCTGGGCATATGTAGCAGCCAAAGCAGTTTTCGCTCTGTTATCTGATTGGATGCTGCTCAAAGACACTGATCTAATCAGATTCATAGTTACATGTATCTAGAGAAAAATACGGGGATAATTATAACAGCCTGACAACGACACATGCCCCGTACACATTTCACCAATTAAAACCTATCACACACTTTTTCATTCAAGTCAAAGCATGTGGATTTTATAGCAATCATCATAATGAAACCCTAACAGGACGAATATTAAAGTCTCTGATTATTATTCATGTTGCTTTAGTAGATAGTAACGTTTCATTCCCATGAGACAATTGTTTAAAACACTGTTTTGGCTACCTTATGCACCAAGGATGGAAAACGGAACTAAATAGAATAATGACCTCTGGCCTTCATGTGTGTGCGTAATGCATAGATTTGTTTCGTTTTGCCCTGCTCTCTCTCTCTCTCTCTCTCTCTCTCTCTCTCTCACACACACACACACACACACACAAGTGTACCTTCAGCATGATTAATCTGGGATGGGTGTAAATATGAAAAATGTATATAAAAAATCATATTACAATTTGATCAGAGAAATATCGATATTAATATGCTGGTGTTGTTCCGATTGGTATGCGTGTTTGCTTACGAAATCATACGGTATGTATAATATTTTATGATCATTTTAAGCACGTTGTACAAAAGGTATAATATAACTTGTGAAAAGAAAGTAGATCCAAGGGTTAAATACATTATAATAATTGCTAGATAATTGTTCATTCGAAATAGAATCAAAGAAGAAAATACATTAAAGAAAAGTGTTGTATGTGAAATTATGCAAATAAATACAGATTAGACGGTAATGTGTCTGTGTGTGTTATTTGGATTTCTAATGTAGCTTTAACATTTTTAAGCCATATCCCTAAGATGTCTGTTGTGTGGCAGTTTATAGTGATGTCTATCATTTGGGCATCATGCATGTAGCATCATTTCCCACCCAGTCACTTTATCCTGACACCAGACCGACCAGTCCCATCAGAAACATCTTAATGCTGAGCGCGCAGTGACAAGCTTAAATTGGTGAATTTGCACGGTACTATAATTATTGCCATATTTCTTTAATTAACTATTATTTTCGATTGCATCAGTTTCTTTGAGCAGAATCCAATCAGATAGCGGAGCGTTATGTACTGTTTGAGCAGAATCCAATCAGATAGCGGAGCGTTGTGTACTGTTTGAGCAGAATCCAATCAGATAGCAGACCGTTATGTACCGTTATGTACTACAATGTTACTAAAATTAAAGTTACGGTATTTCATTCATGGCGGGGAGGGGGGGAGGCATTTATTCAAACTATTGTTTCAACTGCCTTATGTACCAAGGACTGAAATGGAACGAAACAAATTAATGATTCCTGGCTGACATGCGCGCGAGAAATGCATCGACATGCATCTAAATGCATCGTTTTACTCAGCCTGTCGAGCTTCCAGACCATTTTAACACTAATACAAATTGGACCCAATCCTCGAATAAAAATGATAATCTATCTGCAAATGTAAAGTGGATATGAACATAACTATATTTTTCAGATAAAATGAAAATGAAATCTCTGATCGTAACTCGTAATACATATTATGTCGTCGTTAAGATTGATATATTTACTCTCAATGTACACTCTAGTAACATTATTCTAACAAGAAAGCAAGTAGGTTCAAACTCACAATGATTCACTGTAAAGTTTTGAGGAAATATCCATTTTGATTATAATTCGATATTTTCTTTCAATTGAGATATTATCTGTAAGCAAGGTACTGAAAAAAATCGTTGAATGTAAAACTGAATTCATAAATATACATTATTTTTGTTGTTGTTGTTGTAGGGTTTAAAGCCAGTTTTCAGCACAAGATAGGCTATACATGGCGGCCAGCATAATTGGTGGAGGGAGAACCCTAGAAAACCCCGGGAAGAACCACCGACCCACGAGAAGCTTCTGGCAGTCTTTCTCACGTACCAACGTTAGCCGAGGCTGATATACATTAAACGATAATGAAAGAATTAAAGTGAAAGAAGGAAACGCATCGAATAAGAAAATAGCTGTATATGAAATTAGGTTCATAGGTAGCAAATGGTTATCAAATACATTACATTCTAATAGATTTTACAATCTTAAATCTCTTTCATCTTTATTTATGTGAAACATGTTTAAGAGTTATGATTTTGTTGCTCCCTAGGTAAGAGCCCTAGCTCAAAACTATGATAGCTCTCTCTCTCTCTCTCTCATACACACACACACATACACACAAACACACAAGTTTTACCGTCAGTATGATTAATCTGGGATGAATGTAAGTATAGGACGAATATACTAATTACAAACAATACAAAGCTCACACTTCTGTAGTATCCATCCTTGTATCCATAAGGGCATGTCCGAGACTTTCTTTTTTACCTAAATGATATAGCTTCTCTTTTTCATCCACTTACTTATATTCCTTTCTCTCATTCTTTATTTCTGCTTCTCTCTCTTTTCTCCCACAAACACACACACATGCACATACGTATTACCCATGAATATATGGAGTCTACGTGGAAGAGATATGATTCTAAGAATAATGCATTTCGAGTATAAAGGCACAGACATGTTTTGTTTTAAATAGGATGTGATTGCATCTGCGAAATGAAAGTTAAGATCAGTCCAATATTAAAATGTATTCATTTTCTATTGTCTTCAGGACTTGATCAATATTGTTACGTATTATCAATGGGCATACATTGACCAACAAAATAATGACTCATTATGCATCTTCTTTGTAAACCGTCGTGCACGGTAATACAACAACACTAGCTAGACACAGATTCATTTTGCCACTTTTGATTGTAGACTCCAGATTGCAATTAAGGTTAATGAAAATATAATCAGATGCATTTAATGTTCATCAGTTCGCATTCTGAAATTGAATGAACATTTCCTCAAGTTTGTATGTCACCCTGGTTCATACAAGTAGCAATTCAAATATTTTCTGGATGCGAAATTAAAAGTAGCTAGGAGTAATGCGACTAAAACAAAAAATCTCCAAGGAAATTTATCGTCTTCTTGCTTGTTTTTTTTTTTTTTTTTTTTTTTTTGGTTCATTTTAAAACTAATAATGACCCGTGTCAACCATTCATTCGTCAATGGGCGTAAATGTTCATCATACCTAAGGTGATATATTTCTTTGGAATTGATCACTTAGGTACGAGCCATTCCTTTAAGAATGCCATGAATCAGGTCTTAAATTCATACATGAGCGGACTGACATTTAAAAATACCACGAATCAGGACTTTAAGTCCTAAATTCAGTGTGAGGCTTTCAAAATGACATAAATCAGATTTTGAAGTCATAAATTCGGGACCTAACTTTAAAGTCACAACAGAACTATGGATACATGTATACTCCTTTGTGTTTAAATCAAAGATGTTTTGGTTGGGTTTAAGGCCATTTTTCAGCACATGAGAGGTTAGACATCGCAGCCATAATATTTAGTGGAAGAAGACGGGAAGACCAGGGAAGATTACAAACCCACGGGAAGCTATTGGCAAGATTTTTTGCATGCACACGTTGGTCGAGCGAAAACTTAAACTCACGCGGCGAGTGATATCGAACACATTTAATTTAATGCATATATTTGTTTATAATCAGCTTACACATATTCTTCGACGCCTTTAGAGCGCGATTGTGAAAGACATTTATGTAATGTTCATAAAGTACATGTATTGTAATCAATAATTATTTTCTTCTTTGGAAAACGGATTTGTTACAATAATTCTGTGCACAAATTGTAACAACAAGAATGCAATCAAATTTCTATCATTGCACTTTTTATCTAATTATTTGTTCGTTCGCTCAAAATTTGGTAATGATCTTTCGCTATCAAAGAGTTGCTAATGCATGAATAACATCTGGCTAAAAATTATTACTTATACGTTTATCAACCTCCTTTATTTTTCTTCAAACAAGTATACACAATTACGTTTCAATCAAAGATGTTTTGGTGGGGTTTACCGCCATCACTCATTCTCTTTCTGTGTCACTCTCTGACACACACACACACACACACACGTTTAGCGTCAGTATGATTAATCTGAGATTTAACGCCATCTCTCTCTCTCTCTCTCTCTCTCTCTCACCCTCTCTGACACACACAGCTACACACACAAACAAAATAAAACACATGCATACAAACAGAGACACACACACATTTGTATCGTCAGTATGATTAAATTGGGTTGAATGTCATGTGCCTCAGAGAAACGTCGTTCTTAATATGCTGGTGTTGTTCTTATTGATATGGATGTATGCTTACGACAGTATACATTTTTACAACTATTTTACGCACCTTTTACAAAGTTTCGAATCGAGGTATATAACTTGTGAAAAGAAAGCAGGTTCTGGCGGGAATACATTATAATAATTGTCGGATAAATTTTCAGCCTAGTAAGAATCAAAGAAGAAAATACAATAAAGAAAATCAGTGAATGTAAAACTAGGTTCATAAATATACATCAGACGTTAATGCAAATACCATACATTTAGGTTTAATACATTTTACAATCTGAAATCGTTTTCATCTTTACTTATAAAAAAACTCAACATACCGTGTAGTTTTATGTTCAGAATTTTGGCCTCAGGAGGGTAATTCGTTTAATAGTTCATCAAGCGTTTCTTTCAAAATGCTTATATCAAACTGACTTGTTCACTGAGCCGTAAATGCTAGCTACTGTACTTCTGTCATCTAAATACATTGGCACAATATTCCGAAGCTGACAGCCATCTTAGCTATCCACGGTTGCCGATCCACATTGACCCGGGGCATATGTAGCAGTAAAAACAAAACAGTACCTGCCGTTCCGCTGTCTGATTGAATGCAGGTTTAAAAAAAGAACCTGATTCACTCATAAAGGTAGTTACAATTTTCTTGAAAAACGTATGTGGACAATTATAACAGTATCAGCAGAAAAAGACATATGTCCCATGCATGCACATTCTCTCTCTCTCTCTCTCTCTCTCTCTCCTTTATATGGTGAAATCTACAATCCAACAGGCGGACACAACAGACTTGCTAACCAATATGTCTTTCCAGTCCGCAGTTCCAAAAATAGGGGAAGGAAGTCCGCGTCACGATACAATCAGGGACAGTTTTCAATAACGGTGCAATTAATAAATATAATAAATGATATGTGCAGATAACAACAAGATATTCCTCAGCTTTCATTATTTTAAATGGTAAGAGAAATGTTCAATGAGAAATAGACATTTAATAAAGACATCGAACAGATGGCATCGTTAGCAATGTAAGCATACATTAATATCAATAAGAACAACACCAGCATATTAAGAACGACGTTTCTCTGAGGCACGTGACATGTGAAAATTCGTATATACTTCCTATACTTACATCCAACCCAGTTTAATCATACTGACGATACAAGTGTGTGTGTATGTCTCTGTTTGTATGCGTGTTGTTTTGTGTGTGTGTGTGGGTGTGTGTAGCTGTGTGTAAAATGTATTCACTTTATATTGTCTTCAGGACTTGACCAATATTTTTGCATATTATCAATGGGCACACCTTGACCAACAAAATAATGGCTCATTATGTATCTTAGTTGCAAACCCTCGTGCATGGTAATACAGTAACTCTCCCTACACACAGATTCATTTTGCCGCTTTTGATTGTAGACTCCAGATTGCAATTAAGGTTAATGAAAATATAATCAGATACATTTGATGTTCGTCGGGTCGCATTTTGAGACTGAAATGAACATTTCTTCAAGGTAATATGTCACTCTGGTTCGTACAGGTTGCAATTGAAACACTTTCTGGATGCGAAATTCAAGTAGCTTGGAGTTATGCGACTAAAACAAAAAAATCTCCAACGAAATTGAGTGTTATCTTGCTTTTCTCTTTTGTTCATTCTAAAAATAATATTGACCAGTGTCGACCATTCTTTCTTCAAAATTTCAACATGCCTAAGGTCATATATTTCTTTGGAAATGATCAGTTAGGTACTAGACATTCCTGTAAGAATGCAATAAATCAGGTTTTAAATTCATACACGAGCGACCTAACTTTAAAAATACCATGAATCAGAACGTTTAGTCCTTAATTCAGTGCAAGGCTTTCAAAATGACATGAATCAGATTTTGAAGTCATTAATTCGGGGCCTGACTTTAAAGTCACAACAGAACTATGGTTATAACTATACTCCATTATATTAAGTCACAGACGTTTTGGTGCGGTTTGAGTCCATTTTACAGCACATGATAGGTTAGACATGGCAGCCAGAAATATTTAATGGAAGAAGATCACGGGATGACCCAGGAAGATTACAGACCCACGGGAATCTACTGGCAAGATTTCTTGCATGCACACGTTGGTCGTGCGAAAACTTGAACTCACGCGGAGAGTGATATCGAGCACATTAAATTTAATGCATATATTTATTTATAATCAGCTTACACATGTTGTTCGAAGCGTTTTAAAAAAAAAACAATTGTGAAAGACATTGATGTAATGTTCATAAAGTACATGTATTGTCATCAATAATTATTTTATTCTTTGCAAAAACGAATTTGTTACAATACTTTTGTTTACAAATTGTAACCAGAATGCAATTCAGTTTGTATCATTTGTGCACGTCTTATCTAATTATTTGTCCGGTCGTTCAAAATTTGGTTATGAACTTTAGCTATCAAAGAGTTGCTAATGCATGAATAACATCTGGATAAAAGTTATTGCTTATACATTTTTTAACCTCGATTATTTTTCTTCATGTTAAACGCATGTCTGCCTATAGAGTCAAATTAGTATTGATATAAATGTTGGTTTGTTTGCTTTCGCTTACGTAGTTTTACTTTTGGGATCTAAAGAACTCAAATAAAGAATTAGCATCTTCATCTATGTGTGAAAATTAGTTACATTTGTCGCTTACAACTCCTAAATTGGCGTTGACATCAAGCGGTCTGCTTGAACTGGCACAGTGGTTCACAGTCTGTAAGTTGCAGCCCGCGGGGTTATTCAAAGGGAACCTAAAAGTATACCTAATAGCATTTGGGGGTGCACGCGAAAGTTTTTGAAGTTAGGAACCTTTCCGCATACTAGAAACATTTGGAAACCACTGAACATGTTAAAGCTTTAGCTTCCAGCTTTTACAATGTTATTGTTAACTCTGATTCCTTATTCGACAAAATTCAAAATAAAGAACATGAGGCTGATCTCAGGGTCGTCATTTAAACTTTTTTCAGGAGGTAGGGTCAAAACTTGATTGGGGAGGGTGGGCAAAACCTGACGGGCTTGTTAATTTTCGTATATAGGCTACAGCAATTTTACAGCACATGCAAATTGGGGGGGGGGTGATGCCTCCTCTGACCCCCCCCCCCCCCGCCCAAATGACGTACCAGTGTCAAACGGTCTGTAGGTACCATAATTACATCACGGGAGAGCTGTTAGGCAGGCCCAGCTTGATGCAACACGATGTAAAAAATTCAGCCGTAAGTATAAACCGCTCCGGTGGCCTAGTGGTAAGAGCATCCGCCTCGGATGCGGGAGGTCGTGGGTTCGATCCCCGGCCGAGTCATACCAAAGACTTGCAAAAATGGTACTAACAGCTGCCTTGCTTGGCGCTCAGCATTAAGAGGTTAGTGTTAGGTTGGTCGGCCTTTTGTCAGGATAATGTGACTGGGTGGGACATCATGCTACATGTCTGCGGCATGATGCCCCAGTGCAAGCCATCACTATAAACTGCCACACTGCAGACATCGTAACAATATGACTGAAAAATTGTGAAAGCTACGTTAAAAAATCCAAATCACACAGCCGTAAGTATCGATGTAAGAAGATTTTTCGTATTGACATTTACTTTATTTTTGTGAAAGCTGTTTAAATATATTTATAATGTACTAAATGTGGTACATAATGCATAGAGCAGCGGGGGGGGGGGGGGGGTGATCAGACAAACTTTGGAGCAAGTTATTAAAAAAAAAAAAAAAAAAAATTCCTAAGAAAGTACAAAGTCACCGAGATTTTTAAGCGACCGAGATCTCGAAACAAACCGGCCCCGTTCCTGTATACATGGCATACATAATTTCCCACGCTAAGTGTGTCTATTGGCTGACACCGTGTGAATCAGGTAAAGGTATCACTGGACAGATTTTGTGGCATATTTTCATCCGATGATGACCTATTGCAGTAAAATTATAATAATATTAAATTAAAGATACATATAAAATCTTTTGTTTTTTGTTAACAGGATGTGTGTAAGATTCTGATTGAGATATTAAGGGTAATTCCTTATGCTTTTATACTTTTATACTGAACCAACACTACCACCTACCCCTCCTTCTTACTTTCAATTTTGACAGACAATAGCTATTTTGAATATTTTCCTGTGATAAGGCAGCTAAAAGAATCAGTATGTGCCTTATGCATGAATAAAGTTCACTAGTACTATAACAAATTAGCATACTTTTCATCACCACTCAACTATATAGATTTTTAGATATTTACCTATGTAGAAGACACACGTAAATACATAAGTCAAGTCGGCTACTCATTTGCAGCCCAAGTTACGCATTTGATCTCCAATGCTCGTCTAACTGTGACAGGCAGTCACCAACAAGCCAACCAGTTTTCAAGCATAACTGAAAGTAAATCTAAGCCACATCATTGCAGATTTAGCTTATGTGTGAATTTATAAATGTTAGTATTGTGATAATTAAGCTCATGCCTTCTACCTAAAAAAATTAGGGGCTGTCAAAATTAGAAACTATCCAGTGAGACCTTAATTCGCCCGTGTTTATGGGTGTCAATAGGGAAGACAACTCTTGCGGCCTTAAGGAGCGTGTGTGATTTTTGTCTTGACGGTGAATGAGCGGAAAAGGTGACAGTCAACCAAAAATGTTTTCGAGACCCATGCGATATCCATGATCATATCCATGTCCCCTAAACACCAAGTCTGTTGGATGTTTCTTAGTGTGTGGGGATTATCACCATTAAAGACAACCAGAAGTTTACAGTTATCTCCAATCACATCAGGTTTTTGCGCATGTCGCTGAATATCATAAATAATATCGGTGTTTTTGTGTCTGCTTCGGGAAAATATCCGAGCTGGATTTGATTGATTGTCTAGCATAACACCATCGTATGTCTTATCTTACTTGTTTAGGCTCGAATAAACAATAACAAAAGAAAGGGTTAAAACAACAGGCTTTGAAAAATTTTATAATAATTTATTCGCCTGAAAAAACTCAGTAAAAATGAAAAAATAAGAACTTACGATTTTAAGAATCAAATACAAAACTAGTCCAAGAATATTCCACGAATTAAATTTTAGAAGTCCTAATAATCAAATGTTCTAATGAATCTAAGTTCGATTTCTGCCGAAGAATTCAAAATGGAAGGCGATGACGTATACTGTATCATTTGTGGTGTTGTAATGTCTACAGTTCTTTGTCATTCACGAAACAACAATCCGGTGTTTGAATTTCCCAATAAAATTTAATAAAATGTCTTTGTCCAAGACTTCTGTATGAGCACTCGTATAATTCCAAGAATAAAGAAATAATCCTTTTTAATCTAAAAAATGCGAATAAACATTAAAATGTAATTCCCGAATAACACAACAAAAGAAATACCTTTACGTCCCAGTGTTTCGAAGCCCTACTGAGAGATATCTCTAAAACAATGATAAAAGAGTAACTCGAAACCCCAAACAAATTCCGGATGTTGTCAGCTTTCCAGAACCTTCGAGAAGTATTTATGCATAAACGCACGTAGTCCCAGTAAGACCTTGACAAGAACCAATCATTTTACTCTAAGAATAAGAAAAAAATAAAAAGTCATTTTCTTCTCTCAATGATTTTTGAATTAAGGTCGGGAATTTGGTCAGCTTTAAGTGTTTACAAATGAACAGTTAAGGTCAATCTATTTTCTGGAAGAGCATCAAGTTCCTAGTAATGAAAACTACATTATTTTGGCATCTAATGAAATATAACACGATTATTAATACATCCATCGACATCATCCAGTGATGGAGCTTCATCAATATCGGTAATAAACTCAATACTATCATTATCGTCTTAATCCGACGACTTCGCTTCTTCGTTGAAATGTTTAAGCACGTTGTAGCGTCGCTGATCATTTACAGACTGTGCCACGATATACAACTTATCCCACTTGAGCCATCTCATTATTAGGTTAAGCAACAATTGGGTCTTACCAGACCCATATGGACCTATGAAAATTGCTCTGATATAATTCGGTAGCGTTGGATGATGCTTGACTGGCTCTTGCTTTTGTGTCGCTGAGCAGCAGAGGGGGGGGGGGGAACAGACCACTTTAGGTGAACGGTCACCTTGTGTTTGGACCAAAAAAATAATGACACTTCATAGAGGTCAAATACCACGTCTACGATTATTGTTTGTCCCCAAAATAATTGTAGACGAACCCCCTCTGCTGCTATAATAATTAAATCATTATGTTATAATAAAATGGTACATCCGGAATCTCATACTGCAAGAATAGCTCGAGAACGATTAGAAGCAATCAAAAAATTTCTTCCTGTTAGAGATTCATTTAGAAAAAATCTACAAGCGCAGCAAGAAGCACAAATTGAGTACGAAGAAGACACTAAAAAACTGTTTAAACCCGTTACTGCAGCTACTGAGAAAGTTACAACAATCGTCAAGGAAGATCTTATTCCGGTATCAAAACAAACAGCAGAACAAACCGAAAAAATATCAGCGAGAACTAAAAAAACAAAGAAGATTTTACGAGATCTTCCACCTGACATAGCCAGGAAAATAGCTGCAGCTCAACCTCCACCTGTCGGTGAAGAAATACTTGAAGGCATTGGAAAACTTCGTACTGAAGTCGCCGACGTGAGAAAAGAACTTGCATCTGAACCCAAACCAGTAGGAGAAAACTTAGAATTGATTGTAAGATTTAACGAAGGAATTGTCGGAGATATTAGAAATACTGAAGAAAAACAATTACCTGAAATGATATTATTTGGTATATTTAATAAATCTGGTATTTTAAAAACCAGTCATGAAAAAGTAAATGATGATAATCTCATTAGATGGATATATCGCGTATATTACAACAAAAAGCAAGCTAGAGGTTCAGAATACGAAAGTCTTAGTAGAGAAGTAAAAAGACTTTATAGAGAGAGACTGAAACAACAAGAACAATTCGCCCAGTATCAACTTCCTCAACCTCTGCAACAAATAGAACAACAACAATCTTCTCCACCTCTGCGACAAATAGAACAACAACAGTCTTCTTCGCCGAAACTTAAAGAGATGTATCTTAAAAAATCAAAAGAAGAAAGATCACCCTTAAGACTATTTAAGAAAACAGCAGAAGAAGGAGCTACTGGCAGTGGTTTGGAAAATAATTTTGTTTGTCCTGATAATATCCTCAATGATGTATCACGGTTAGAAGTTCTTATAGGAGGAAAACGTGCGGGAAATAATTCACCAGAAATAACCAATGAAGCAGCTGATATTTGTCGGCAATTATTTCAAGGTGGTATAATGGATATTGGCGTTTACCGAGAGCTTATTGACGAGCTCGTTGATGATTAGTCACCGCGATTAGATAAATGGTAAATAAAATAAGATGATCATACACAATAATCATCGTAAATCCGTATCGGTCAGAGCGGTGAACTCACGATTACCAATCTATAGGGTTATTTACGGAGATGGACTTGGTGATGTTATTCAGGGATTATTTACAAGGTTAGCCCCAAAAGCAGCGCCTATTGCAAAACAATTATCGATGAAAGCTATTGATACTGTTCGTGAAAAAGCTCCTAGTGCAATTGTCAATGTTGCTGGGAAGGCGTTCTCGGTGATCAAAGATAGACTAGCACGATTAATAAGACGAAAACAACAACCACCAGTAAAACTGGAAAGTACTGAAATTATGCCCGCAGACGTGGGTAAAATAATAAATCAAGCTGCAAATCAAAAACTAGCAGCGTTAGCAGATCGGGGACTCGGTGAATCGGGAAATAATATTTCAAGTTTGATATCAGGAAGTGGAACTTCCCGAGGTGGAACTTTACGAACGCGGTAATCAACGTGTTAGACGAAAATAATTATAATAAAATGTTCAAGCGCGTATCCGACACAGCATTTGACATGGAAGCACCTGTCCTTAAAGATGAATCGGTACGTGATTATCAGTTTTATTCTTATGACGCACGAACACCAGATCAACGTGGAAGAATTGAACTACAAGTTCATGACACAAGTAGATATTTTCTACCCGCTGAGGCTTTTATTGAGGTAGAAGGTACAATCATAAAAACGGATGATACTAATTACTTAGATCCAGTAAAAGTTGGTTTCGTCAACAACGGGATCATGGCATTATTTGATAGCGCCACGTATATGATTGATGGAAAAAATATTGAATCGATTGAGAAGGATGTAGACGTTGCTACAACAATAATAGGGCTGGCAAGATATTCTGATGATTATACAAGATCAGCAGGTCCCACAATGATGTTTGTGAAAGATAATTCTAATAACCCTGAAAGCGATCCGTATAATATAAGACGACCAAGAAATTTTGCCAATAACGCGGATGCCGATGTGGGGCCGGTGGTTCATGGTTCTAGTGAAAATTTCAACTTGGGATTTGCAGCGCGTAGAAATATGTTGCTAGGAGACAATAGAAGATTTTCATGTACAATTCCACTATCGCATAATTTTGGATTTTGTAGGAATGTTAAAAAGGTTATTTTTGGAGCTAGACACACGGATGTTCTTGTAAGAAAGGGTGATGATAATGATGCTCTGTGGAGACCCGCTGATGATGCTGGTAAAGTAGTATTATCGAAACTTTCACTGTGGATGCCGGTAATGACTCCAACGATCGGAGAAGAACAGAAATTAATTTCTTTCATGGACACAGGTGGTAAATCCTTGTTGTCTTGGTTAGCAACAAACACAGATAGTATGCAAACTAACGTTAACGGTCAGTTTACATGGCATATAGCATCACAACAAGGTGTTTCTGCACCACGGCATATTTTTATTGCGTTTCAAAACCATAATCGTTTAGGTAATCAAGTTCACTTTCATATGACATTTGACCAACTAGGTCTTACAAATATTTCCTTGCGGATAAACGGACAACAAGAACCAACAGAGAATATACAACTAAATTATGCACTAAATCACATAGGACGTGCATATCATCGTTTGATGTCATTCATGGGACATGATCAAAATGTAGATACTGGGTTGCAAATATCACAATATGATTTCAGGACGTTGTATCCGATTTATTATTTTTCACTGGAGCATCTTGATCTATCAAAACAATCTGTCGTTGATATACATCTTAAAGCAACATTAAATACAGGTGGTGTTGATTACAGAGCAATCGCGGTTATACTTAGCGATAAAGCCATGTTACTTGAAGGTGGTAGTGGTTGAATGAGGGTCGTTGATGCACCAGTGGAAAATCTTTAATTATTATTTGGAGCGTGGTAAGTATTTATCATAAAATGCCATATCATCACGTTAGTGTCAGTCTGACTCCTGGTCAGATTAAAAACCTGCAATCAAATTCAGCAAAAAACTGTGGAATGACAATATCACTAAAGCGAGATCAGATCACGGGTGGTCAAAATAAACTATCATTATCAGAACGCCAGCTTAAACTTTCAATGGCGCTAAACAATCAAAAACAGGCGTCAAACTCAATCTCTCTGCGGGTGCGATTAAGGACTCAGTTAAAACCGGTGGTATTTTTCCACTTCTCGCGGCTATACCAGCATTAATAGCTGCTGCCGCGCCAGCCGTAGCAAAAGCAGCCGCGTTAGGTGCTGTTGGAACAGCTGCTGAAATGGCTCTAAAGAAAGCAACAGGAAATGGATACAAAAAAAAGGGACGCGGCTTAAGATTGCCAGGATCTCGTTGGGGAAAGGGTCTGAGGCTTCCACGTTAGACGTTCCAGCATCAAATTTTGATTTACTTGATGCTGCTAAACGATTAAAAATAAAAAACTTCAGAGGTGTTTTCATGCGAGATCAATTACCAAAACAACCAAACAAACTCGAAACAGGTATTATTAATCTCGATGAACGTTCTGGACCTGGTACTCATTGGGTTGACCCACCATCAGAGATGAAATTGCAAAAAGTGTTGCTAATCGCGTAAAAAATACCGGTGACATAATGACAGGTGAACTTAGCATGAACGGAAATAAAATAGTAGTTTTAAGAGATCCAACATCCGACGAAGACGCAGCAACAAAAAAATACGTCGACACCGTTGACGGTAAGTTATCCACGTTGCGGGCCGAGTATGATGTTCACGCGGACGCTTTTGGAAGATTTCGAAGAAATTTTCAAAAAACCGATGATGCCATAGATAAATTCTTCGGCACTCCACACGCCATTGACATGAAACTCGTTGATATCAAAACTAACCTAGACACGATTAAACAAACACAGCAAGACATCGTAGCGGGGATTCCTGAGATCGTCAATAAAACCAGTCTGATTAAAATCCCAGCCGGAATAACTCCCGGACATATCACAAACATCGTATACACAGTATCATCGGGATTCGCAACATGGTCGCAGCAAAATAATACAATCAAATATACCGCAACAGTCACTGGCGTGTACAGGTTGTCCGTGTTCAGTGCTGCGCGATTTGAGATCTTCACAACCTATCCATGGCGTCATTCCACCGACAGGTTTTCCGGGGTTGCATCTGTTATATTAAATAACGGAACTGAAGAAATATTTATCCTGGAAGCAGCTGATAAGAAATTAACCGCAACATCTTACTGGTGGTGTTTGAAATTTGTAGCTAAAACACCTCAATTGGTTACTGCATAAAAATATATGGACGGTGCACAATACAGGTACAATCAAGCGCGTGAATGGCAGGCGGCGCTAAAAGATCAAGTCGAACAATATACTGTAAAAGTAAAAAAATATCGACGACGATTAGTTATCGTCGACGTGATTGTTTATTCAGTATCCGCTGTTGTTGCTGGAGCTGGAATAATATTATCCACGGTAACAATAATGGCACCAGTAGCTGTGGCTATTTCTGTTTGTGCAGCAACAACGATTGCAGGTGTACTTCATATCATTGCAAAAAAAAATATGTACTTGCACGAACGAAAAATTATCCTATTACATAATAAAATTACACACAGCGACGGTAGCATACTCGAAATTATCCTCGTTGTTATCAGCAAGTCTCAGTGATGGAATTATATCTCATTTCGAGTTTTCAATGATAACTAAAATATACGACGAAGGTATCGGTATTAAAGATACAAGTATTAATAATGACGGAATTACTTCAGCAGATCGTGACTAACACAACCCCGCACAAGACAACGATGATCTCGGTAAGCTCGATTAATCCTGAATTTAATATCAATTTTCCAACTGCAGTTCACGCTAATGAAATTGCACTAGCGCAATTACGGGTATATTACAGCTGGCCAAATATCAAATCAAAATCATTTAATGGTACACCAGCAAATAATTCGCTCGTATTTGCTAATAAAAACAAACCAAATGGTACTCCTGACTGGATTGATGTTGGAATACCCACTGGTAGTTATGAGATCGAGGAGATCAATGATGAATTTCAACGTAGAATAAAATCAATAACAGGAAAGGAAGCAAAAATATCGATTAATATTCATGAGCCGACGCTGTCCTCGACGGTAGAGATACATTCTCCTGATTATGCCGTTGATATTTATCAATCTTCAATCAGATCCGTACTAGGTTGGCCTGATGTTCCCCCGGTATATGAAGGACCACCAAAACAAAAATTAATTGAATTTCTTACTGACGAAGCCAGGTTTGTAACAACTCCAGAATACCGAGGTTCGTATCCATGGACTAATAGGCCTTACATTTCGAAAGATGGTAAAAGATATCCTATGACACCGTTTTCTATCTATGATTTTGATGTGAAAACTTCAACTATTATCGTTTATGAAAGAAGTTTCAGATCAGAAGCTAGCAAAATTAAAACTGAATACACAACTACATTAACGACACTAGCACAGTTGTTTAAAAACTATATCCTGGAGTATCCTAATGACGATCTAAGACATCAGATCATTGCAACGATAAAACATTTAAATCAAATTGTATTAGATCTTAAAAAATTTAATCGGGCCATTATTGAGGTAATAAATGCTGATTATCATATAGATGTGGGAGAAAGAAATAGTATCAAACAAGCATATATTGATCATTATAAAATAACTGAAGCAGAATTATTAAATTTTACACTACCAGGATTTGAAACCGGCGAATTGATAAGATGACTCAACGATATTATCAACAAAAACTTTTCTGAAATACTCGATGCATGGAGAAAAATAGCCCCACCAGTAACTGTTCTTAGATATAATAATGATCCACTCGGCGGTGGAAGACACGTATCTCCGGGAATCGTTAATATAACATCGACAATCGCGGTTAATCTAGTTTGTGACGTAATAGAAGGCAGTTATCAAATAGATCTTGGAAAATCAAATCAAGCTCAACAAGGATATATTTTATATACATTTACACCACAAGTTCCCCCTGGGGATTTGATCGTGCAAGTACCAACCAATCCTGTTTATTTACGCACGCATAATCAGTATTTGTCACGAATAAATTTCAAACTCACAGACAACCTTAATCGCTTAATTGACCTACGTGGAGAAGAGCTTCTGATAAATCTACATGTGAAATCGTAGATCTTTGATCAAGAATCTTCGATTCTAAATTAATCCAGTAAATATTATATAATGTACCAGCACGTGAGGGTTTTTATACATGACAAAGAAGCACTTGAAAACGCCATCAGAACAGCGTTTTCACAAAACACAGAACAATTTAACGTTAATTTAGTTATTGATGAATATGGAAGCGAGGATTTCTTATTAACACAAGAACAGTTAGATGAACTCCTTCGAGAACATATTACCGAGATCATTTGTGACAGAGATCAGATTCTAAATTATGCACACTCCTGTATTAAAGTCGATCAACTTAAAAAAATAATTAATAAATAAAAATATTGGTGCAAAATATATCTGATGAGGTAATTGTGTGGAAAAATTCATCTTTTTTGAATATTTTATTTTTTTTTCTGAAAATTTGATCATTTCACATAAATCTGAGTCATCAACTAACACATCAAATTCAGAATAAATAATAATAATTCAGAAATAAATATAATAATTCAGAAAAAATAATAAATAAGAATCTTCGATTCTAAGTACCAACTAACCCATCAGAATTATAAATTTGATCATTTCACATAAATCTGAGTACCAATTAACCCATCAGAATTATAAATTTGATCATTTCACATAAATCTGAGTACCAACTAACCCATCAGAATTATAAATTTGATCATTTCACATAAATCTGAGTACCACCTAACCCATCAAATTCAGAAATAAATATAATAATTCAGAAATAAATATAATAATTCAGAAATAAATATAATAATTCAGAAATAAATATAATAATTCAGAAATAAATATAATAATTCAGAATAAATAATAATAATTCAGAAATAAATATAATAATTCAAAATAAATAATAATAATTCAGAAATAAATAATAATAATTCAGAATAAATAATAATATTTCAGAATAAATAATAATAATTCAGAATAAATAATAATAATTCAGGAAAAAATGATGAATCTGAGTACCAACTAACCCATCAGAATTATAAATTTGATCATTTCACATAAATCTGAGCACCAACTAACCCATCAAAATTACAAATTTGATCATTTCACATAAGTCTGAGTAACAACTAACCCATCAAAATTATGAAATTTATTGGTTTGCATGATTCTGAGTACCAAGCAGCCCATCAAAATTATGAAATAAATAATAATTCAGAATAAATAATAATAATTCAGAATAAATAATAGTAATTCAGAATAAATAATAATAATTCAGAATAAATAATAATAATTCAGAATAAATAATAAATCTAAGTACCAACTAACCCATCAAAATTGCAAAATTGATTGATTTGCATAAATCTGAGTACCAACTAACCCATCAAATTCAGAAATAAATAATAATTCAGAATAAATATAATAATTCAGAAAAAATAATAATAATTCAGAATAAATAATAAATCTAAGTACCAACTAACCCATCAAAATTGCAAAATTGATGGATTTGCATAAATCTGAGTACCAACTAACCCATCAAAATTGTAAAATCGATCATTTTACATAAATCTAAGTACCAACTAACCCATCAAAATTATAAAATCGATCATTTTACATAAATCTAAGTACCAACTAACCCATCAAAATTACAAAATAAATAATAATTCAGAAAAAATATAATTTCAGAAAAAATATAATTTCAGAAAAATATAATTTCAGAAAAAATATAATTTCAGAAATAAATATAATTTCAGAAATAAATATAATCTCATAAATAAATATAATATCAGAAAAAATATAATTTCAGAAATAAATATAATCTGCACGTGGTCAGAGCGAATTATTTTCACCAGAATTATTACTTTGGACGGGGTTGCTCGCTAACATAATTTTTCTCAATAGTCTTATGCGAGTACTAATTGTTTTCTTTTCCTCGTACTCGTGGGATAACAACGATCTAATTTTTTCTACTGCGGCAGAGAGAGGAATGAATTCCTTCACCTGATTATCTTCTACGGTAGCTAGCGACTGAAACATTGCCGCCTGAATCCGTTTCATGAGCTTGTATTCAGATGATAGTGTGTGTATTCATTGGTTTTTACGTTCTTGTAAAATCTCAAAATCAGAAACTATTTTTTCAGGATTTAGTTCATTAGATATATTAATTCCGTTTTCCTCTAGTATTTTAATAGCAACAATTACATCATTGATATTTTCATGGTTCATAATTTAGTATATAAATCTTTAAAATAAATTTTTTTTATCCCTTTAGAACTCCTAGCGAGTGTTTAGCGAGTTCGTCGGGATGTTTCAAGGACGGCACAAACATATATTATGAAATGTGAACCTCTATTCGAGTCTTTTAGCAGGTTCATTAAGTATGCAATGAATGAATTAAGGACAGCACAAACATATATTATGAATGAACCTCTATTCGAGTCTTTTAGCAGGTTCATTAAGTATGCAATGAATGAAATGAAATATATATAATGAAATGAATGAATGAAGAGGCCATTTTCTCCGCTGAGAACCCACCAAATAATCAACCCGTGGGTGGTACAAAACATGTATCAACCACCAGTTGATATATGGGTGGTGTTTCTCGCGGAGAGAGGCTGGCGGTGCCCCAATTAATTATAAAAATCGCTAATATGCGTAACCACCCGACCAATTGTCAGTCATGGGATTCGATCCTGGACCGCGAGCGTCATAGTCGAATACGATACGGATTGAGCTATCGAATTTTTCTAACACTATATGTTTCGGAAGTTAATATATAGCTGAAAAGGAACTAATTTCGAATAATACAATTCTGAATTCAAGAAATACGTTTATGTAATATATTTTCACCAAACAAAGCTGAATTAAGGAATTCCCCCCCCCCCACATCATCTATCATCTAACTGCTAGATTTTTTTATCCTCCCTATGACAATTGCTAGATTTTTCCATCCTTCCTATAACATAACTGCTAGATTTTTCCATCCTTCCTATAACATAACTGCTAGATTTTTTCATCCTTCCTATAACATAACTGCTAGATTTTTTCATCCTTCCTATAACATAACTGCTAGATTTTTCCATCCTTCCTATGACAATTACGAGATTTTCCATCCTCTCTATAACTGTTCAATGGAGAAATATATTTACGAGATTTCCCACTCGTAAATCTGTGTCATAGTCAGGGGAGTATTTAGTTGCTAATATTACTCGAACCACACATACGCATAAATACACACGTACACAATCTCGCATTATATTTCTGCACTGAACAAGGAAAATGCAACTGATTTTTAATTCCAAATACTATATGCACGTATTTCTGTAACCGAGTAAATGCACGCAGGATCCCTGTGCTGTGCTGTAGATCTAAAATTAACCCGCCACGATCGATACAGACTAGACGCTGGATTCTGCACTCAGTAAGCTGGAATATACATGACGGTTTTCTGTAGGTTAGATAAAATATACATGTATTCTACGTGCTGCGCTGTTCTAAATATTTCACGAAAAGAACAGAAAAATACACGAACTGTATATTTTTGTAAGTTAGAAATCATAAACGGGTAGGCATCACAGACCTTGGATGTTGTATATGATTACCTCCCTTCATGAACCAAAAAATAAGTAGTATAATAATGATAATTTCTGACCCCCCAAAAAATAAATCTAATTCGAAGTAGAGATGATAATTATTGATACTGAAAGGTGATTTTCTGTTTATATTTTTTTGAGAAAGCAGATCTGGTTATATTTTCTGCGATAAATTGTACCAAACGCGGATTAACATCAAAGTATTTCGCAGCCGCGCTCATAGACTGAAATGTAATTTCTTCACCGGTTTCTATGTTTGTGGACTTTACTACCCTTCTAGAAACTGTCTTACATCTTCCAGTATTACCACGTGCAGAGTTCACGCTTTGCTTGACAACACGAAGGTTGGATAAGGAGTTGTTTTGAGGATCCCCGTCAATATGATCAATAACAAAACCATCTTTGATCACTCCGAAGAAACACTCATACGTAAATCTATGACACAGATAATGTTTCTTCCCCCCCCCCCCCCGCATGTGAACATTAGATAACTAACATTAGTAATATAACCAACCAGTCTTTTTAACCTGCAGTGTCTGATCATACCATTAATATCTGATTCGTAATTCTTGATGACAGGATGTTGGATAAATTCATTTTGCTCCATATATGATAATATTATTTGTTTAAATCATTGTTTGTCTGAAAACTTAGTTAGATAATCCTCCACGGATTTTATGGCGTTTTCACTATTATTATTTTTTTTGTCATAATATCCTTTAAGCTCTCTGTATCGTTTACCACCGCACTTTCCACATAATTCTGTTTTTCCTCGCACTCTAGCACCACATCGCAGACATGGTATTGGTCCTAAGCTTCCACAGTTAACGCACTGCATGTGTTGTCCGCAAAATTCCTTTTTGCAAGATTTATTACAACGAGTTAGTGAACCCACCATGAACCATTTGCATTGAGACATTGTATACATAATATTCTTTATTTAAATATTTGTTTGAAATATAATATGAACGAATTTGATAGATTATCCCGAATAAAACCCTTAAGTGGAAATAGATTTAATCTTGACAGAATATCTCCTGGCCTACCGATACGAGATTTGGTTGATCCGAAAAACAGAGGTTTGATTAATAAAATTCACGACGCCAAGAAAGAATTTCACACAGATGGTTCTTCTCATGTCTGGTCAACGTTCAAGTTTATACGCAACAAAAATATCATTAACGCTATGATGAACGACAAACCAGCAGCAATTATGATTAACTATCTTGATAATCTCAAGTATCTTTTCAGAATAAAATTCGTCGTGTTGACAGAAACAGATGACTGGATTATCCGTGACAAATATGATCCTGTCCACGGTAATAAAAAAACGGTCGTACTAAGTAGAAATTCCAAACCAGGTCTATTGACTGGCATTGACAAACCGTATTATGAACGAGCATATCCTGTGACCGCGGTTATTTATGGAATCTATGTGATAAATGAAAAACCCAGCGTTGATAAACTATCACCGATGAAATTTTCAAAAATAAATTGTGTGGCTGAACGAGTAACAGAACATTTTACAAACGCGGCCTGTGGAAACGGTCTAACGGATAAAAGACGTAAAATAATAAACACGTGGGGAGATATGGTTAAAGATATCGGTGCGTCTATCAAAGATGTAGCTGGGTTAGGAAAAATGTTAAAATTTCCAATAACCGTAGCGACGATAACAGGGGAGATTTTGTATGAATCAAAATATAAATCAAACGGAGCCTCAATTACAATTATTGATCATAACGCACACGCGTGGACTAACGCAGTAACAGTGTTTCCACGAAATCGAACTGTTAAATATTATCCCCCAGATAATTCTGGGGGAGGTATGTTTGATTTTATTAACGAAATAAGTAAAAACGATCCTGTGTCAGTATGGTTATTTCAGAGTTCTAACGACGAATCAGATATGAAATTTGATCAGTTTGTGAGACCAAATGGCGTTATTTATCGAACAAATCCTCTTCACGAAAAAATGAAAAATCTTGCACTGCAATATACTGATGACCCTGACGAATTATTGAGCAGCTGTTTTACTGTTCCGTCAGTTGCGGCTCATTTTGCTAGAAAGAAAAATTCGTGGAAACCAACTCGGTTTGATTTTCTCAATGACATAGTATCCAGTTGCGTCGAATATGGACACGGCGGATTGTGGAATACTAAATACGATCACAGAGATGTTATTTCAGTTGATATGGTTGCGTGTTATCCCGGAAGTTTTCTTGGATACGGAGATTGTTCTGTGTATTTTGAGCGATTCGGTCATCCGACGCACGAAATGACGAGAGTATCGATAAATGGACCATTACCGGATTTTGACCTAACTGGATTTGCTCGTATCGAGTCATTCGAAATGTCTAAAGGACTTCATCCAATTTGTTATGTTTGGTTTGGAAAACATTTTTCAGAAAAAATGTGGACACCAATAGTACTATTACGGTATATGCTTGATTATACGATATTAACACGGTTGATTGTAAGTGAAGCAATTATATCATATCGAAAACAAACCGAGGCTTGGTTACCACATTCGGACGAAACCGATTCGAAGGATCTTGGTAGAAAAATAATTGGCAAGTTTACACAAGGAGCAGCATATGATCACAGACGACATTGTGCAAGATTGATCATGGACGATACTGAGTTAGATTTTATAATCGTTGATACAACGAACAAGAACACGTTTATAAGTCGAGAAACAGTTTTCTGTCAAATGGAAATAAACTGGGTACAATTGTGAGCTACAGGGACGGTGAGTCACCTCAATATACTCATTTAAGATCATCGATGCTCGCGTATGTTTCAATAAATCTATTATCGATGATACATAAGGTTTCTGCACATGCCGTCAGAGTTGCTACTGATTCGTTTTATATAAATAAAAAACATTCAATACTGTTAGAAGGATTAAACATAGGCACTTATACATCGTGGGGTTCGTGGAGAATAAAAAATGAATATATGCTCGATTATTCCGAATCCGCTGATGTTGCGGTTAAAGATATTTACTGTAAAAAATATCAAACGTTGACAACTTCGTTGTTACCATCGGTATACGATCCAATAACTAGACACAAAACGGTTTATCTAAATGGACCTGGGGTTCTGGTAAAACCACTCGAGCTATCGAACTATTTCAGAATTCAGATATGATTGTACTAACACCTACACATAGACTAGCGAGAGAGATGAAACAACGCGGTGTTAATTCCTGTACTTATCACAGCTTTTTCCGATGGAAGGGTGATACATGGACATCTTTAAGGATGGGAGAGAAATACATTCCAAGGATCATAATATGGGATGAGATATGCACTGTACCGCTAGAAACATTAAAAACATTTCTTGATTGGTTGTTAACAAGAAATACTACCGTGATAATGTGCGGCGATCATGGTCAACCACCACCCGTAGCTGGACCATCTCCACATAATTGGCTGAAAAATTTCGTTGACCACGCTGAAGAAGTATCTGATGATCATAGAGCACTTGATGCAGCGTTGAAGGAATTTAAAAAGTTAATCAGACTACAACCGAATAAAATTCAATGTGAAATAATGCGTGAAATAATTTCAGAAACACCCATGAAAGACTTTCTGCAAACGTGGCGACCAAACGATTTGATAGTTGCAAGCAGAAAGATAGTTCGTGATAAACTTCAACGGGAATTGTTTCAGTTACAACGAGAAAAGTTTCCAACGTTGTCAGTTCCGTTATGTTATCGACCAGCAGATACGCGACGGCAAAATATCGACGTTGATATACCAGGAGAGTCAAAGAGGAAACAGAATCTTGTATTGAATGATATTGTTGCAGTTGATGTTGATGTTGTTGAAGATGCTCTACGTGCTGATAAATCCCCGTGGACGCTTGGATACGCGATGACGATTCATTCATCTCAGGGATTAACTATTACTGATACAGTTGTTTGGATCGTTGATGATCACATGGAATGGTCGAACTTGGTTTATCTCGCAGTGTCTCGAGTTAGAAAAATATCTCAATTGAGACGAATCGTCATGGACTTGTCAGTGATTAGTGATGATGATGTTGACGGTGATATGATAAGAAAAAAATTATCTGGTTATGAACAGTGTGAAAAAAAAAATAAACGCAATTTTGATCTTGATGTTGATTTTATTAATGTGCTGAAACAACAACAGAATAATCATTGCGCAAGTTGTAATTGTATAATGCTATGGCGGTATCTGAAAAATGATCCAAGACAATTTACCGTAGATAGAAAAAATAACAATCTTGGTCATACACGAGAAAATATAATGTTGACCTGTCTTGAATGTAATCGACGTAGAGGCGCCAGGGCCTTGGGTGCTAGTTAAGTGATCGAAATCACCGAAGTGATTTTGGTGGTAATTGTGTGTTATCGGGAATTATCTGTAATTGTTCACGCACAAATCCACGTTGAGGAGCAGCCGAATCCAGTCTGTAGATTGCGGGTCTACCTGAGGATCTTGTCACGGTGGATATCTTATGTGTGGTAACGCTCCAAATAGGATCAGTTGCTCTTTTTTTACCGCCTTCAAGTTCACCGGGCTCGTATAAGTACCTAACAGTGATATTACCTAATAATGGTTGTGCTGAAAAATCACGTTGTTGTGTAGGTATGTGCGCGCTTGTAATTGCATTAATAGGTTTCATGTTGGTCGTTCGAGTAATCTCATTATTTAATGCAGCTATCACACTTGGTAATCTTGCCACCCATTCACGAGATCTCGTATCCTGAATAAATTCCTTCGCGTACTGATATCCAAATAACCGCTCAGCAAGTGTTCGATTAAATCGTTCAACAATTGCCTGATCACGATGAATTGCAGTATGTCCTCGTCGTATTTTGGTATTATGTTGTTTCATCAACGATGATACTGGACCAAGAAATTCCTTGCCAGGATCAACCTGTAGCAGCTGTGGCCATCGTAGACCACTTTGTGATCCACCACCTCGTTGATAAATTCGTTTAAACGCGTCGGCTACCTCAGTTGCTGTTTTAGTCGTTAACGGTTCTGCATCTTTATATCTACTTGCAACATCAACAACAGTTAGCGCGTATTTGTACGTTTTTCTACGTACAGTATCATGTGGTAAAAACAGAATATCAGCTTGATGAACCTCATTAGGAACACTGACACTAAAATGAGCAAATCGAATTTGCTTAGGACGTGGTAGATAAATTTGCCATATTGCTTGCCTGGACAACCACGCTTTAGCAGTAGAATGTTTAACCGCTGCTGCATCAGCGAGTTTACTAATTGCTGCTTTACCCTTCCAGTATCCAACAGGTGAATAATAAATCGATTCCATTTATATATTACCAGCCCCCAGCGCTAATTTACCTTTCATCGCGGATTTTACTAACCAATTAGCTAATTTTTCTTTGATATTTTTATTTTTTATAGAATTTAACGCATGAATTAATTTCACATCTGCAATATGCCTATTTTGTAGATTTTTACTCTTATAAGCTACATCATGAACATGACAAGCTCGATCAATAGCGTTTATTGGTTCCTGGCCTGGTTTTGGTTGATCCTGATTATCAAGCCTGATATCGAGTCGAGTACCAGGACCGCAATAATTATATCCTGGTAGATGTTTTTCTCCCGAGTATTTAGCCCATGGAATACCTGGAAACTTTGACATCAAATTTGCAATATCACCACCGCGCCTATTAGGTAAAAACCAAAATTTCTTTCTACCGCATATAGAACATTTTCCACCATATGCTATTTTTTATTTTTTGTTATAACCGTAGCTAAATCAGTGGTTGGAGTTTTAACTTTACAGCGTAAGCAATATAAATCCATAGATATTTTATACAACATGGATATAATTGATTTCTCAGCGACAAGAAAACAAGAACCTGTCAAGCACCATCCTGCGTTACCAAATTCCATCAGAATGATAATAATAGGACCATCTGGAAGTGGAAAGACACAGTTGTTACTTAATCTTATAATGAGATGGTTAAAATGGGATAAATTATATTTGGTAGCCCCGTCAGTTGATGATCAGCGATGTTATAATGTACTTAAGGATTTTAATGAAAACGCTAACGACGTTATCGAGTTTATAACCGATATTGATGAAGCACCATCAGTTGATTCCATAGACGGACTTATTAATAATTTAGTTGTATACGACGATGTGATGCTGGACAAACAATCAAACCCAGCCAGGATTTTTTCTCGAGGTAGACATACAAATACCGATGTTATTTATGTTACTCAACGATACACACAAATACCCAAAGTGATCAGAGATAACTGTAATATTTTAGTTGTGTTTAATGGCGTAGACACACATACGTTGCGAAATATTCATCAAACCTGGTGCAGCGGTGACATGGATATAATTAAATTCAGAAATTTCTTTTTACGAGCGCAAGCTACTCCGCATGGGTTTATAACAATAAATTTACACGATCCTAGAACAAGATATCGTATTGGACTTGATAAAATATTTGGATAACAGGGGTGATGATAAAATTAAACTGAATTAAAAAGATATCATTAATATAATGAACAATTGTGCGTGGCTGCGTCAAGGAACCACTAATAAATGTGATAAAAAATGTCGTGGAGAATATTGCAAAAAACATAATTATCTTATAAAGAAAAACCCTCATGCTGGTCCACGAAGTTGTGTTGGATGTAACAACGGCGTTAGAGGATTATATCAGATTTGCAAAAATTGCGGTGGAGATCGATACAGAAGTTTAATGATATATTACAGGAAAAGAAAGAACATAAATCCAAAAATAGAAAAACCACCATCAGAACTTGAATATTACTTGAAACATAGAATAAATTCCCAGGATTCAGATGAAGATTCCCAAGATTCAGATGAAGATTCCCAGGATTATTGAGCAGCAGAGGGGGTTCGTCTACAATTAATAATCGTAGACGTGGTATTTGACCTCTATCAAGTGTCATTATTTTTTTGGTCCAAACACAAGGTGACCGTTCCCTTAAGTGGTCTGTTCCCCCCCCCCCCCCCCCCTCTGCTGCTCGCTGAGAAATCATTGATATCTGTGTTGTAGGAATATATATATATAAATTAAATGAATTCATATTGTCTTCGATGCAGAGCACACATCCCCACCAGTGAATTAAAAAAAGAAACTAGAATCAAACGCGTGCTCTTACAGGCAAGTGTGTGAAATGTGGCTAAAGCAAATGCAGATATACCTCCCACTTGACTAAAGTCAATGGTGGTGATATCGCTGCCTCACTTGGAAAATTACCAGGAACTTTATGGGGTATGTATCAAAGGAAGAAGCACATTCCTGGATATAATTATTGTGGTCCTGGAACCCGATTTGATATACGACTTGACGAGAAAGATCAACCAAGAACTGGAGAGTATCCAATAAATGAGATTGATCAAGAGTGCCATGGTCAGGATGTTGCGTATAAAAATTAAGATTTACAACAACGACATATTGCAGACATGAAGTTGATTCACACGTTAAAGTCTGTAACAAATAAATCTCTCTGAGAATTGCTAACTAATTGGCATGTAAGATCTGCGATAAATGGTAAAGTTGTGATAACGGCCGGTAATTAGTCGGCTATTTATTATTATAATAATAGATTCAATTTATTATACCCCAAGAGGATATTGGAGGGGTAGAGCATTGATTAGTAAACTTGCTGATGCAACAGTTGCAAATTGGTTTGCACGACATGCAGTATGGAAAAATGTATCTACCACCACCTGAAACAATTCAGTACGCACATTTTGATGCCAGTACTCCCAATTAAGTTCAAGACGCTAATATTATGTTCTTATCACACGATAACTGGTAGACGGCAATCGCTCACATACAAATACGCGTTAACTGTTGTTGACGTTGCAAGTAGATATAAAAAACAGAACGACTATCAGCAAAGACAGCAATTGAAGTTGAATTTATAAACGAGGCGGCCTGTGATGGTTACAGTTACTACAGGTTGATCCTGGCAAAGAATTTCTTGGTGCAGTAACATCTCTGATGAAACAACAAATCAGGCGAGGACACACCGTAATTCATCGTGATCAGGCAATGATTCAGCGGTTTAATCGAACACTTACTGAGCGGTTGTTCGGATATCAATATTCGAAGGGAAAATCCACCGAACTTAAGTTCGGGGTAAGAGATTTAGTGAATGGGTTGCAAGACTACCAAGTTTGATAGCTGCGTTAAATAATAAAATTTCTCCTGGAACTTCTATGAAACCGATCAATGCGATCACCAAAAGAACCCCCATACCTGTACAATGACGTGAGTCTTTCTCAAAACAACCAAAACTAGTTAAAGTGACTGTCAGATATTTATATGAGCATTTTGAACTTGAACGTGGTAAAAAGGGAAGCAACTGATTCTATTTGGAGCGTAACAACACATAAAATTTCCAGCGTGGTAGACCTGCAAATCTATAGATCCACCGGTAGACCTGCGGGGCCCCGAGTGGCCGAGTGGTGCAAAGCGCTCTCCGTTACGGATCACTGCCATCTCACCTCTGTCTGTGTAGGTTCAAGTCTCGGATTCGGCCAATGTAGGTATGTGAGAAAGCTTGCCAGTAGCTTCTCGTGGGTCGGTGGTTCTTTCCGGGGATTTCCCGTGTTCTTCCTCCACCATTAATACTGGCCGCCATGTATAGCCTATCGTGTGCTGAAAAATGGCGTTAAACCCTTCAACAACAACAACCACCGGTAAACCTCTAGATTTGATTTGACTGCTCTTCAACGAGGATTCTTACATGAGCAATTACAAGCAATTCCTGAAGATACATAATTACCACCGCCTTCACTTCTGTGAAAGCAGGACACCAGCGCCCCTATGTTGATTACACTCAAGAAGATCAGCATCACATTTTCGCGTGTATGGCCGATACTACTGTCAATTCTATCCACGGTAAACTGTCTTGGGTCATTAGAAGATGACTGCCATGACATTACTGTGTTACAGTAAGAACAGTGACTATTTTGTTGTTTCAGTGTCATGACAAAATCAAGACCAAAGTCATGCTTAATTTTTTTGTTGTCAGATAATTGTTTCCTTAATTTATCAACGCAATAGCTTCCAATGGTTTCCTGATTCATTCTGCAGTCTATGATAACACTCCGGAGCGGAGACATTCTTCAAACTCTAGACACTGCTAGATAAAAAAAAATTTACCATTCGATCCGATCATCGACAATCCAGATATTTGTATCGGATATAGTCTTTGTGATGAATGAATCGTTATAGCATATCCTAAAGTCAATGGAGATTTATCCATCGTTAACGCGCTTTCAACAGTAATCACAGGAATAACAACATCATCATTTAATACAAGTTTTCCTTTCTCATTATTTCCAGGAATATTAGAGTCAATATTTTGTTTGCGTTTATCTGCTGGTTGATGACACAATGGCACAGGTAAATCTGAAAACTTTTCTTCATGTAACAGAAATAATCGCCATTGAAGTGTATTACGAACTATCTTCCGATTTGCAACTATCGAATCAGCAGGCCTCCACAAATTCCAAATATCATTCATAACAGTCTCTGGAAATACTTCACGCATTATCTCAAATTGAATCTTATCTGGCTGCCATCTGATTAACTATTTAAACTCTTTCAGCGATACATCAATAGATCTATGATATTCTCATGATAATCTACGAACTGTTTCAGCCATTCATGCGGAGATGAAGGGTGGTAGTTGACCATGATCGCCGTACATGATGGCAGATGTCAGCAACCAATCAAGAAATATTGTAATACCTCTACGGATACCTTGCATATATCATCCCAGATAATGATCTTTATTATATATATGTGAGTGTGTATGTGTGTGCGTGCCTGCGTGTTTGTATATATATATATATATATATATATATATATATATATATATATATATATATATATATATATATATATATATATATATATATATATATATATATATATATATATATATATATATATATATATATATATATATATATATATATATATATGTTGTGTGTATACTGCTGTAGTAAAAAATACGGATCTTTCAAACGGTATTACAATAAACAGATAACGACAATGACGTCGGTAATGAATCTCCGACAAAAAATGCGCTGAAGACTATCTTGTCGGATTTTCGAATTAACTTTCACATAGTTATAAAATAATAATTTAGACAAATAATATTTACTTATAAATGGAGCAATAAGAATTGGTTACACTTCCTATCGTTAAAAATGATGAGGCGTCACGTGAAGGTAGCATCAGAAATTGTAAACTAAAAAGTCCAGTCGGTTCTTTTGATAATACCGGTTATCTCAGATTCAGTGCCAGGAAAAAATGATTTCTCTGTCACAGGTTGGTTTACGAGTGTTTACACGGACTGATCAAAGATGGTTTTGTGATTCATCATATTGATTCAAATCCAAGTAATAAATCGTTGAATAATTTGCAGGCCATTACAAAGAGTCAGAATTCTGCACGTTGAGGTACTGGCAAATACAATACATTTGCAAGATCAGTTAAATATGTGAAGATGGAGACAAACGAAGAAATAGCATTTTCATCGATATATGCACTGACAAATATTTTGATACTTGCCGGCGTTCAGTACAACATGTCGCCAAAAATATAAGCAAATCGGCGTTTTCAAAGAAGTATAAACAAAACAATCATTTCAGTATATCCTGATATAGTACTTGAGGAAATCAGTGGAGACAGACACTGTTAATTCTGAATCTGGTTTGGCTCAGTAATTGTTGTCTTTCAATTGTATACTAGATGAAGTGTGATAACTCTGTCTCAGGTTCAGTGCTTAAACAGTAGCTTCGCTTATTACTGCGGAATATTATATGGCGGCCGCGGATTATTATTTGTGTGTGTGGCTCAAGCCACGCCCCTTGATGTAATCCAGTTATTTGTATTTCCATCTAAAAATAGCTCTTGAATGACGTCATCAGCCAACATATTTGTGGTCAGCTGGCAGATCTGAAGTAGACTTTTTATGGTGTTTGCAAGTTGAAATAAATTCACTGAATCGCAAGATACTTTTACGAAAATTACATGCATAAAGAGATCGCAAGTCTCATCACTTCTACTGTCAAGTTTTGTTTTTATTTTAAACACATTTTTATTAAATAAATATAGAATTCCGAAAATAGAAATGCCATTTTTTTCTGTGATTGAAAAAGTACATGATGATGATATAGAAATCTTTGATCAGCTCGATCCTGAAGAAAAAGAATCATATGGAAATATTGTAAGAACAAAATTTCTGGAGGAAGATTCACTCTAGAAGCCGAATACAGATTTATTACATTACTCCAACAGGCAAAAAAACAACCACTACTTCATGTCGATGATGATACAAACATCCGGATATTTGTTTCACTCGCAAAATCGATTGAAAAAGTTAGATCAGAGTTATCACGCGAATACAAAACAAAGAAGATAGTGATTGCACGGGTAAGACAGTTGAAAAGGTTTATGTTCGATTGTAAAACCCCTGACTCTGAAAGTGAAAGCTGTAACACCGAATAATAATTATTTGTATTCAGATTATAATATTTATTTTTCATTCTGATTCTAATTTAGATTCAGATTATAATATTTTTAAAATCTTTTTATTCTGATTATCTTTTTAGCAGAATGAAAAAAACTTCAGGTTAGGATCTCACATGGAAACTTATTGTCAGCTATTTTCCTCTTAAATCAAGCAAGAGTCCACTTGGTCAGTAAGTCTAAATTGAATCCATGATAACAGCGGATTATGGCATCGTATATAAACTAGATTAATAGGTATACCTGACACAATTAAAAAGCCAGCAGGGACTTCAGGGGTGTGTGAATATAGGATATATCCCTGCTGTTCCTGCCTGGATGTCTCAAGATCTAATTGACAGTTGCCATCGAATGCATCACACACACGATTTACTGCGATCGTTGATGCAATATTGACAATACCTGGTGATATATGACGACCACCACCGCCTGGATCATTAGTAGTGAAGGGGGACGATTCAGCGACAATGGGAATTAGCATTACAGACCCCACCCCACCCACCCCCGGGACTGTTTAGCGACTATGTAAATTTAACATGGAGAAAAACCCTGGGACTGTTTAGCGACAAGGGAAATTAACATGGGAAATAGATTTTGGGACTGTTGAGCGTCAAGGGGAATTGAACATGGGAATATGAGACTGTATAGCTTCAAAGGAATTTAAACAGGATGGGACTGTATAGCGTCAAGGGAAATTTAACATGGGATTTTTTTTAAAAAAAAAAATAAAAAAAATTAAAAAAGGGGGGTAGGCAATTGAAAGTCAATATCTTTTCGAGACCTATGAGTGGCCCTGAAAAGGGCCTTTGGTTTCATCATCATCTTCTTCTTTTATTTCCTCCACTTATGTAGCCATCTTCTAACTTTTGCCATTATTCCTGTCTTCTTCTTTATTTCTGATTCAGGCATCCAGTCAGGATGACCTATTGCTCGGAATTTCTCCTGTATTCGTATCCAGTTATTGTTGAGTTTCTCAAAGCTTTCTTTTCTCTTTCTATTTTCTTCTTCTTTTCTTTCCTTAGTCCACTTTTCTTTGATGTTCTTTACCTCTTCCGTCATCACTTTCCTCATTACTTCTTCCGTTTTCGTCAGCTGGTCCAACCCCATTTTACGTATCGCCACTCCGTCCAATTCAATATCTTTTCTAAGAAGCACCTGACTTCGATTACATTTTCAAGTGCTTCCTTTAAACTTCCCACTCTTACATAAGGCGGGTCAATCAATCCTCTCAGTCTCTTTTCCTCTTCTTCCATCATTCCTGTTACTATCTCCTTTGCTTCCTTCAAATTATTAAAACAGTCGAGACACTTTTCTAATTTGAATTCTTTCTCTATCTTTTCCATGACAAACGTAACATCTACTATCCAATAATAAATGCCTATCAAATGATTCAGTAACGCTGTTGCTACCACCATTTTCTTTCTCTTTATTCCGTGGAATGGGTTCTAATTGCTAACACTGTTAGCTTTATAGTTAAAGCGAGGGACGTGATGGAAAACATCCCCCTAAAACAAAATTGATATTAGCTAGATTATCACATAAACGCGCGGACGTGAAGGAAAACATCCCCTACTTTTCTCATTTCATATGATCTACTATCCACATACGTGAAGCATCAATAAACAAACCCCATATCTACTATTTACAGACGCAAAGCTTTAAAATTAAACCCAAATCTACTATCCCCACAAACCTACGTCAGCGCTGGAGTTCTAGAAGCTTTACAATTCTGGTATTCATTGTCTTGTTAACGAATGAACAGGGGAGCTAGACTGCCAAGCGATTTTCAATTTATACTAAAAGCGCGGACGTGAAGGAAAACATCCCCTAAAACAAAATTGATCTTACCTAGATCATAACCAAACAACGCGTGGACCTAAAAGAAACACTCACTTTTTTATACTACCCATTACTAATTTAAAAATTTTCATTAATCACTTCAATATACTATCCACATACGCAAATCAATCAAACCCCAAATCTACTCTCCCCATACGTCAAACAGCAAATAAAAAAACATGATCTTAATCTACTATCCACACAAAGGTACGTGAGCACTTACAGACACACAATCATATACACAAACACATACCCTCACACTATAAAAGAAGTTAGTGTTTATATTCACACTACTCTACATACACACATTGGCAAATGGATTGTTATTTCTTTTCTAGAGTATTGGGTAGCCCTAAAAAGGGCTGGTTTTTTGTTTGCTATGGAAATCTTTTAGTTTCTAAGAATGCGATGTCCTCTGAGGATAGACTTTCTGACGATAGGTCTGCTTCTTCGGAAAGAGAAGAAGAACTCTTTGGTGTCGATACGACAATCGACAAAGCCTCTGTCAGGTTCAGGTTGCTGCTGCTGCTGCTGCTGCTGCTGTTGTTGCTGTTGCTGCTGTCTCTGAAGTCTGTACTTCTCTGTCCATTCTTCTTTCTCCCTGTTCACTTCTTCTCTGAAGAGCTCTTCTATCAGGTCTTCAGTGACTTTTAACATTCTCACATTCTCTATCTCTTCTGGCTTCGGTATCAGACTGTGTCTGACCCTATGCAAATCCACGTAGGCTTCGTTTAGCTTAGCTAGTTTGGAGCACATCATCGTAGAAGGATGAGTCGACAATGGATGGTTAGACTGGAAACTTCCTCGGTTCTTAAAGTCAAAGCGCGGACCCGAAGGAAAACATCCCTCTACGGTTTTCGAGCCGCAACGTTCAATGAGTGTCATGAGAGGGATAGTAAGAAGTAAAAGAGCATGAATCAACATTCTTATAGCCAAACAAAAGACAAAGGCATTTTTTTCAAAACACAACATTTTTTATTCAAAATCACTTAAGACTAACAAACAACTCTAACATTTTTTAACAATGATCCAACAATATAACATCAAGCATTTTTTTCAAATCTCAAACATTTTTTTCAATTAACACTCTACTTTAAACAGGGTTGACAACGTTGTGAATGAAATTGTGATTTCCACTGATGGAAGTCATTAGGCCATTGATGGACACTACGTTTCCTAGCTTAAGACAAAAGATAAGCGTAATGGTCACAAAACCATCGATCTACTTTCACATCGTTTCTTGAAGAAGAACGAGGATCAAAATGAGTCACTAAATGTTCTAAGGAATAGCCCAGGCTGTGATGATGCAGAAAATACACACAATATTGTCCACACACCAAGGAATCTGTGCCTTGTAATTTCACATTATTGAATCGGGTGGTCTGAGCATTTCTTCTCATAAAGTCAATGATATCGTCTTCCAAAGGGGGCAATCCATACGAATCGAAATATTCCACACATCCTTCTTGAGGAAAGTAGACGACTCCCCAGTGGGTTCCTGGGAGATGACTGTCGTCCGTGTTGATGACATAAGCTAGATGGTCTTGAGGTTTGCGATGAGGGAGTTCATCTTTAGCACAGACGACAGGATTCCAAGAAGCCGTATACGAACTGTGGTTCAAAAGGTAATAAAGTTCCCAGGTATCCATGTTTTGTTTTGTTTTCGTCTTCACAGGTAATAATAAGTCATCAATTCGATCCTGACTTTTTGCTTGAAAATGTCTGACAAATAACCGTTTCTTCGTTTGGTCTCCTCACTCTGATTCAGGAGAGCTTCGATACGATGGATCTCTTGAGTGGTTAATGGTGGACAAGAATGTTCACGCAAGTCTTTATACCACTGATGCAACACCACTTCGTCTGAGATGAGACTCCAAGCTTCTTCCAGATACTCGTCCAATTTTTCTTCTTGACTCAACATCAGGCATTTATCGTGTTGAATTTGACTGGAATGATCGTTCTGACATCCAATACAATCTTTTTTGATCAATTACGTCATTTTTTCGATCAAGTGTTTGGCGAAACAGGAGACTAAATGGGCTTCTTGTTCTGGCCATCTTGACTTCCTCATGACAACGTCTTCGTCTTTGTCTTGGGATTCTTCTTCCACGATCTCCTCACATTCCATCTCCAAAGTTTCTCCACTTTGTAAAGAGGGATAACAGTCTTCCATGGCTTCTAATAATCTAGAATGACTTCTCTCAAACTGTTGATTTCTATCGTATTATCGAATTCTGCACAAAGGATGACGTTCACCGTTTCATCAGGGTCTCGTTTTGCAAACTGAATTTCCACACGAATCTGGCCGGATTTTATAGGGTGGAAATGTCTCTTGTCGCTGCCTTGGTCAGGAGTGAAATCGAAAGCCCACAAAGCATAGCCTCCTGCATAATCTTCGTACGATATGCCATGACTGGTGTTGGTTCCTAACTGTCCGGTAGCTTCGTACAAGGACAAGTACGACCTCAAGTAATTCTTCTTGTTAAAGTCGGGTTCGAAAGGTCGGGTACACAAGGTTTTGCCTTCGCGACTGACTTCGATCTTGGACACGCCAAAGTGTTGAAAGTAGAAAGGATTTTTATCGGCAGCTCCGTTGAAGGCTATATTCTCGACGATACCACCGATCAAACGTTTGGGTAACTGTCCTTGGAACAGATGATCTTCGATCATGGATCGCTGTCCCTTGGGAATGGTGAAGGTTTTCACTTTGGCGGTCGTTCTGCTCAACGTCTGACTGATGTCGTTTCCCACTTTAGGTAACACTTCCACACGGCGTACGTAGAGTCTGGCTTCTTGGATTTTGGTTTTGTAACCGTCGCTATCAGCCATTAAATGGAAAGCGGTACTGCTACGATTCAGTCTCAGGCGGACATCCACCCCGTTCAACAAATACTTTTCTTGCAACCACATGTCCAAATGCAAATGATCCATCAGTTCTAAACTCTTTCCATCTTTGATTTTGTTTCTTCGTTCTACAAATCCCTCTTTGTGGTCTTTCTTTGTATCAGTTTCCAATATTTCAAACTGGTCTGCATCGTCAGCTTCCCATACCACACAGGCACTGAGATGAGTGTTCTTGGCGTCTTTTCTGTACGTCAAGAGATTTTCCAGGTAGGCACGATAAGGGTAAGTATCCATGCTGATACTGACTAGTTTGTTATTCAAGTACAAGTCCACTCCACTAAATAAGGAATACATGAAATTGTTGACGGGAGCTACTGCTTCAGTGTCTATATCACCTCCTGTCCTATCTAGAACTTTGACATTCAGGTACAAGTAACTGCTATTCACATCGATGTAATCTTCGGGCTGTCCTTTGATTTCAAACTCGATGGGAGCGGAATCGGTCAATGAGGAGACGGGATGAAATTCCACCCATTGGGATTCTTGCATGGTCATCATGGTGGGTGGCATGGCAAACAGATCCACTTCCGACTTGGAACAGGCGCAAGACTCTCGGTGCATCATTTTTTTTCTCTTTCTCAATAATCGAAAACGTCCAAGTCTCGAACGGTTCTTCTTTTCTTTGTCTTTCTAGCTTTAGACGTGTGAAGTCTGTTGAAAGGGTGTTTTCTTCGTCGTCTCTTTCTGCCTTGTCCTTGCTGAATGACTGACTCGGTAGCGTGCAGGACATTTATAGGTGTTTCTCGTCGGCCTAAAATGTCTTTGCCCGTTTGCAGCAAGACATTTTTGCCTACCCTCATGAAGGCTTCTTTAGGTTTTTGTTTGTCGATGATGACATTTTGGAGAAATTCTTTGCCTTGCTTCAGTGCGGCATCTTTCAAGGCGTGCAATCCTCGTGTCACCATCGGTTTCAAGACTGGGGCCACCGAACGAAAGGCCGATTTTAGCATATCTCCTAAACCGTGTCCTCGCTGTCGAGCAACCCCTCGGTACACTGGATACATGACTTACGAATCGTGAGAGAACCGTTTTCTAAAATGGAGTTTCACCGTGACTTTCCCTTTGGTGAATGGAATATTTTGTCCCAGATCTCCTTTTATAGCAATGTTGACACTGTCCAAATACGACTTTCTGACGGGCAAATAGTGAGGATGTACAAATTCGCGGTGGACGTGATAGCTGTTTCCACCTTCCTGGTCATTGGTTGGGGCACTATCCACTTTGAAAGGAATGACACGCAGTAACGGCACGGAGGTGTGTCCCACCACGTTATACTCCACCACATCGGAATACACAAACATCAAATTCAGTCCTTGGTTCAGTTCTACAGGGAATCGAAAAAACTTGTAAAATTCCATATTGCTGTTGATCTTCGGTTTAAAATTTGGAGCCATTTTTGTGCCTCCAGCTAAAATATCAAACAAGTCACGATTCAAACTGATGGACAACGTTTGGGTATCCTGAAATTTCATCAGTAAGCGACGAGCCACTATATGGTACTCCAGGGTGACACTTTTTTTTATTCTGTTCAGGGCTTTGCCAAAGGCTAATTCGAACCTGGAAGCAGTGGTATCCACCAAATGTTGGCCACTAAAATAAAACCCTGACGGAATTTTCAAGATGTAGATACTGAAGAGTGGATTGTTTGCTGGTTTTACGTCACCTGAAAACCCGATTTCATTCATGGTTTCTTGCAATTGTTGGTTTAGGATTTCGACCTCAAAAGTGTTTTGCTTTTCAGTGATGTTTTGGATTTGTGTAGGGTGAATCATTTCTACCAAAGCCACTTCCCAATGGGCTTCGTGATCTAATGGGATGGCCTGAGGTAATTTGGCCGTGTAAAAGCACAACGTGTTGTTGGGAAACACCTCCATGGAACTGTCACTGGGTAAGGTTAAGTAAAATTGGTTTTGGTGACTCATAATTCCAGAGTTCTGTGGCTGTCCGAGGGGTTACTGGACGTCAGAGGCGTGTCTCCGCCCAAAATGGGGTTGTTGTTGTTATTGGAGTGGTGACTGGCACTGGCACTGGACACAAGGTTCCCGTTCGAGGAGAACTTCAGGGAGGGAATGGGAAGCAGGTAACCGGTGCAACTGCTCAATAAAATCGTCCACAATTGTTTGTCTCCTTGTTGCAAACTCAAATTGGCGATGGCTGCCCCGATGACACAATACACCACGAAGGTTTGGCAGAAAAAGACGATTTGCGTTTTAGGCACACGTTCTCCGCACAACACCCACAAAGGTTGTTTTTGTAAATCTTGCAGAGAAGAACTAGGTGAAGGAGTGGTCGACGTAGCTGCGTCTGTGTGAAAGGGCATGATGGTCACTTCTTTTTATAGTCGATGACTTGCGAAGCGTCGATCCAAGAATCAAAACTGGGTGGATATCCTTTCCAACGTACTTCGACTTCTTTGACACGTCGTATGCCCACTTTACGGGTTCTGCGTTCGAGAATGCTTTCGATGTCGTACACGTCGTCTTCTTTTTTGGTGACACGTTGTAACTCGGGCAAATAAAACGTTCCTTTGAGCACTTCTCCGTTCATGTCTTCCAATTTATAGACGGCAGGATGACGGCCATACACTCGTCCAGTGACACGAAACAATTCAGTCGTACAGTTGGGTAAGTAACCTTTGTCTAAAGTGCGTTTGGTTTTGCCAATGCGCACCCAATCTCCTACGGTCAACTCTCCACTTTTCTTGGGGACAGCCCTCGTCGGGGACGTACCAAACAGGCGCTCAAACACCAGCACTTCGTTGTCGGGAGTCACTTATTCCGGGGCACGTCCGATGCTTCGATGGTAAGGTTGGTTGTACGCTTGCACCAGGTGCGGTAAGATGTCGATGTACTTCAGAGAGTGGTGATGCGTAAAATATTTCCACATGCGTTCTTTCAAAGTGCGTTGAAAACGTTCCACGATGCTGGCTTTGGTTTCGGGATTCTCGGTGGTAAAAAAATGAATGTCACGTTTCTTTAATTCTTTTTGGAAAGCTTGGTTCAGAAATTCGGTGCCTTTGTCCGTTTGCCATCGAAGAGGGTGACGACCGCTTTGTTTCAACACCCGTTGCAGGGCTCGCACTAACTCGCTGCTCGATCTGGAAGTCAAGGGCACGACCCAGGCAAATTTGGAAAAGACGTCGATGACACAAAACAAATATTTGTAGCCGCGATTGTAGCTGGCCAAATGAGAGACATCGGCTAAATCGGCTTGCCATTGATGATCGATGCCTTATACTCGGGTGCGACTTCTGGAAAATTTGCGTCGAATGGGTTTGTGTAAAGTGTAGGTAGCTTGTTCTTGTAACCATCTTTGCACTTGAGGTAAACGGAGACTTTTCAGTCGCATTTTGGCCGCACGATACAATTTTTGAACTCCTGCGTAACCTGCAGGATGGGAGGGATCGTAGTAAATGCTGGCTAAGACTTTTACCATTTTTTTCGTGTTTGTGTATTAATAAGACACCATTCTTAGATGATGCTACTCTTTTTCTCTTGGGGTATTTCTTGGGTTGCAATCCTTTGCGTGTGCGACCAGCAATAGGTGTCGCAGAGGAGGATGTGTGAACAGGGGATATCGGTTCTTGTTTCACTTCTGTCTTCATTTCTGTCTTCACTTTCTTTTTCTCTTGTGATGAAGAATGGGTGGCCATCATCTTTTTAATCCATCCATTTCTGGAGGTAGGTGGTGTTGTTAACTTGCGTACTTTTTCTGGTGGAGTTTGAAAACATTCTTCTTCTTCTTCTCCTTTTTCTGTCTTGGTCACTGGTACTGGTACTGGTACTGGTGATGGTGCTGGACTTTTCATCAAGGTCTTAAAATCTTTCTGAATGGGTAGAGCTGTTTGGTCTAAAGCTTTCTGGTGAAAGAGTTGCAGTCGTTGCAAGAGTTGACCGTACTTTTGCGATTTTTCTGTTTCGGACAAATCTTGGCGATCCATCAAGGACTGCAATTCGTGTTGTAACTGGGAGATCTCGCTCAAATGGGGATTGGGAGGTAAATGCGGGGTGCGTTGTTCTTGCCAACGATGGTATTCCATCCATCGTTTGTAAGGCACTAAAGCTAGTTTTCGTCCTTCCATGGGGTTGTCAGGGGTCGATTCTGAGATCTTGCGACTTCAGAGGGCCTTTTTATCTTGCTCCCACCAGTCCTCCCAACATGGTTCCCAAGACTCCTTTCAGTAAGGGGCCTAACAAGACGGGTAAAATACCTCCACGTTGGACCAACATCTTCTTCTTTTGACGAATGGGAATTTTCTTTTGAACCATTTGGCGAAGAACGTGACGATGTTTGCCTAAGCATTGTTTCTGGTGTTTGGACAAAGGGATCGTGCCTTTCAAGACGTTCAAACAGCATTCGCACACGGTATCGATGACCTCTTTGGAGGCCGATTGAATGAGCTTTTTTCGTAGGGGTGGAGAAGCTTTGGACAGGACAGATAACATGTCCCCATGTTTGACTAAACGAGGAGGCAGTCCTTTCCTTTTCTTTCCTTGTGGTTGTTTTGAAGAGGGATGTTTTCTGGAGGGTGATATCTAGTAGTCTTCAGCACCAAAAACACTGATACCCCTACTTGGTCACAGGCCTTTTTTATACTGGAACGCGTCGCCACTGATTGTCTTTACGGCGTATCAACTTCAGGACAGGCATGACACGTCGTGCAGGGGTACGCAACGGACTAAATCGAGCCAGTTCTTGCTTGGACAAATCCAGTAAACTTTGTAACATGCCCGATCTTTCTTGAACTTTGATTTTGGGAGAAGGTACTTTGTGAGCAGCAGCCACTGTCACTAAATTGGAGGGTCCTGCCACTGGTGAAGTTCTTGGGGTCATCAACGGAGATGTTCTTGGTGTGATCAACGTCTCCAAGTACTCTTCAGTTCTTGGTGTCATCAACGGAGAAGTGGATGAACGTGAGGCTGCCGGAGACGCGGTCACCGCCGTGGCAGGTCGTGGTTTGCGAGTGTAAGGTTGCGTCCTGGCCGAAGTGCCTCTCTTGCGACTAGTTTTCTTCTGTGGGCTTTTCTTTTTCTGGGGGCTTTTTCTCTGTCTCTTTTTCTGGGGCTTCTTTTCTTTTTCCGGGGTGGTGTCTGGTAAGAGGAGGGTCCCGCGACTGGAAAAGTTCTCCTTGGGGACCTGCTCTTTTTCTTCTTCTTGGAGCTTCGTTTGACTTTTTTCTTGGGGAGAAGTTTGGGGGCATTAGGATCCCATCTTAAGAGCGAGCGAATGATGACCCCTCCTAGAGTACCGCTCCCTCCAGGTTTCAAAATGATTTGTTTTTTGGTTTGAGTGTCGATGCGGGGATCGGCCAGTTGGGTCAAAGCGACTTTGTTTCGATCAAAAAAGCGTTTGGTTTGATGAGGAATCTGAATGATTCCTTGGAGTAATTGACGTGCCGTCACCGTGAACCATCGTAAGACTTCTTTGAGACTAGCTTCTAAGACACGAGCTCGTATTTGTGGATTTTTTTCTCGACTGATGCCATACAAGGCACGAATCAATTTGACGGGAAGATGCGACTGAAGGGCGGTCATGTTTAAAATGTGTGTGAGACAGACGAAAAGGGTCTGAGGTTTTTATAGATTTTTTTTGTTGAGCGAAATTAAGTCGAGGACGGAGACGTGTACAGGACAGGCCCTCCGTCTTGGCACCAGTGGTGAAACAAGTGGGTACGAAATCGCAAATCCTCGGGGGTCGTAGGTTTCAAATCGACGAGTAAATAGGCGTGTGGCGTTTGAGTGGCATCGTCGTACGCCTGAGTCAGCCAAGGCTTCCCTAACTGTTTGGCTAAGACTTGCACTTGCGATTTATCTCGAGGGCTTTTAAACAAGACCACGTAATGCGCATTGAGACTAATGGTGCGATGTGCTTTCCTTTGTTGAAACAAATTTTGAGTGATGTAAACGACACTGGCATTACGGTGATGCCCTTTGCGTGTGAACCACAGTTTAATTTCTTCTTCGTCTTCTCCTAACATGTCGTCGAAAATGACCAAATGGGTTTGACGGGAGTCAGAGACGATGCAGTCGTCTTCTTTGGGAATGCCTTCCACAAACACGATGGAATCGCCTTGACTTTCTCGCAAGAGGCTGTACGCCGATTGCCACTCTTTGTAACACCACACGATCCGCTGAGGTGGCCGATTGATCAAATGATGTTTATGTTCGATCAAACGTTTGACGAATTCGGTTTTGCCTGAACCGCTAGGTCCAGCAATGAGCATGTTAAAGGGATGGCGAAGATACAAAGCCTCCCAACTGGCACGATCTAAGTGTTCGTCGATGACTTTGACAGTGGAGGAAGAGGGACCAGAGACAGCAGAAGTAGCCATAGTGTCAGGAATGTCACTTGTGATATGAAAACAAACAAGACGAGAGTTTATATACTTTTTTCAGAACACGTTTATTGAATGTTTTAAACATGAATACGAGAGACAACAATACATAAAAGCCAAAGGCTTAAGTACAACGGTAAAAGGTACATGATAACCATCAACGTGGAATAAAATCAAGAGTCTGTACAACATGTTTTGGGTAAAGTTCTGACCAGTTCTATAGGGGGTAAAGTCACACAAGTGTCCTCCCGAAAGGGTCTTTCAGGCCTGTCCACGACAGTCCTGTCCTGGGTGACGGGTTCTTCTGGCACCGTCACTAACACAGGTTGAAAAGTAACTTTTTTCTTTGGACGTTGAAAGGAAGGATCACAACTCTCGAGCATACTGGGCCACTTCTTGGGTCCATACCTCAAAATCCCATTTTTTCCAGGCACGGACATCTGTCCAATGGGGGTGTAAGTCACAAGCTACACACACATCGTCATACACGTCTTGGGTAGCTAAAAGTTGACGAATCCTTTTTTTCCAGATGAAAACGTAAGGCTTTGAGCAAAAGGAGTCTCTCGTGAACATTTAAGGCACCACTTTCATGTTGAATGGGGTGGTAAGTTCTGTTCGTAAAGAGTCCACAAGGAATCGGGTGGTAAACGAAATCCCAGAAAACAAGTCACTAAGACACACACCACTTGTCGTCCCAAATTGAATGGATACAGTTCTTGTAATAATCGATGGTAATGATCCACGGTTTGAATATGGTCATTGAGTTCCTTCCACGGAATCTGTTGGATTCCATACGACATAAGTCGTGGCATGGCAGCCTGTTTTTATAGTCTCTTTGTTTCGGAAACAATACACGTACTTTCTAGCCAGAGATCTTCGTTCTCCAGTGGGGAATCTAAATCTTGCATACTGTAACCTAAACTTCAGAGTTTGTTTAGGAGTTTCTTCTTCCGCTAAGTAGATTCCACGTAAAATATGTTGGTAATCCTTTAACTTGTCTTCCTCAATGCGTTGCACTAGGTGAATCTCGATGTAACCAAAATGATCAACACGTGGATCATCGGGGCCCTGGAAGTATTGAACAAGGTCTGACCACTGAAACAATTTCTTACGAATCAGTTCTCTTATACCATTCAGGTACCAGTGGTTCAAACACCGGTGACGTAACGGATGCAACTGTTCCTTACGTTTGACTTGTATTTTGACCAGCTCTCGGTAAATGCGTTCTCTCAACTCCACAGGCAAAGCACGAATGTTCTCTTGTCAAGTATCCATGAATAGGTCAGTCCGTACAATTCACAATCTTCTCCTAGAGGAAAAGTAATCCACCTAGTGAGTAATTTCTGACCACTGCCATTCAGGGTAACGTCCAAGAATGTCACTGAACTCTTTTGATGTAAACGGTCTAGAGAAATATAATAGGACGAATGCACACTTGACCCAAAGAAATCTAACACACTGGTTGACTTTTTTCACTTTCCTCTTGTGAATTTCTTGGCACAAAAGTTTTACAGTGACCCATTGAGATTTCACTCTGGCAAGTCCCTGCCAAACTTCTTTGTAAATCTTCTCTTGCAGTTCTTTAGGTAATGATTCAATATCGTTTTTGAAATGAAGTTTAAATACTGGTCTCGGTGATATCCAACATTTGACTCCTAGCCAATCTGGTTTCTTCTTCTTCGTCAACGACATGGTAAGTTACTTCAATGTCTCAGTCCCACTAAGGGTAAGTAATGACAATTCGGTGACCAACGAGCATGTTCTAGGTAGGCCGAATCTTGTGGTTCCCAGTGGTGAAGTGACACACCGCAACTGAAGCACTTGACTTTATCTCCTTCGCCCAAGTAGAACAATCCGGCTCTGGCTAATTCTTCGGGGATCGGTCCTCCCAGATACTTAGGTCATTTTCCTTTGAACAATTGAAGACGATTTTCAAAGTCGCAGTATTCCGACAAACACACAGGAAACGAATATTCGTCTTTCACAGGTTCGTTTCGATGAGGGTTGGGTGACATGCACAGGAGTTTGCTCAGGGCTGGATGACATCCGTAGGGAGGTAGACGTGAAGGTGAACATCCACCTATAAAACGAAACCCAGTAAAATGTCCAAGAGAACGAGCGGCATCGCTTTCGCATCCCTCAGGTTTGACACGCACAGCATCACTTTCCATGATAGGGGTAGTGAGAACAAAGTTCCCATGATGCTTTACGGCATCGCTAAGGTCACAGCGTACAGCATCGTTCCCATCGCAAGGCTCACAATCGCACTCGTCTGAAAACTCCGTTACGCAATTACAATGGTAACCACATAGACAATCGCAGTTTCCTTCTGGAGATTTTCCGTCGCAATGCCTGGGTCTTATCCATCCAATATTAGTCACACTAGAGGAAGATACAACTTTTTTACAATCCCCAAACTGGAACGATGTCTCCTTCAAAGTATTTATCTTGTTCGCTTGGTCTTGGTAGTCACAATGAACTATCGATCTTGACCATAGTCCCTTTTTATACTAGTCGCAATGCAGTCTCAAGCTTGTACATCGTTCCTTTTTTATGTTTTTTATGTCTAGTTTTGGAAGGTACCGCCTCTAAGGTGTCGTCATCATTGTACCGTAGTGCCATGGGTGGAAAGGCCATAGAAAGGTAAGGACAGTGCGGAGACCATCGAGTACGTTCCAGAATAGATGAATCTTTGTAGATACATAGATCCATTCGTAACTTCAGTCCGCAAGCGAAACACTGTACTTCGTATCCCAATCCTGACTCAGGTCCCAAACATACAAATCCAGTTCTAGCTAAAATATGCGAAGAAGGTAATCCTTTCCTATCCGTAGGCCATGCTTGAAACGTGTCCAATCGACGGGCACAATCACAACAGACAGGCAAGAAAACCGGAAAATGGTAGGGTTTGAACTTGGAGTTCTCATCGGGTTTCTCACTCGATTCTTGCTGTGGCGAAGTCATCCTTCTGCTGGGTGGCTATCCGCATACAACCAATGTTTTATACCAACATGTCCATACGGCAAAGTAAAGTGGTTGGGCAGTTGCCTTCGCTTCTGGTACACAATTTGATAGACTTTTTCCAAGGGTCGACTGACGATGTGGTGAGTGGGTAAACGTACAATCGTGTTGGGTTGATAGGTGGTCACTTTAAAGTGTTCATCCTCTCCCGATTGCAAGGCTTCTTTCAATACCCCAAAGTTGACCACACGACTGGTACGATAATTCAGAGTCAATCCTTTCACTTTACACTGCGTGTGCACTTCTCCTTGTGGGTCCCGGTATTCGTAGCTGTAATTTTTGGGACCGCCACGGACGAAACTTAGAATCTTGTCGTCGGGATGCTCGTCTGTCCAAGCTCCTAAACGGTCTCCTTCGATGTCAGGGTGCTGTTGACTCGGGTGATGGATGTAAATGCAACTGTCCGTGTCAAAGTACAGGACGCGTTCCCCTAACAGTTCTAAAGCTTCGTACAATTTTAAGCGAGCATGAGCTGTCACGTAAGCCGCAATGATGACATTTCCAAAAGGGTCTTCTTGTACAAAGTCCAGATCTTCTTCGTAATTGACCAAGATCAAATCCTCGCGAACGATGTCCACGTGTTTCATGTATTTGGTTTTGTCGTGAATCATCTGGAAGTAGCGGGAAGTTTCTGTCAAATATTCCGTCTTGGGTAAACACGGTCGTTGTGCCATTTTACCCCACAAACAATTTAACATCACTTTGGCAAACGATCGCCTGCCTTCGTTTTTCTCAATGTGGTCTAAAGGGATGCCTTCTTGTTCATAGTATTTCTCTTTGAATGTCTTTTGGTCTTCGGGAGTGTGACACCAGGACGGATAGCCACTGGCTTCTTGCTTCAGTTTTAAAAAGGCATCCACGTAGTCGGCGAAAATGCCTTTCTGCGTGGGGTCACCCTTGTGGTATTGTTGTGTCTTGGGAAAGTGACAAATTTCGTGCACTTCTAACAGTTGGTATCCCATGTCCAGAGCTTTGAACAATTCCACGCTGACCCACGTCTCCGTCAAGGTCCGTTCTACCTGGGTATGATGGCAAGGTTGATCTTGGTTGCACGTTTCGGCACAAGTACGGCACAAAGGAAACATCAGTTTGCCTTGGCAATGGTGAAGTAACACGGGATGGTACAAGTCCGTGGGCGGCAAAACTTTACACTTGATCAGACCTTAGTATTGTCGAATGTTTTTCAGGTAGATGTGTTCCGTCAACAATTGTGTGTGCCCTACAGGAAAGCGACAATATTTGCACACGTAGGGATACAGCGAACACACGTCCAAGTATTTGATTTCTTCTCCTTTCTCTTCGTCGGCTTGGTACAGCAAACAGGTGGCATTGGTCCTTCCTCCGTACAAACTATCCCTCGGGTTCAGGGGGTCCATGAACTGGTAACTTTCCACGAGGCGTTTAAACTCGGGATCGGTTTTCAAACGGTGATTGTATTCGTGTTCCCACATTTCCACCACTTGGTATCCTTCCTGTTCTAACTTTAGGCGTCGCTGACAAGTGGCCTGGTACAAGTCTTCCATGGTTCGTTGTAAAAACTGATTTTTAGTGCCACGGTCAGGGTAACAGACGGGACATCCGTGAAATAACCAACAAATAAACTCGTACACGATCTTGGGGTTTTCTAAGTCCCACCCATCGACCGAATTCGTTCCGATGGTCTTTTCGCCCCCTCCGTTGCGGGCATGCTGAATCCACTTGTCTTCCTTGGCGCACAAGTAATGTAACCAGGGCTTTGACCGAGTATTGACGTTTGACATAGTTGGTCGTTTGAGGACTGAAGACAGCTACGGTGTTTTCAGACATGAATCGTTGCCGGTACACTAATGAACACGCTTTGGCAATGGTGCAAGCTTCTTTCAACGGATCGGCCCTTCCGTGTTCCATGAACAGTTCTCGAAATTTTCCACAGCAACGTCGTAAAATGTCCACGTCGGAACGACAACACTTTAACATTTCTTCCTGAAAGTCGAAAGGGTCGGAGGCGTGAGCCTGGTACCAAGCGTAGAAAGCTTCTGGTTGTTCGGTACGCATGTTGTCGGGGTCGTAATAGTGAGCCTCAGGTAAATGGGGTAGAACGGCGTGTTGATTGGCTTCCGTATTGAAAGAGTGTGGAAAGTACCATTTAGCCATTTCTGTCATTCCAAACGTTTTAGGCATTCGGCTCAAAGGCATGGCCAAGTAACTCATCGAATCTTTAAACTGTACTTGTCCCACTTGCATGAAAATGATTTTGGCTGCGTTCAAAGTTCCTTTAGGACGATCGGTGCCTTGTTCCGTATAGTATCTCAAAAGAAACTGTCAATCGTATCCGGAGAAATTGTGAGCCATCACCGTGTCATGATGATGACAATCTCCGTAACGTTCGATGTCCTCTTGGCTCCACGTCTTGTCGATGGGGTCTAAGACCCATCGAACGGAATCGGCTAACGTGTTCGGTCCTCGAAAGATTTTTTCACGCCCTCCGGGAATCTTGCTGCAGTGAGGGCAATGACTGAAGATAGGTTCCTGAATGCACTTCTCGCACGCTCGATGAGCCACGCAGAAATTAGGAATGTGAATGCCAGTCTCTTGCATGCATTCGAAATCGAAAAAGATGAAATTGCCTTTCTTCTTGTGTCCATCCTCTTTCTCCGGTGGGGGCTGATATTTGTGCACGTAGCATTCGTGTTCCAAGTCCACGATGTGGTGACAAATGTGACATTTTTTCTTTCCTGAACAAACGTGTGCCTTGGCATTATTGGTACGTAGGCCTTGTCCACACGTAGGGCACAATCTCAGCAGTTGACAAGCACATTTCTGCTGTGAACCTTGCGTCTTCAGATGTTGTTGGTAACAGGCAGGGCCGACAAACGTGCGCAGACAAGCAGGACAATGCACTGGTTCAGACAGGGTGGAGAGGCCAAACATCCTGAGCATTTCAATCCACAATGATTGTGTTGCTCTCGATTATTATAACCATGGTCACATTTCTCACAGTAATAACCGTATCCCAGGAATGCAGTGATACTGGTAATGGTATTGAAATGTTCATCGTGATAATAGACATGAATGTATTTTCCGTCCTTAAAGTCTTGGCCTCGAAACAACAGAGGCCCACGCACTTTTTGAGGGTGCACTTTCAAGGTGTAGCGTGGAGCTAGGACATCTTGCAATTTTTGCATTTCAGGAATGCCGCAGGGTGTGTCTTTGGATAGATCAGCTTGTTGCAACAGGAGTTCTGCTTCATTTCGTTGTTTGGCTCGGTCGGATCGTTGAATAGTTTTCCAGGCTCTTTTCCATTCTGCCGTGTCGTTCTTATTGGCATAGGTTCGTCCCACCACGATGGCTCGGGCTAAACACATCTGGTCTTGAGAATTGTGAATTTGGACGAGACTCTTTTTGGTGCTGCGAAGGTCGTTCACCAATAACACGTTATTGCGTTGTCCGTTCCCATGAGGAGGAGAGACTTGGGTCAAGTCGAGTGTGGCTTTTCCATCGGTGATGTCAAACTGGTCATCAGATTGTTGTACGTGTTGAATCTTGTCCATGACTTTGGAAGCAGTCAGTTCTGCAAGGCTGCTAAACTCGATCCAAACAGGGGATTTCAAACCGTCGTGTTGTATGGAAGGTCTCAAGCGATCGTCTTCTTTGAGTTGACATTGTCGCTTGAGTGCGGTGAGCAAAGAATCCCACACCCCAATGATGAACCCTTCTGCTTTCTCTAACGGTACTTCAGCCTTGAAATCTTTAAACTTCACTGTGTATTTGTAAGCCGTGGTTCTAAATTTTCTAGAGGAGCGCTTTTCCGTCTCTCGAATGGAATAGTACTTTTCAGGGTTGACTGAGGGTGGTGAACTTTGTTTAGAGGGTTCAGATTCTGGTTCACTCATGTCCTCTTCAAAATCACTGGCATGAATTTGTGCCAAGACTTCAGCCCTGGTACGAGGCGATAGATCACATTTCTGCCTCTTACTTTCTTCTTCTTTCTTCTCGAATGAATAGGATCGTTTCATCTTGAGTGAAAAAAATCAAATGACTCAAGTTTAAACACCATGGGCTAATTTATAGTCATAGCAAACCAGCTTATAAAAAAGGGTGTGTGTCTTGTCCTTTCACTATTCATTTCACTCTCTAACCGAGCACAACGATGAAAGAGACTAGCCAAATCGAACGTTTCATCAGAGCTTTGCGGGGGGTCATTAGAAAATTATCTTCAGACCAGCCGACGGACTACTCTCCTTCCTTTCGAGATAAAAGTGAAGATACTTGCTATATCTGTCTAAGAAAGGGCATTGGTCTTCTGAGTGTCCAGACCGTCAAAAAAGAAAAACAGGGGTTAAAAGAGACAAAAGTCAAGATATCTGTTATTATTGTCAAGAAAAAGGACATTGGTCTCCAGATTGCCCAAAAAAGAAACAAGAGGAGTCAGAAGAAAAGAGGGATTCTTCTTCAGAAGAGAGGGATTCTTCAGAGGAAGAAAGCAGCCAGGTAAAGAAAAAGAAACAGGAGAAGAAAAGAAGAAGGAAAGAAAGTGAGGAGGAAGAGGAGGAAAAGAATGTGACGGTAAAGACATTTAAAAAACAGAGAGACTAAACAATGAGACAGAAGGAGTGTAAGAACTTTTTAAAGTGCTCTGTTGTGAATTGTGAATTGGATCGTAACTATTGATAAAATAATAAATTATCTATAAAAAGGTAAGTGTCTTTGAGTTTTGATTTTAAATAAGAAGCTACACTCACGCACTCATATACACGTACTATAGGGGTGAAATGGGTTTTTTTGTTGATTTTTGAGTTATTGGCAATTGAAAGTCTATCTCTTTTCGTGAGAAGTGGGTGGCCCTGAAAAGGGCCTTTGGTTTTTGGTGTAGGGGTGAGTTTAAGCAATCACCTTTAACTGCCTTAAGCCTTTGCCACGGCCAAGGCCTACTTCTGGACTGCGTACTGTTGATGATGATGATTGGGTTGAAATCACTAAGGGTGGTACGGTAGGCTTAGTCACAGGGTTGACGTGTTTAGCTCGGGAAGGTCGTATTCTCTTCGGTCGTAATAAAGACGTCTGATACATTTGTTTCAGACTTCTTAACTCCGCTAAAATGTCCAACAGTACCGTGACCGCTTGATTTTCACCCTCTTGTTTCTTTGCTGCTACTTCGTCTTCTTCTTGTTTTTTTCTTACCTCTTCTTCTTGCTGTTGTTGCTGTAGGAGAAAAGCTTATTCCGCTTCCTTTTGTCGTTGTATAAATTTCTCCAATTCTTCTTTCTGTCTCTGTCTAAAATTCTCCAATTGCGGTAATGAAGGTGACGAAGGTTCCGGAACAAATTCTTGCGAGGTAAGAAAATCCACAAAATCCCAATGTACCTCTTCTGAAAGTAAGTCCGGGTTCCCTTGGGCGGTCTCCACTGCTGGTGCACCCCAATGGATCGTTTTCTGAGTTTCCGTCATGTTGAATCACTGTCGCATAGATTGACTGCACACAGGCGCTCGCGAATCTATATAGACCACGTGACGTCACAGACTGCTCTCTTCGGATTGGATGCGGGCTGACTGAATTTTGTAACGCGTGTTTGGATTGGTCAACAAACTCAATCCGTTTCAATCCTACCTCTACCTATAAATAAGTGCAGTTCACTGCATTGATTCACCTGTTCTCGGTGCCTCAAGATGTGGACCGATGTGCAATCTTCTACGCTTGTGTCTTCAATGATGTTCCGGACGGACATACCCGTGTATGTCTAATCCAAGTGGACAGTTGTCCACAGGACAGACACCAGTCTGTGGATACGTAGGATCTACGCAGAAAGACAAGGATACCTCAAAAGAGTCCTGATTTATGGTCCTACAGTGACACGCAGCCTAAGGGCAAGAAGAAGACCAATGCGGTGCCCTTTATGTTAATGGATACATTAACATAAACCCAAAGGCCCTTTTCAGGGCCACTCATAGGTCTCGAAAAGAGATTGACTTTCAATTGCCTATCCCCTTTTTTTTTCTTTTTTTTTATTTTTTATTTTTTTAAAAAAACATCCCATGTTAAATTTCCCTTGACGCTATACAGTCCCACCTTGTTTAAATTCCTTTGACGCTATACAGTCCCATATTCCCATGTTCAATTCCCCTTGACGCTCAACAGTCCCAAAATCTATTTCCCATGTTAATTTCCCTTGTCGCTAAACAGTCCCAGGGTTTTTCTCCATGTTAAATTTACATAGTCGCTAAGCAGTCCCAGGAGGGGTCTGTAATGCTAATTCCCAATGTCGCTGAATCATCCCCCTTCACTACTATCATTGTTATGTTTGAGGATATCTGGAGGAGGGATATTTTTCTCTACGCGAAAACAAAATCGGGATAGTATTAATCGATGATATCGTTGACGATTTTACTCAGTTCATCGTCGCTGAATCCTGGTATTATAAAAATTGATAATTCTGCTTCTGTGATCGCGTATTGTGTCTGAAAATCAGCTGCATAAGTATCGATGTATAGGGGCGATCAAAATGAATGAATTCATCACCAGTAATAATTACTGTTCAATTGAAAAGCTGATTAACATACTCGAGGTTGGATGCAACTGGAGTTAGATGTTTTATCGTCTCATTGACTTGCTTCTTCAGACTATTGTTTGGATACTCCTGTACGTAATTCTGAAACAGCCATCGTAGATTCTAAGACATAGTCTGATGTTCAATTTTGATGATATCAGCGAATTAGTTAATTAAATTAACATCGACACTTTTATATCTTTATCAATGTCACATAGTATTCTTGATAGTCTGGGAATTCTTTTATCATCATATTCAACATGATCAATATTTCTACCTGTTTTTATGCAAACTGTTTCCATATATTCCATGGATGATTTTTCGATTTTCTGGAAACGAAGAGTAAAATATTCGCTTGTCTGTAGTGTAATCAGCTTGTTTAGGCTCTAGTGGTCCCTCATATACTTGTGGTCGAACATGCCATCCTAACTCAGTTCGGATTGATGATATATATATATATATATATATATATATATATATATATATATATATATATATATATATATATATATATATATATATACACACACACACATACACGGTGTAACCTGGCGTTGATATTTATATCGCGGTTGCTAGTCTTTGCCCATGAACTGTAACAGCGATTTTAGATTATTTTCATAGATTTAATCCTGCGTTGGAATTCGCAATTGACCTGTTCAAGTTGAAGACTGTCCGTAGGAAGACGTACAACGTGCCAATCGGGGGTTCCATCGTATTTATTTTTATACGAAAACACTAATGAGTTATTTGCTTGCAACACACCAAACGACTTTGACTTATAAGTTGGCCAGCTGTAATATGCTCGCAATTGTGCTAACGCTATTTTTGGGCTGGAATGCCGTTGGAAAGCTAATATCAAGCTCTGGATTGGTTGAGCTTGCTGATAACATCGTGGTTGGTGGTGGTGGTGGTGTATTAGCGACGATTTGTTCTAGCAATTCTTGCGACATTATTGCGACGTTGGCAGTAGACAGCAACGGATACTGCCGAATAACTCCACTGGATACAGGGAACGTTGCAGGAGCAACATCACCAAAGCACTGGTCAGTGTGTCGACAAGGGAGGAGACGGGAGCGGAAAAAGCATGCTGCACATGGGCCGTGACTGACCATCAAAGTAGAAGAAAAGGTAGCATGGCCACTCACATCAGAGCATCCCGTGGAGACATATCGACTTACCCGTCGAGTCCAAAGTCTTAGGCCTGGAGTTTAATAGTGACTGGTAACATTATTAGTCCAGTATCAAGACTGAGGCCGAAAAGGTTAACAGTCAGTTTCATTTCGGGTTTCGGTCGGTTAGAAGTCTCGGTGACCTTATATTTTCATTTGATTAGGAAGCTTTATTTTTAAAAATAACTTGCTTCAAAATTTGTCTGATTCATCCGCCCCCCTCCCCCCCCCCCCCATTGCTCATACATAATAATGTCCGTCTGTTTTCAGTATTTACATAATTGTAAAATTGTCAAATGATATCAAGAGCATTACCCTTTCATCTCCATTTCAATGCATACTTGTATATTTCAAATAACGGAAGTTATCTACAGTAATCACCGCTGTGTACACTTCTTTGATTTGACAGAATCCATTAAGTTGGATTGGTGCTAAAAGAAATTTAAAGACGGCCACTGTGGTGACCATATTGAAAAATAAACGATATAATTTCATTCAGAATCAACAATATTGTTGTCTTGTGGAAACCACATTACAGTATAACTTAATGTTGAGAAGTCATAAATAACACTAGTTTTAAGATGGCTGCTTTAGTGGCCATATTGAATATATGAACAGTACCATTTCATTTTATTACAAACTCGATCATGTGATGAAAGTGTGTGTAAAGTTTGAATGCAATCTGGAGTCTAGGAGTGGTAGCAATAAGAAGCTAATTAATGGATGGATAATGTCCAGCAGGAAATTTGCCGTCTCATATGCTCTTCAGGTCTATGTCCATTAGAGCTAAAGACTGCATTGGTTGATATGCGTATGTGTGTGTGTGTGTGTGCGTGCGTGCGTGCGTGCGTGCGTGTGTGTGTGTGTGTGTGTGTGTGTGTGTGTGTGTGTGTGTGTGTGAAGGTTCACAACAATCCCTCAAGTGGTTATGGATAAGTAGTGATAACAAACTTGCACAAATGGGTGGATGAGTGATGGATGACAGATGGACATTATACCCTTTCATATGGTCTTGTGGTCGATGACCCGCAAAGCTAACAAACGTACTAGAAACATAGACAATGTAGATTTGTCCATATATATGACTGGCAAACCGGCATTAATTTTTAAAGCTAATCATAACTTAATATTCTCCAGAATCGATTTAAAATAATAGAAAAGAAAATCATGTGAAGGATTTTGAACGTCATCAATCCTTGCCCATACAAGATGCACAGGTCTCAGGTGATGCGTACACATTCTCGCAAGCATTATAATGAAGTTATCCTTTTTAATTTTGCTTTCAACGAAATGAATGGAGTTTTTAATTGGTTGAAGAGTTAATTTTATAAAGACCAGTTTCAGTGAATTTACGTATATTTTTGCTCATGAATATTTGACGCTGTTCTTGTACTTCTACCTGAGTAAGCTAACTCTTTTGCACATAGGATGAATTTCACTTTTTCCCATTATTCTTCTACTTCAACAAAATATATGGAGATTTCAGATCTCCTGTTTTTTGTCAGCTACTTTGATTTTAACTGTACTCCACACTTACTTAGCATCAAAAGTCACCTGATTTGTTTTTGGACATGGAACAGCAATATTGTAGATAAATGACAACGAAGAAACGATGTTGTAGCATGTATAAAGACGATGACCATTCTCAAAATACATATGCATTAAAACATCTCCTTATCATGTAATGAACCTGAACGGAAGAAGCTAAGCAGCACTAAAACCGTAATCTTAATTATCGAGGCTGTAATATACAACTCACCTTCAATATACAACTCACCTTGAATATATACAGTTTGATCTGTGAAACTGAATATAAAATCCTGAAATTCTAAAAATGTGGCACTAAAGCTAGGATGCGACACATCTTCTTATGAAAATTATTTTTATATCAACTGTCTTTCCTCAATCTCAGATGGCCTTAGTTACGGATAAAAAGTAGGATTGGCAAATGAACAGGATTCACCGATTCTATTTTCACTATTCAATAGTTTACATATTGCTGGCATGATTAAAATCAACTGTCAACTGAAAAATAATGATACAGTGAAACCCCTCCAAATCGGAAACCCAATTGACCAAAATTTTGGTTCGGTTTGAGAATTTTGTTTGTTTATAAAGCTTTTGCATAACGGGAAACAGTCTTTTTCGTTGCTAGTATGTAACGGGCAAGAAAGCCATTATGAGAGTATCAGTATCTGTCAGTGTAAGAGTGCAGCAAATTAAGAAAGCTGTTTTAATAAATTTAATGAAGACTTAGTTGAACAATTAACGTTCCTTCCGAAAATCACATTCTGCCACAAGAAATACATAATTCATAAATTAGAATCTTAAATAGATTCGATTCATAAATTAGATAATTTGTATCACGATGGTCTTATAACCAAGGCACTAAAAAAATTGTATAAAATTTTAAGAAACATATCGATATGTTGTGTATCCTTTGTAAATATAAAATTGGATGCATGACTATATTGTTTTATTTATTTATCTATCTATCTATCTATCTATCTATCTATCTATCTATCTATCCATCCATCTATCCATCCATCTATCTATCTATCTATCTATCCATCCATCCATCCATCCATCTCTATATATATATATATATATATATATATATATATATATATATATATATATATATATATATATATATATATATATATATATATACTTCAAGACAATGACATTTTAATGATTCATTATTTTTGTAACTGTGGTTTCATCTCCTTTTATTTTAACACCAGTCATTATATATATAAAAATTCGATGTAAATGTACCGACTGTATTATACCCGTGTGACATTTTACTGCACGTCGTCATATACATCGGACTAGTCTGTCTCATAAAATAACTTTTATTTATCATAGCGCTTCTTGTTGGTACCTTTATTTTTCCAGGTTAGCAATGTTTCAAGACCTGGCTTCAAATTTGGACGGTATAAAAGGGATACATGATTTTTAGTTATATTCATTGTACTAGGTCACTATTTGCGTTTTGTTTTAGAAGGTACGGTTACGTTACAATTAAAAATGACCCGATCATAGACTTTTTATCACTTATTATAATTTTATTTTGTTTTTGATTTTTATGTAATGGCACTATTGACGTATCTTTGCCTATTGGCAGCTGAACTGAACGGGTATCAAATCTGCGACGTTTGAATTATGAGTCTGACACCACCATCTGAGTTGTCATGGCTACCTATAAATATCAAGTTCAGGCCAACTTACCTGGTTTAGTTTTTTTATGGAATCTTTATGCATGATCATTATACAATGCTGAGGCAGGTACAATGAAAAATGCATGCTGCCTCAGGATAAACTTAGGCAGCCAACCTAGCCTACCTGGTCGGACATTGAACCGCTGACCATAACCAGTTTCAACAGTTTTTTTTTTTACGATGATTAAGAGTAAACGTGTCTACACAACTACCTCTGGAATCTATGTTACATTATGCCACTTTATATACAGGTTACCATTGTATCAGGGTGCCTCAATATGTATAGCATCTTATTCATACGTCAAACATCATAGGTTCAATACCAGCTCAGGCCAACTATTACTATTGTCATTAAAACAATAAAAACCAAACAATTTTAACAAGGTTCTCGTACTATATACAAAACAATATGCATATATCTTTAGCAATTTGGAAGATATGGATGGGAACAAGTATGTTTACTTACTACTCATCTGACTAGGGATGTTGTAAACATAACATAATTGATGAAGAAACCTCAAAACGTCAAGGAGATTTGAAATATTGATATAATTGTCAGTGCAAAAGGCTTGTCCTTTTATGTTGAGCACACGATTAAAGATTTGATTAAAATGTTACCGTGGTCAAAAGTTTGAATGAGCAATAATCAGAATGAATTGTCTTACTTTCATACTAGATCCATCACATGTATGAAGACAATGAAATTATTTAGGAAGTAGAAACAAATGAAGAACTATTTACCAAAACCTTAATGGAAATTTTCTATGACTATTGAGTTATGGTATAAATGGAAAATCAAACGTGTTACAGTATATCCCCTAGTTTCTTTTGCAGGAGAATAATATGTGAAATGAAATATATTTTCAACCAGACAAATGCAGATGGTTAGAATACCAAGCTGTAAATCTAATTTTAAAGTAAGGTTCTTGTACGTTATTTTGAAAATAATGCTACAAATAAGCAATAACCCCAAAATATAGATTTTATAAGAGTGATACATTTCCATCCACTTATTGAACAACGTGCGAACTGTGAGTCTTGTACACAAAATTGTGATGCACTAAGAGAACTGCGACAGTTCATCACTTAATTGCCAGAGAAAAGGAAAATTGCTTATAGTTATTTAGAAAATCAAAGTCACAAAGAAAGATGAAAGGAACATAGTTAATACGGGCTTTGCACCCAATTATATGGAAACGAAATGCTTGTAAATATCACAGCTCTATAACTCATTGTATTATTCGATGTATAAATCACCCTATTTTGCATTAAATATGCATATAAATGTCTTTTTCATATATAAACACGACCTTTGAACATGGGCTGGTATTGGAAATTCGAGAAAATGCTACATTTGAACAACTTGAAACCAGAAATAAGATCTAAGCGCAGGCATGATCAAACACGGTAATTACACTGATTAACTTTTATGAAACTTTTTGGGTTCTCATATTAACTTATGTGAGCACGTTTGCACTAATCACTAAAAATTAAACAATTCTTGCATTTTGCTGTCTATGTATCATTGTCGTTGTTTTACATGTTGCATTATATTGCTGCATACGTATCGATACGCGTGAGCAATTACACCCGCATTACTAGAGTGTGCTATATTTTTCCTTCATTATTATATTTTAAAAAATTCCTGGAGTGATAACTATTCAGATATTTTAAAAACAAAGTTATTCATTCATTTCTATCTTATGACTTTCTAAATTGCATTGGGAACACGATTTTTCGACGATTAGCTGAAGGGGTATTTGGAACTATATGTAAACAAAGACTACGTAAAGTAAACATTAAATGGAAATGTATTTTTATGTTCCCTATATTTTTACAACAGCATGCTGTACATAATTGGATACGTACATGTATATTATTTAGTTTTTCTTCATTTACATCACGATACCCTTTGCTACTCACTATTACAGTATAATTTTGTACATGTAATCTTTAAATGAATCTCACAATTTCCAGAGGGAAACAACATTTACAGCCAGTGTATTTTTTCATTTAATTTTGTTGACTAGGTCTTCCTTCATATAGTAACAATATTAATTCTTTAAAACTAAAGCGTTAACTGGGCAAACACCAAAACGATCGTTTGCAGTTATATAAATCAACTTGGAAGAAATGTGTGATCACATGATATACAGATTGAACAATGCAAGCTTCAATAGCTCAAATGGTATGGCACTATTGTGCCAAATTCTCAAACCAAGTTCGAATCCAAAAAGTTCCCTTTGAATTCTTATTATTTTTTAAGAATTATTGTCCATAATATCAACAGCTGTCAATTTACAGATTTGAAATAAAATTCGTAACTGCTCAGCTATCAAAACCAACAAAAATAATCCAAAATTTGAAAATCGTTGTTTTATGTCGTGCAAGGTAACATTTTTTATCAATATGTTATTCATCTAAAATGGAACTATACAAAGGTGACCAATCGTGTCTGCATCAGAAAATAATGATAGTGGAACCTGTGTTGTGAAACGATTATTCTTCTATAATTAGATAGTGTAATTTTCATGCAAGTTTATTATATTCAATTTTTCAGGCTGAATCTTTTTCATTTTCCAGAGCACTCTTCCACGTGACGAAAATCGGTTTTAGACTGATAAAATAAAATTAAACTTGCTTGCTACATTATGTTTCTAACAATTAATGTTATTAGAAAAACATTCCAAACAATGGAAATCATGTCCACGGTCGCAATGGAAGCCAAGTAACTGAATTGAAGAATGAATTTTTAATTGAACATATTTTTGCATTATTTCTACGCCAAAAAAAACGCGCAATTATGTGAGCCTCAATTATTTGCGAATCATTTTATTTTTATGTTTCTAGAGTGCACTATTTTTTATGGGTATGGCATTCATCTAAAATAAAACTGGAGAAGAATGACAAAATATCTTTGCATCAGAAAATGATTGTGGTGGATCCAGCGTTATAATGCAATTATTATTCCATAGTTATATAGTATAATCTTTAATGCAAGCTTATTTATGTAAACAATTTTAAGACTTAATGTTTTATCACATTTTCTTAATCACTCCTCCAAATCAAGAAAAATTGAAAAGAATAATGGCATTATTCCTACCCTCTAAACAGAAAAGTAAAAATAAACAAAACAAGTTTGTTCAATCTATTTATCTAAATACTTTATACACTTGCTAATTATAACAACAAAAAACATATCTATAATACCATTTACAGACGAAAATATTTCATTCAAAGGACATCCTACTTGAATATAAGTACCACTGCTATAACTACTACTACTATTAAAACTACTACTACAACTACTACTACTACTACGAATAATAATAATAACAATAATAATTTCAGCATTAATAATAATACTAAACGAATGTCTATCTACCAATTGTTCTAGTAGAAACAAACATTGGGAGAGGGGACATGCAACATATTCAGATCAAAACAATGCTGAATTAAAAAAATTGTGATGTTACATGGCATAATGGATGACACAAGAAATTATTATATAAACAAGAATTATGATAATTAATACATAATAAGCCGAGTTGTTTCTTTTTAGATACTAAATGGTTTGTCAAATGCAGGAATAATTGCAAATGATCCATAGGTATTTTCTGTTTTGGTTTTCCTACCATATGACATTTATGACAAGATCGACAGTATTTACAAACATCACTTTTGATGTTTGACAAATAGAAGTGAGTCAAGGTTTTCGAACTATAATATGACAGTTCACTGACCACTAAAAACCAGCAGGTACCTCGGAATGTCACCATTTTCTCATAAGAAGTCCATTTTTAATAAAATAACAGACAAGAAGTTCAGTGGCTTTGCTTTTACTAATGGCACTTTGAAACAAGCAAGATCTCTCTGGAACAATTACTCATATCACGCCATGCTTCTGTAGGTGAGACAATTGTGTGTAAATACAAGATCAACAATAAAACCAACATATTCTACTTTTGCTACTAACAGGAAGGAAAAGGAAAAGCAAAATCAACTTTACCACCTGCCAACAAGACAAATAAAAATAAAATTTACCAGCCAAGCAATGTTCCCTAGTCAGAACTCTTTGTATATAATTAATTTTCTACCGCGAAACATAATTATCCTTAGATTGCCTTTGTTTTAAATTTCTATTATATTTATGTCCTTAATTATCATAAACACTTTGTAAAATCTGGAATTTATCTTTAATTCATGCATACCACCATAACAAATGTTCGAAGTAGTTTTGAAAACATCAACGCACCTTAACATACCTATTGCATACAAAGCACAACTGACGTTTCAAAACTAGTGTGTCTCTAGTTCCTCGTTGGGTACAAACATTCATGTAAACATTGTTTCTTTCTCTCACTCTGCTTGAACGAAAGAAAAAGTTTGGGTAATATGGGGGAATGGCATATCCTGCAAGAACGGTGTAAAGAGAACAGTACATGGAATCTATTTTAGCACTGATATCATATCGCCCTCTTGTGTATTTTAGTTGTATGGGAATGGATTTACGGGGTTGGAGATGTTGATGTCTCCAACATTTGTTAAATTTATAAATTCCAACATTATATTTACAGAATAACCCTATACATTGTAGTCAGATATGTTTAACTACTTGCATATGCTCAACATACAACACGAGAGTGCTAATGATCAATCAAAAGAGTGATTGGGCATGTAATGGTACCTTCTTTGAATACAGTTGAATTACTTGCTGAAGTTGAAAGGGCATCAATATGTAGTCACGAACTTAGAAATGGCCACACGAGGAAGGCTTTGGTTATTCTACGTGGTTTTCAAGTTGTCAAACAAATGATTTGATCTGGAAATAATCTATAGATAACATATAGCCGTAACTCAAGAACAGTGAGAAGTTATGTTATAAGCAGTGAAATCAAGAGGTGCATATTCAAAACTTGAAAACTTGACACTCTTCACTGAAAACCCTTTAAGTATTTATCCACTTTTCAACAATCAAATTGAATCATTTTAATCCAACTACTACATGAAGATATATGGCATGTGACATAGGCTCAGAATTAGAATCAATAGTTTCTTTAAACATTCCACCGGGAGGGTGACAATAGAAAAGTCATAAATATAAATTAGAAATAAACATAAACATTATCTACTTTCAATCTCATCAAATAGCATCAGTCGCGAGAAAAATGCACAAAATGTACACAATTGTAAGAACACAGTCTGTGTGTGTGTGAGAGAGAGAGAGAGAGAGAGACAGAGAGACAGACATACAGACATGCAGACAGACAGATACAAAGACGTGGTAAGACTTATAGTGCGGGAAAGTTAATATGGCAGTGTGAGGAAGTTTCTTGAAATAGATGCATTTTAATGGAATGACCTGACATTTTAATGACATTTAGAGCAGTTCAGAATGACATAGTCAGCTTGGAGGTTTTATGCAAACGCCAAGCTGAAGATCTCAAATTATCAAGGTATTTTCTACCTGAGCAATGCAGTTTAATATATACAGATAAAAATCTTCAGCTGTTAGAACAGTTATTATTTGCTTTTCCTGGGGCTAATGATTGGCTGATTTTAGAGCAATGATGCAGTCAAAAATTTAAGGATTACTTCAGATATATGATTTTCATAACACGAATTACCATTGCACCTGTAATAGCTCAAGGGCAGCAAATGAAAATATTAAGTTATTGAAACACTGTATGATTGAATTTCTATCATATGCAATAAAATATAATATAATACTAACGACAACATTTTCGTAACAGTGCAGATTTAAGTGTGCATAAAGAAGCTGGATTATTAGAATCGATGAAAATAATAATTAAAACAAAATATTGCGTGTGATAACAATAGGCCGGCGAATATAATGATATCATAAATAAGAATAGACAAAGTTACAGGTGCTACAGCTTTGAGAATAAATTCAAAGCGTATATAAGTTTGCGACACCAGCATATGCATAACTCTACTGCAATCACATTTTCATTTTTCTGTCTACAAGTGTTGCTCCTACTTACTATCAAGATGTGGCTGGGAAAATAACGATAGCTTTAGCACTGATGTCCTGCTTTCAAGTTGGTAAGTATACTAAACTTGTTTTTGTTTGTTTCTGAGCATTATCATATAAGCTAGTTATCTAGCAAATTTGCTGAAATATATGCTTCTGAAGCCTGATTTAAATATGTTGCTCTGAAAACTCGGTAGAATTTCTAGAACGCGTTGCTTCCTGCAATTATGACTCTGTGAAATGCTTAGAAAAAAAAATGTTGCGCGGCCATCTACATGTGAAGGCACATAACTCATGATCCATTCCTCTATACACAGGCTTCAATGCCAAGGGCAAGGAGTTATTTTGCCAATGATTTAGGTTTATATTAGAAAAATAAAATAATGCTTCTTGTGGTGGTTAAAAAATATAGTAACCTAAATTAATAGATTTATAAGATTTACTTTGATGGTCTTGTTCTTGAAAACGTCCTAAGTATTTCCGGTTATCAATGACATGTATAACGTCATCAGTTCTGAATATTACTTTAAAGACCCCACCAAAATGTTGACTTTATGTGCTGATCAGACACGATATATTAGCTTTGAAGGCTTTCTGGAGAAATGGACAATTGTACAACCAAGTGTATGCCTCATATATTTGCTACCAATTTTAGTAAAAACTATGTAAGTTTTAAAGTTTAATTTATATTACCTAAATGAAATCTAGCAATTAGTCATATAGTACGCGTTTGCAGGTACGATAATTACTTTAGTTTTAATTAAATAAGCACCTACGTACTTGCAACATGTACGTATTTGCTCTGAAATGCTACAAAAGTTTCCAAAAGTTAATGTTCATTTTGACAAGGCGGTGAGAATATTATGGAGCCGATAGGAAGAACGACATGAATTTTTACACTTTCAATATTTATATAGGCCTAATTTTGCATCGAATCGAATTGCAAAACAACAATCGAATAAAGTTATAAATTAAGTTAATCGTCTCTTTCTAATAAGGAAGAATGAATATCCATAATCAATGTTACTAACATCATAAATGTAGGTAGTGAAAGAAGTGATAACAATGCTCTACATCGGCATCTCACTAAACTGTGTAGTTCCTTGGTCTCTGTTGTAACTACACTGGACAACAAATTTTTACAAAAGTCATGTTACTGAAATAAAATTAGTCAATTCTTATCAATTTTTATGTGCTGAACACGAATATGACAGTCAAATTGCAAAATTGGCTCTAGTTTTTTTGTAATCTGCAAGAAATTAATGTTTACATAACGAAATGCATTCCAATAGTAAAAGGTCAACTGTAATAGCCTACCTATAAAAAATCAAGTCATTGACTACATCTTAGATTTCTTCGCCTGTCTCTTGTACAGCTGTTCGGGAGCATCTCTGAGGAGTGTCCAGCAGTAGTCAGCCAGCATTGTAGTGGACCATTTTCCCTGGTATCTTTGTTCCATTGTTGCGATATCTTGATGAAAACGTTCGCCGTGTTCATCACTAACAATACCACAGTTGCTAGGAAAGAAATCCAAATGGGAATGAAGGAAGTGAATCTTTAGAGACATATTGCAGCCAAGTTTCTTATACTTCATCAACATGTCTTCTACTAGTTCCTTATAGTTTTCTGCCCTAACATTTCCGAGGAAGTTTGTAGAAACTAGGCGAAAAACATTCCATGCTTGTTTCGCGTCACCTTCCAGCAAGTTGTTGAACCGGTCATCTTTGAAAAGCTCTCGAATCTGAGGACCCACAAAAACTCCCTCTTTAATCTTTGCTTCGCTGAGTCGAGGGAATTTTTCATGCAGGTATCGGAATGCTGGCAAAGTCCGGTCAATGGCTTTCACGAAGTTCTTCATCAAACCTAGTTTGATGTGAAGAGGTGGTAGCAAGATTTTCTGAGCCTCAACCAGAGCTGGGTGTTGGATATTCTTCTCTCCAATGGCTACATTCTGCCTGTGAGTCCATTCCTTCCTCATGTAGTGCATTTCCCTTGCTCGGCTATCCCACTCGCATAAGAAACACATGTATTTTGTATATCCTTGCTGCAGTCCCATTAAAAGGGCAACTACCTTCAAATCACCACAGAGGTGCCAGCTGTACTTGTTATACTCAATGGAATTCAGTAGCTGCCTTAAGTTATCGTATGTCTCTTTCATGTGGACAGCATACGCTACTGGAATAGATGGAAGAATGTTTCCATTGTGCAAAAGCACAGCCTTGAGACTCAGTTTCGAAGAGTCCACAAATAGTCTCCATTCTTGTGGGTCATGAGTGATTTTTAAAGCATTCATGAGGCCCTCAATATCGGAACAGAATATCAGATTACTTTCCTTTCTGAAGAAAGGCTCCAATTGCTGGTGGCGCTTTCGATATGCAGTAATTGTGACATCTTCTTCTAGAAGATTCCATTGTTGGAGTCTTGATCCTAGCAATTCTGCCTTGTTCTTTGATAAGTCCAAATCACGAATCAGGTCATTTAGTTCTTCCTGTGTTATTCTGTGTGGGGTTGATGATGCACCACAGTGAAAATCTGGATCACTGCATGCTGATGGACCAGGAGAAGAACAGGTCGACTCACCTTTGTCTTCGTCAGATGAATCAAGAGAATATTCTGCTGGAGGTTCTGGAATAGGAAGTCCCTCACCATGTGGAACTGGTCTCAATGCAGACGGAATCTTTGGGTAGACTATTCTCGACTTCTTTCGCTTCGTTATTCCGCCGGAAAGAGGAGGAACCAAGCAGAAGTAACAGTCATTTAGGTGGTTGCTTGGCTCTCTCCACACCATTGGGTCTGCAAACGGCATTGATGACCTTTTGCAATTCAACCACTGTGAAAGCTGTGTTGTACATGTAGCACAGCATATATGCGGAGCCCAAGGCTTGTCTTGGTCACCAACCTTGCATCCGAAGTAAAGATGATATGCCTTCTTCACTTGAGAATTGATACTTTTCTTCTGGTTGGCAAATGTCACTTCCCCACAAATATAGCAAAAATTGTCCGCGGTATTAACACACTTTCGAGGCATTACTGTTCTTTATTGTACGTAAATGGATAAAATAATAAGTTTTATGTAACAGTAGCTTGAACTGTCTCGCACAACGTCTAAAATATTTTAAATGCTGAACCTATCTGATTGGGCTTTATATAGTACACTGCTTACGTCAGCTTCAGCAGCCGCCTGGCATTAGTATAATAGGCCTACACATGTATAGTACACTGCTGACGTCAACTTACTTCAGCAGCCGCATGGCATTAGTATTGCATTGCATCAGAAAATGATGCAATCAACTGTGGATGATGTGAGCATGATGGTATTATGCAATGTTACATCATTATTCCGGATGTTGCTGCAGTCCTACTGGAGAAATTTACACAGTGAAACATAGAAAATGAGGTATATGAATATCTTCAAAACGAGAGCCAATACAAATTTTTCACGGTTATATTCGTGTTCGGCACACCAAAATACTACAGATTAGGGCCTTTTCAAGTCAGTAATGATTTCACTGTTGACCAGTGCTATCTGTGAGACACCTTTATTTTATTAAAACTCGAATGGCAAATGCAATTTATATACATTGCACCTTAGCAATATAGTTGTATGTTTTACTAAAGTTGGTCTGAAATATGTATCACCTTTTTTTTCGCCGTGACCCAACTCACTGAGGTTGACAACACTCTGATTGCAAGTGTACTTAACACATACAGAACCTCGTTCCAATAATCCATTATGATGAGAATGGTAGCAAACGTTCTATGTATGTTCATATGTCTGTCTGTCTTCTTGTATCTTTATCTATACATGATAATTGTTAATATTTGTCTAGCCACCAAAATTAAGAAACTGTAACCTCAGTGACTAGTAAAATTATACTTTGATCAACCAAATGTAAGCAATATTTTGGACAATGCATTTCTTCCACCAAAATTATTTTTGAATTTGAACCATGCATATGCTGGTCTAACCCATTGACTACTAAGATAGCAAAACAGAAAGAGGTTCAAATTACAGTGCATGTCATGCTTACCATTTCACAGAAACATGCATGATAAATTAAAAGTTTACATTTCAGAAAAGTGATTCGTTTCTGTTTTGGGCCAATATAGAAGGAAATCAAGAAGCATAAAAAAGCCACAATCTTTAGTGCTGAAATTGTATTTAATTCAAAACATATAAATCATAAAAGAGTATAAGGCAGAAAAAACTCTCATCAATATTATTTTTAATAATTGCATATATAAGAAAACATATTGCATGTATGATTAATTGTATTAATGGTGTCATTTGTTAGATATATCACGATGGTATCGCCGCCAAGTCACATAGTCATTCCGGTAAATGTGTTTCCCAACATGACACATCCTCAGATCGAGCAATGGCAGGTAAATAAATGTATTTACTTTCAAGCTGACAGCTCGTGTAGCTTCCGTTTTAATATGCCTATCTTGGGTTCTCCACCAAACGTTTCCTTACGTTTCTTTGTTCTTTCATTATTAAATGGCTAATTGAAAAACAATCCACTTTCTAGTAAAGACAACGGGAAGAAAACAATTTATATTTATGTTGTTCCAGTTATATAAATCGTGTTTAGTAATATTTTTTTCTGAATTATCCGGGTTATCTGTTGGTCAGAAAATGGCATACTCTACAAGAGATCATTTTTTTTCCTCATTTATTTTGCAGTTTCATGATATATTTTTATATCTTTTGCTTAGTCAGCACACCTGGTACGTACAATTCCATGAAAGGTATCTGTGGAACTGCTGCTTTTGTCGTGGTCTAAAAGAAGATTATGTAATGAAATGTCTAAATTATCTTCTTTCCATGTAAACTAAACAAAGTCCATAGAACAGTAATAATTAAAGGCATCCATCATTCGTAATAAACTAAATTAGCACAGCATCATGGGTAAAATGGTTTGCCAGATTCGGAATGCCGCTTGTCCAAAGTGACTATAACATTTTTTTTGTCATAGTGATTTATATTAATTGGATGCGAAATCATGCGAATTATTTGTAATCCTAATATAATGTAATTTTGCAATAGTACATGCCGCTTTTTTTCATTTTGCAAATGAAAAAGTAATATTTTGCTAACAATATGTTCAGAGTAATGTTGTTTTTAGCTTCCATAAATCAATATCAATATTTGCTTCAAAATTTAGTTCATTGCCTTCGTTTTCCAAGGCGCAGTGCATTATATTCAAAGAATAAGGAAGTCAATTTATATACAGTAGTTCTCTATGTCTTGTCATTACCTTCATGATATCAAGACCGTTCTATTTCGTGTGAGAAGGTGCCAATATTTTAAAGGAAAATGTTTAAAAATAATGAAGACATCAATTTAAAAAAATTACATATTTGAAGTTAAATGCTAATTTAAATTTTCATATCAGCCTTGTGATGCACTGTTACCGATTCCTATCTTTTCTTTACTCAAAATTATCTTGTCATTAGTTAATTGTTTAAATGACTGTTTATCTGTATGAGATAATTAATTTAAAAATGTCTCATAAGGAATTATTTGTAGGTTAATCTGGTCAAGAAACAAATTATCAACGATAGTCTAATATGAATACCACTTTGTAAATGCTTTTCTTCTGCTTCGTTTTCTTCTTCTTCTTCTTCTTCTTCTTCTTCTTCTTCTTCTTCTTATTGTTATTATTATTATTATTGCTAGTAGTAGTAGTAGTAGTAGTATTAGTATTATTACTATTGAGATGATTTGAACAGCGAAACAACACTGAACACAAAACAAAATTGAGCTGCAAAATAAATATTAAATAAAAATATTAAAAAGGAATAAAGGAAATTTTTAGCAGAGTTAACCAAAGCAAAGAGGACCTCAAAATCCAAAATGAATAAGAATGAAAGTGTTATTAGATTGATGAAATTATTCACAATTTACATTTTGTAATATTGAGTGATAACATGAAAACAATACAAGCGGTTATAGTCACTGAAGGTTTACAAGCTGAAGTTGATCAATCCAAAATAGACACAAAATAATATGCTAGTAGAGAGCAGGCGAGAATATCGCCTTCGTGCAATGTAGTATAGACAAAAATAGCCGTCGTATAAGATAGTATTGAGAAAATATACACAAGGGTTAAACGAATAAGCAAGATTTTCTATGATCAGGAGAAATAATTTACAATAAAAAATGGATATGCATTACAAACTTAAGTAGATACACAGCTCGCAATACTAGAACCAATACGACTTAGATCGAAATAATCACATATACAGAGACGTTTAACACTGAATTGAATATGGAGTTGGGTGTACATTATGTTGCATTGTTCGACACAGTTCAATCTCTGAAATCGATAGTAATGGAAGAGAGTGTTATCAGAGAACTAAACTTATATCAGGATTTCTATTGCTTTGCGACTTTTTATCTTATCAAGTAACGTCCAGATTTGCATTGGTTTAAATGCAGATCTTAGGAAAACACTTACAAATTATTACTCGGAACAAAGTGTACCATACCGATAATTATATGTAGGTATTTGAAGCTCACTAAACTTAAATCTATCCCAATAAATGACTTGATATTTGTGGTTTGAATTATGCGCAATGACGTCAATGAATTTCTCAGAATGAAACAAAATGCTAGTTGCTATTGATATTCGTGATGAACTTCAAAAGCAAATTAGAGATCATCATTGCAGCGTACGTAACAGAAAATGCCCCTTTACAATTAAATAATGCCACGGAACGTTTAAGAAACCGACTATTTACAGTAAGAAATTCATATTAACGACAAGTTCAAATGGCTAATACTCACCAGTTTAGAGCGTCAAATAGTGAACTTTAAAGACTCGAAAGACACTTAAGAATCAGGACAAGATCAAAACTTTTGCGCGAACAAATTGGATCCACGCAGCTTGTACGGTCACAAATTTACGATATTGTCAGTCGACCATTATAAAAAAATCTATCGGGTTGTGTACTAGAAACGAATGCGGCTTCCAGATCTCATTACTCTACCATAAAGACACGCTGAGCTCTAGTATTAGAAGGGAAATGTTCCAAGACCAACACTTCATTGTGAATATGAAAAGGTACCAGAGAAAGATGTTAGATAATTTAACACAGCATGAGCGCGATTAGCACATTATAGACTAAAACTCAATGATGAACTCGAGTGTGATGCCGTGCCTTGTACTCAGAGTGATGCCGTACTCTGCAATATAGGCGATGCAGCGTGACATTGCTAATGCAATGATGCTAGCACAAACGATGACATGTGTGAGCTTTACCGCTCTGTTATGGAAGCAGTGGAGCACAAACTTTCTGCTTTACTAGCAAGTGATGTCATCTGCATACCTATCTATGGATCTGATCAAAACCCACGCAAAGTTCGATGCCACTAGTTCGTCGAGATGTACAAATCAAAGAAGAATACACATTTTCTGTGGTGACTGTAAAGTCTACTAGAGTTATTAAAATATTCATCTAATCATCTTTATGGAATGCCCTGTATTGAAACATTAGCCAAGGTATTTGTTTCCACTCGGAACGAGGAGATTAAGTAAATTGCATCGGTTTTGTTATCTTTCTTCAGTATTTTATTTGACCAAGGGACTGATATACAAATGAAGGTATTCTTTGCTTTGCTGTCTCTCGTTTTGCTTTTGTTTTGTAAAGAGCTGCTTGAAGATGAGATGTCTGTTGAATTGCACAAAACGGTATTACAGACATCTTTCTTTTTCTACTGCATTTGACAGGTGAGATATTTAGATACTAGAGTTTTAAGCGTATGCATTTGTATGTCACAGTTTTACAAGACGTGTACTAATTTAAAGTGAAATAACTTAAAATTTAAAAAGCTTTTTTGATATGAACTTAGAATCCTTACACGGGGAAACTAACGAGTTGAGTGAGCAAGTAAAGATATTTCTTTTTATTGTCAAGTATGCATGGTAGATACAATCATTTTCTCTAGCAATGCCAGTTAAACTTGTAATATGAATCCTTATTATTGATGTGAGATAGATAATTAATCGACTATTCAGTTCAAGTGACTGCAGATTCATGGTCTATCAGTAACGTTGTTCCTCCCTTTTACTGCCACCACATGAGTTCCCACCATCCAGGGCAGTTGCATTTAGCGTCCTTAATATAGTATTCGCCATTGCAGAACTGCATATTACAGTCTGGAATAATATATATTAAAATTAATCAATAGATCATTTTATACTGTCTCCACAAGTATGTATGTATGTATGTATGTATGTATGTATCTGCATGCATGCATGTATGTATGTATGTATGTATGTATGTATGTATGCATGCATCTGCATGCATGCATACATGCATGCATGTATGTATGTATGTATGTATGTATGTATGTATGTATGTATGTATGTATTAGTGACAGTGGTGTATGCGTTGGACTTCTGAAAAGAAGAGTGCAGGTTCTATTGTCTCATATAATGAATTTTACAAACATTTTTAAGAAGTTGGTTTTTCTTTCACAAGTACCCAACCCGCTATTTTGATACAATTTGTTTATCTAACCAGCTTACCCCAACCCATCTCTCTCACACAGAAACACACACGCGGGCGTAAACACACACACACAGAGACATATATATATATATATATATATATATATATATATATATATATACCCACAACCACACAAATGCAACATGCTCTTAAAAGTTGGCATCATCTAAAACCAGGAATCGTAAGTAAAATTCTATTTGAAACATATTAAAAAAATCTTCTCTCTCGTTGTCGTTTTTCTCTACGAGGAGCGATTCTACTCATGTTATCGGGAGAGAAGAGGGGATTCTCACCACAGAATCCATTGTTACAGTTATCTGGACAGTCGGCACATTTTGATCCTTCTTTCCATGGATACTGTACGTCCCAGGTGTACTGACTAAGGAAAAAATAAAAAGGATTTATGAAACTGCAAAATAAATGAAATAAAGATTGATCTTCATAAGTTACGGACAGTCCACCATTAAGAGCTAACGCAAGTCGGGGCACTAAGAAACATCTCGCTTACTTGGACGATTAGCAACTTAGTTGCTTTAGTACAGCCAAAGTTATTTACATCTTTCAAGTTATACTTAATAACATTTAAAGTCCTACTAATTACAGAATTGTCACTACCACACCAGTACAAAGCTTATTTTTCTGTCAACATGCCACTAAATTTCTTTCTATCCATTTATTTATCTTTTTGACTATGTCTTTCTATTTATATACCTTCTCTATTGTCGGCCTTCCGGAACTCTTTGCAAATTTCTTCGTGACAAAGTCCAAACCATTAGAGATAAGCTTGACAACACATTTTCAATTGACTCGTCGTCACCATACAGTTGGGATACAGAATTTAAGCTGCAAGCATTAGCAGCATTTGAACCTATCTCTATGGATTTAGTAGTACAATCGTGATGAAGAGTGCACCAAAGTCATGTGAACTTTGATCCAATTCCAACATCACTGCTGCTTGAGTACTTTGATCCAGTATTGCCTTCACTAACTGATGTTATAAATACCTCTCTCTCATCCGGGGAACTCATTTTTCAAAACCTCCATTGTAAAGCCTCTGCTGAAGAAAATAAAACTCGACCATAACGATTTAAAGAACTACCGCCCAGTTTCGAATATCCGATTCATATCACAAATCTTAGAAAAGGTTGTTTTATCCCAACTTGTATGTCATCTGAATTCAAACAGTCTTTATAGCAATGTACAATCTGCATATCGCCCTTGCCACAGTATTGAAACTGCGCTTCTAAAAGTGGTTAATGACATTCCCTTTGCTTTGGATAGCGGAAAGATTACAGTCCTCACCCTCCTTGATTTGTCTGCAGCATTGGATACAATAGACCATGATATGTTACTTCACCGTCTCCAGCATGTATTTGGCATTCATGATACAGCCTTACGGTGGGTCAAGTCCTTCTTGGTCAACAGGACATAAATTGTGTCTACAAATGGAATACACTTCAGCCCAGTTAAATAATGTTGTGATGTCCACAGGTGTCTGGTGTTGCACCTGTTCTCTTCATTCTATACACTCAGCCGCTCTCACGTGTCATACGTAGATCATCATCCAATGTCTCACCAACTGTACGCTGACGACACCCAAATATACAAATCTAGCCACCCAACTGAAGCTGATGCTAGCATCAAAGATGTAGAGAGGTGCATTTCTGATGTGAACTCATGGATGACATGTTGTTGTTGTTGTTGCTGTTGTAGGGTTTAACGCCATTTTCAGCACACGATAGGCTATACATGGCGGCCAGTAATACTGGTAGAGGAAGAACCTGGGAAAACCCGGAAAGAACCACCGACCCACGAGAAGCTACTGGCAAGCTTTCTCACATACCCACATTGGACTTGAACCCACGCAGACAGAGGTGAGATGGCAGTGAACCGTAACGGAGAGCGCTTTAGACCACTCGGCCACTCGGGGCCCCTGGATGACATGCAACAAGCTATATATGAATGATGATAAAACTGAGGCCATTCTGATCACAGCACAAAGACTTTCTCAGTCACATCCTTTACATTCAAACAATAAATATCAGTAATACCAACATTAAATTCACATAGTCAGTACGAAATCTAGATGTCACTCTGGACGGTACTCTCACGTTGCATCAACATGTCATAGACATATGCAAGGCTGCATATCTTGAGCTGATGCATCAGTTCCATTAGCAAATATCTTTCAGTTGATGCCACTAAAACACTTGTATGTTCATTGGTACTTTCAAGACTGGACTATTGTAACTCAGTTATGTCTGGTTCATCTCAATATCTACTTCAGAAACTTCATAAAGTTCAAAACACAGCTGTTCAAACCATGCTTAGAGTACCACCGATCAGAGCACACCTCCCCGCTGTTCTGTACCCCACACTTGCTATCCATTCGATCCAGAATCAAACACAAAATTTGTTCTCTGTGCAACGCTTCACTGTCGGACTCCAGTCCAACATACCTGTCCGACCTCACCCATGTGTACACACCAGCAAGATACTTACGCTCCTCTTCTGACAATCGTATACTCATTATTCCCACTACTAAAACGAAGTCATATGGACAACGTTCTTTTGCAAACCAGGGCCCAGCAACGTGGAACTAATTGCCCACTGAACTTAGACACAAAGACACAGTGATCCCATTTAAGGGTGCTCTTAAAACTCACATATTTCGACTGCAAGAGCAAACTTAAAGACCTAATAATGTTCCCTACCTTGCATATTTACAGCATGTTTTTATATTTTCTAATTTCATGGTGGGGTTTTTTCTGTAATAATATCATTATATATGTTTTTTATGTTATAGGTGTTGTCTTATGTTGCAAAGCGCTTAGAGCTTCTAAAGATTAGGCGCTATACAAAGTCATCATCATCATCATCATCATCATTATTATTATTAGTATTAGTATTATATGCAGAGAGGCAACAGACAGATAGATAGATAGATACATAAACAGAGATAGATAGATAGATAGATAGATAGATAGATAGATAGATAGATAGATAGATAGATGCCCTTGGCATCGTTAATGTGGGAATAACATTTAAAAACGAAAAGAAAAACAACATAGAACAAACCTGATAAGATTGAGACTTACGCGTATGCGTAGTTGCAAACGTAAAGTTTAAAATTGGGGCATTCCTTATATCCACAACCAACAGCTTGTGTTTTCCACATCATAAGCTGAAAAGAGAGTCAGTTTGTGAACACGACGTTTAAACATTTTACATTTTCCTAGTTTGTAGTACAAACAGCTTGATCCTGCTGGTCTCAATGCGTCTATTTCATAGAAAATATATGGATTACAGAATTTGTAAAGAATAATCCTAATCTGATCTTTCTATAGCGCGACCCTCTCTGGGCTATAGAAGCATATTTCGGTCCCAATAAGGCAACCATTTAAATCCCCATCAGTGCTTGATATATGAAAGTTGTATTTGACCTGTGTGGGGGTTATGTCCCTTGGCACAGTGTTCGCCTCTAATGGAGGTAGGCCACATCACCATCAGAAAGGTAATTTTGTTTCATTCCTCTTCGTCTTGTCAGTGGAGGCTCGTGTCATGTGGCTCTGTGTTGGTGCGCACGATGTGGCTTCGTAAAATGATATACATCTAGCTGGAGTTTTATATATCTCATATAAGGGAGATAATCTTACAAAGCAGTTTCAGACTATAGCTTGCGTCATTAGCACCCACCGGCTTTCATCGATGTTGAATGCAGTCACATAAGGGGGGACTGACATTCAAAATAAATCTCTTTTTTTTCTTCCTGGAAAGGCTGCATCCTTCGGGAAATGCAATAAACAATTGTAAATATACATGAAATTCATGAATGGTTATAAATGTAAAAAATTGAAGTACTTCTTTATATTTTCTAGTAGTCCGAGTTTCCTCTGACCCTAGTCATCCCATTTTCGATATTTGGATATTTATGCTGGGGTGTAGGGTCAGAGTCCATTCCCTTTCGAAAAGTTGGAATTCGCCGTAACCATTTGATGTTGGCATGGCATAGCCGCTTACTAGCCGGTTCAGCAAACTTGAACGACCATTCATTGACATATACCTGCATTAAATCGATAGGAATATGATTTTTTTTCTCAAAAATCATGAGCATAGCAATTGTCCTGTCTTTAATCCGCTGACAGACGAGGAGAAAATACGTCGTTGCTGGAAGTTGACCGGGATTTGGTCATTTGCATCCCTAGTCACATGACTATACAAATCTCGCAACCGACATTTCAGTGGCATCAGGGGTCATATAGTCACTTGATATCAACACTGAACAAATTTCCAAAGTTGTTGTACATAATATTTGGATATATTATATAGATGTCACCTAATGTTTGTAAATAAATATAATGCACACCTAATTATTAACATATTTATTCTGAGAACAACGAGCAGAAACCTGTCAGTATCGCAGCAGGGTGGCGAAGACCATTTTCAAGACGTACCGAGCACATGTCAGCGATGCTTTTGTTGGTGTCCCGTGGCTACCACATTGACATGTGTTCGCTGCGTGAAGAATATGCTTTTTTCAAATTACTGCAAAATTTATAGATTTTCTGTCGTTGTTTTCACGATAAATATTTTGGGAAGTTTATATTTCTTTTCATTTTTCCATATCAATTACGTGACTTTCATTTATTTGTTCGATTTGTTTTCCTAGAGCAATACTGGAAATTGTGTTTTGTTGATCTCACGTGACTGTATGACTTCCGATGTCAATAACATGTAGGCTGTTAGAGTTGTGCAGTCGCGTGACTAGGAATGCAAGTGGCCAGATTCAGGTTAACTTTTAGCATCGATGTACTTTCGTTTCGTCTGTCCGCGGATTAAAGACAGAACGAATGCTATGATCACAATTTCTGACAAAATATAGCATAAACTATCGAATTCATGCAGGTATATCTCGATGAAAGGTCGTTCAAATTTGCAGGGCTAGCTAGTAAGCAGCTACCTCAAGCCGACACCAAACTTTTCGATAGGTAATGGACTCTCACCCTACACCCCAACATAAATATCCAAATATCAAAAATGGGGCGACAAGGGTCATAAGAAACTCGGACTAATTTTCTAAGATCACCATACTACTTCATGATGTTTGCACGACTTCGCTGTTGTGTAATAATAATAATAATAATAATAATTTATTTATTTATTTATTTATTTATTTATTCATAGAGGTTAACTCATTAGTCAAGGATTATTCTCCCTTGAGGCCCTCTTAAGGACAGCAAAACAATGCACATTATTTAAAAATAGCAATGATTTCGCTTTATTTTAGCATGATTAGTATTAAAATACTAAATTCCATTGTCTATTAGAAACACTTACATGCTCATGATATCTCTTCTTAAATAATTTAATGTTTTCAGCAGATTTTACATGTAGTGGAAGCTCGTTCCACAGAACTGGACCAGAATATTGGAAGATCATTTTAAAATGCTCTGTTCATGGTTTTGGAGCTAGAAGGTTTCCATATGATATTAATCTCAACTGGTATTGAATGGAAAAAGGCCTGAATAAGTCCTGAAGATTCTCTTTTGCAGTTCCATGTAAAAGTTTATATAAAAGACCTGCCTTGTGAACGTCTCTTCTGTCATATATGTGAACCATTTGAGTTCTGTAAATGATGCTTTTGAGGGATGATCAATATATACATCTAAAAGTACGCGTGCTGCTCGTTTCTGAAGTTTATAAATCCTATAAAACTCAGATTTAGAACAGCTATCCAATACATCTGAACAATAATCCATTATTGGAAGAATATATGTCTTGTAGTACAGATAGGAGAATATTTCTTGATTCTGCTGAGTAGGGCAATTGGTGGATGACAGTGTTTTGCAAAGCTTATCAATATGGTCATTCCATAATAAATTATTATCTACGGACGCACCTACAACGCTTTAATGTTTGATATTTTCTAACGGATGATTATTTATGTTATGTTATGAGCATGAAGTTTGAACCAATATGCATCAAGGCAGTTGGTTAAAATATGTGGAAAAAATCTGGACAACTTAGACAAAAAAACCAGCTGTGAACATTGGATGAAACTTCATTTTTCTTTATCGGTGCTAGGCTCTTTTCACAAAACCAAACTAACAGGAAATTAAAAGCAGCATCTTACCTCAAATCTGACTTTTTGTTTCCTTTCTTTAAATCAGTCGGAATATACATTTATTATTGTTGTTACGTATGGACACCTACATTTAATATACTTTTATATTTATATGTGTCAGTGATATAATCGTTACAATGTATGGGCAACTCCGTATAAACGCACTTGATTATTTTATAAGATTGGTTCTGTCATCTGTAGTATTCTCAACAATGGGTCGATTAAAATAAAAGTATTAATATTGAATTCCCTTACCTGCGTATAGTGACCCACTGCCGATCCATTTGTAGAGCCGACACCGAGCTTGAAATTTTGCTTTTCAGATGCCCATAAATTGATAATATATTGCCAGTCTTTTCCTCTTGTAGTGTATGCCATATTCTGACCAACAGATACCCCGGGTAATTCTTAAATAAAGATTATCGAACAAGATTTATATAACTGGAACAACATAAATATATTTGCTTTCTTTCCGTTGTCGTTACTAGAAAGTGGATTGTTTTTCATTTCGACATTTAACAATGAAAACAGAAAGCAAAATGAAAAAACGCTTGGTAGAGAACCCACGATGAGCATGTTAAAATGGGAGTTTCACAAGCTGTCAGTTTAGAGAATAAATAAATTTATTTACCCGACAATGCTCGATCTGCAGTTGTGTCATGTTGAAAAACACAATTATCGGCATGACTCTGTGCCTTGGCGGCGATACCGTCGTGATATCTCTGCAACACATGACACCATTCATAAAAGCATACAATTGCAATAGTTGTTCTTAGATACCGAATTTTTAAAATAAAATTACTGAAAGCTTTTACCATCTTCAACTATTTTATGATTTATATGTTTTGAAATTCAATTCAATACCGGCACTGTAGATGTTGGCGTTTTACAGTTATAATGTTGTTTGTTTTACCTCTTGATTTCTTGCAATATATTGAACCAAAATAGAACCGTAACACTTTTCGCTCCTTTAGTAGTCAACCGGTTAGGCCAGCATATACATGTTTCAAATTTTAAAAAAAGCACATTTTGTTAGAATAAATGTTTTATCTAAAATATTTCTTACATTTGCTTGATCAAAGTATGATTTTACTAGTCACTGAGGTTACAATTTCTTACTTTTGGTGTCCATAAATAAATATTAACAAGAAACGTGTATAGAGAAAGATACAGGAAGACAGAGAGACACATGACAAGGAAGATAAAGTTTACTACCATTTTCATCATATTGGAGGATTGGACCGAGGATCTGTATCTGTCATGTACACTGGCAATCACATTCTTGTCGTCCTCAGTGACTTGCGTCACAGCTAAAAATAATACATATTTAGGACCAACTTTAATAAAACATACAACTATATTGTTAAGGTGCAATGTATAAAACTTGCATTTGCCATTCAGGTTTCAATAAAAACATAAAGCTGTCTCACGGTTAGTTACCACAGAGGCCGCGGAACTACACAGGTTCGTGAGATGCTGCTGTAGACAAATAGTAACAAGTCTTTAACTTCACACATATATGACGTTAGTACTCTTAATTATGGATATTCTTCATTCCGTGATAGAATTAAACATCGAAGAAAACGGTGACTTAATTTACTACTTTCAGCGATTGTTGTTTAGCAATTAGATTTGTGGCAAAAGTAGTTAATACAAATATTGAAAGTGTAAACATTCATGTTGTTCGTACTATTCTCTGACCATTTCATAGCAAATATCTACATAGCGCACTTAGGTGCTGATGTGAATAAAAATACAGTCATTGTACAAAAATAAATGGTTATAATATCGTAACGTCATGCATATGTGCCATGTTTCGTCCCTTTTCATCTCGATAGTGCACATATATCCAGACAATCATTGTGCGATTAACTATGTTGTTTGTTTGTTTTCTTGTAATCGAATGTAGTTATTGTTTCAAATATTGCTTGATCATTTATATTATTCGAAATGCGTTCATAAAATCATATTTTGCGACCGCTTACATGCGAACGCGTACTCCAGGATCGATTGCTAGATTTCATGTAGGCAATACAAATTTAACTCTAAAACTTACATAGATGTTACTAAAACCGGTAGCTAATATATAAGAGGCATACACTTGGTTGTACAAATGTCCATTTTTCCAGAAAGCTTTCAAAACTAATATATTGTGTTAGACCAACACATAATGTAAACATTTTGGTTGGGTCTTTAAAGTACAATTCAGAACTGATGACGCTATACATGTCATTGATAACCGGAAATACTGAGGACGTTTGCAAGAATACAACCATCAAAGTAAAACTTACAACTCTGTTAATTTAGCTGATTCTATGTTTTAACCACATCAATAAGCATTATTTTATTTTTCTAACATAAACCCAAATCATTGGCAAAATAACTCCTTCTCCTTGGCCTTGAATCCTGTGTACAGACGAATCATGAGTTATGTGCCTTCTCGTGTAGATGGCTGCGCAACAGTTTTTTCTATGCATTTCACAGAGCCATAAATGCAGGAAGCAATGCTTTCTAGAAATTCTACTTAGTTTTCAGAATAACAGCTTTAAACAGGCTTCATGATCATTTATTTCAGCAAATTTGCTTAATAACTAGCTCATACGATGATGCTCAGAAAGAAGCTAACAACAAGTTTAGTGTACATACCAACTTGAAAGCCGGACATCAGCAATAATGCTATCATTATTTTCCCAACCATGTCTCAACAGTAAGTAGCACCAACCTCGTGTAGACAGCGAAAGCGGGTCGCAGTAGAGTTATATGATAATCTGCTGACTAGCTTATGCTGGTGAGGCAAACTTATATATGCTGTGAATTAATCCCCAAAGCTGTAGCACCTGCAACTTTGTCTATTCATCATTTATGATATCATCATATTCGCCCGCATATTGTTATCACACGCAATATCATATTTTAATTAATATTTTCATCGATTCTAATAATCAAGCTCCTTTATGCACACTTAAATATGCACTGATACGAAAATGTTGTCGTTACTGTTATATTATTTTTATTGCATATGATGGAAATTTAAGATATCATAATAACAGAGCGCATTGTTATTAACGAGTAATTGAACTAAAAGGAAAAACTAACATTCTAATAATGTTTAGTCTACAACTATCCAATCATAGTATGTTTAAATATCTTATTATTTTCATTTGCTGGCCCTTGAGTTATCACAGGTACGATGGTAATTCGTGTTATGAAAACCACATATCTGAAGTTTCTTGCTGAATCATTGTTCGAAACAAGCCAATTATTAGCCCCAGGAAATGTAAATAATAACTGTTATAAACAGCTGAAGATTGTTATCTGTATATGTTAAACTACATCGCGCAGGTAGAAATTGCCTTGATAATTTGAGTTCGTCAGCTTGACGTTTGCATACAACCTCGAAGCTGACTATGTCTTTTCGGACAGCTCTTCAATGTCATCAAAATGTCAGGTCATTTCATTAAAATAAATCTATTTCAAGAAAATGTCTCAAACAACCATATCACATTTCCCTCATTCTAAGTCTCACCAGATATCTCTCTCCTTCTGTGTGTGTGTGTATACCTTCTGTGTGTATATATATATATATATATATATATATATATATATATATATATATATATATATATATATATATATAATTTCCTTTCAGATTGTGTTTTTTCACAATTGTGTACATTTTGTGCATTTTTCTCGCGACTGATGCTATTTGATGAGATTGAAAGTAGATCTTGTTTATGTTTATCTTTTTATTCGACCTTTCTATTGTCACTCTCCCGGTGGAATGTTTAAAGAAAATATTGATTCTAATTCTGAGCCTATGTCACATGCCAGATATCTTCATGTAGTAGTTTGATTAAAATGACTCAGGTTGGCTGTTGAAAAGTGGATAAACGTTTGAAGTATGTACAGTGAACAGTACCAAGTTTTCAAGTTTTGAATATGCCCCTCTTCATTTGACTGCTTATATCAAGTTGATATATATATATATATATATATATATATATATATATATATATATATATATATATATATATATATATAATCACAAAAAAAACATTTACCAGAAAGAGATCTACTGTTGCTTTAATTGAGAAAACCATCCAGCTTCGTGACAGTGTCTCCCTTCACTTCTGCTTCTTGAGCGTTCATTAAGATGCCTGCTAAGCCTTATGTAACACCCACGTTGTGATGTCCACGTGGATTGACTTGAAAGAGAAATGCTGGTAAATGTAACGATTGATCCGATTAGATGAGAGTCTTTGAGCTGCACCTAATTAGATAGTGGAGTCGATGTGCAACGACATGGATCGACAACCCTGACAAGCATGCAATGTAGCGGACAGATGTGTCAAGATGAGCACGCTGCAAACATAACCGAAACATCACACTGTAGTGGACTTGTCTAACATTGAACCTTTATGTGATTTTCTTAACAACTGATAAAAATGAAAATATTTTGATGTAACTCGACTCTAATCATTGTTATAATATATTTTATGAGAACACATATTTTTATTTCAAAATTATTTTATTTGTTGAATATCATTGCGTATCTGCATAATGCGCTTTAATAAATTTTTATTTCGAAACAAGACTGCAATATTAGGTGGTCCTTTCTAGTTATGCCAGCTGATTCGAATACATTTTGGTTCTAATTATGTTTTTCTTAGATAAGGCTTTGTACCTAGATACAAGGATCAAATTTTGCATGTAACATTCGAAATAGGTTTTCTGATATTGCAAAAATAGGCAATACTTGTGCTCATATTTAAAGTCAGGGGAGTTGGTTGACTGCTTGCAAATGTTAATATAAAACAAACCTCTTAGCAATGTTATTAGGTGCAGACCAAGGGGTCTCCCTGTGTAACAGATCTAGGCTCTATCAACAAATAAACGCGGAACGTCTACCTTTCAAGACTGAAAGCAATTGTCTTAAACTATCATGCATGGATGTGTGGTTTGCATGCCAATCTAATGCATAAATTGTTTTTTTGTAATAAAATGATATTAAGTTCTCTAGGAATCGAATTAGTGGCCAGATTCCTATAAGGATTATGCTTTAAAAATAAATACGAATCCAGAATCTAGTTTTCACCTAGGATTTTTAAACAGATTTAAGCAATCAACGTTCATTGCGAAAATTTATATGAAGTTACTTTCGCATGACTATGAGTGTGTACAGCATAAAGCCATCTTAAACGATTATTCCACACAGGGAGTTAACTTTATTATAACGTTTAAATTTTCGTTCGTGGAGATACTTTTTGAGTTTGACGGCACCTTGTCGTTAAATCGCGCACTTAATGCAAACAAATGTGTCTGCAACACTTCGGTGTGCACTTATGGTATTTCTCGCTGCTCTTGATTTACAGCGATATGTTATCTACATATTTCCGGATCAAATCCTTTGTTTGACAACTTGAAAACCACGTAGAATAACCAAAACCTGACTCACGTGGCCATTTCTAAATACGTGACTATATACTGCTGCCACCTCCCACCAGTTTCAGTCTGGCGCAACTACACCTCCCACCAGCTCCAGTCTGATTCACCTACACTTCCCCCTCCGCCAGTTTCAGCTACAAATAGATGAAACAGGTAGCGTATAATACGAAATACACTATCACACAAAATACTAAAAATACTCAGATATATGTATTTGAAATGAATAAATATCCACCCAACAAATGCCTACAGTCCATTACAGTATATCAATGTCCCTAATGGTTTTTACAAACAAACAAAAAATACATTAAACCCGCACTCTACATGTGACTTTCTACTCCGAATCTTATACGTGAAAATGAATAAATTCTAACGGTGAATTGTCAGTTAAACGTGGTTATTTTATATATCGAAGCTTTATCAAATTTACGATAATAATAAAATAAGTATGTCACGAACACTCTGAAAAGCATAAATGTACAAGGGAATCAGACTTATTTTAACAGTTGTCATTTACCCCTATGGCTGTAGTTTTGTGATTCTAAACCGACACTCAATGACAAGATGTACCGCTTGTAGTAAAACCTTACTATTTACACTATATAAAAAACAAGACGTTCAAGACCCAAGCGCAAAGTACCTATGCATGTCAATTAATATTGGGCATCACGCTACGAGCAACCTAAAACGAGATGTACTCATTCAGTAACTATATGTCAAGGTAATAAATCAAGCTATTCTAGTTAACGCTGTACGCGTTGACAAAATTAAATATACATTGTCATCGTTTAATGCAAAACCGAATTATTTTCTGCCTTTATTCCGTGACACTGATTGTACTCTCTCCCTCTCCTGGTTCAATCTACCTTCTACATTTCACAAAACTTTCAGGGCGGGTCTCATGATTACATCTTCTACAATGAAAGTAATAAATAAATAAATAAATAAATAAATAAGCTAATCATACACACGATTCTGTTACAATTTGCTGTAATTTTCTTTAAAATTCGACGTTTCTTGTTACGACTGAGTATCCTGCATTATTTCTTACTTTCTTCTTATTGTCATGAATAAATATTCTATTATACAATGTTACGAGTCTATGCTCTTAACAAGGGTAACAGAAAAGAGTGAAGACAACAAGCTGTGTAAAATTAAACAAATAATTTATTTTCCTAAAATACTAATTGAAAAAAAGAAAAAGGAACTTATGGTATAGCGAATTAGGTCCTAAAGCATTCCAAGAATTAAAAAAACACAAGTCCTATCAACGAAAAGTTCTACGTGAATCCAATGGAATATAGTATGGAAGGCAATGACGTCTGTAATAGACAGCGTTTTACTGCTGTGTCAACAATATTTTGTTTGAATCACGGTAAATTTTATTCCAGCTCTTGAATTCTGAATAATTTCCAAGTGATGTCTTTGTTCAAGAATTATCAGAGCACTTATGTATTTCCAGGGAAATAAATGACTTGAATTTCAGTAGTTGGAAGAAAATAAAGAACAGACTAAACTGGACATACCATAAAATAACTTGACGTCTAAAGTGTTAAGGCATGACTACTCGAATTCTTATCATAACATCAGCAATAAAACTAACTACAACGCAAAACGGATTCCCTGTTGGGTGGCAAGAGTTCCTTCTTCTGGAGGAAATATAAACTTGTTAGCAATAAACACATGATTCATATCACGTACTCCAGGTATGACCTTGATTGAACTTAATGTTTCTTACCCTGGGTAAGAATTTTAAAAGATATATGAAAACAAGTTGTTTCCCAAAACTGACACTGGTTGTGCAACAAGGTCAGTGACTAGACAGAATGTATCATTTATTAGTTCTTTATGTTAAAAATTAAACAAAATTCCAAAAATAATCATTCAGAACTGAACTCTATTCTGGACAATATCAAATCCAGTAAACACTATTACATTACAGAAGCATGTAACAGAATAAAAAAATTTAAATCTAACAGTCCAATAATTAAATTAAGCACACACACACACACACACACACACACACACACACACACATATATATATATATATATATATATATATATATATATATATATATATATATATATATATATATATATATATATATATATATATATATATATATATATATATATATATATATATATATATATTTATATATGCTAAGACACTTTTTTATATTAAAGACATTACTACAGTGATCCTTCATGTGTTCTACAATAGTAATTTAAGTAACATTACATAGTAAGATGCTACACGCAAGAAAAAGGAAGTGCAGAGTTCATTCCTATATGTCATCTAATTATATAAGACTTATTAAAGCTATTTTAATTTAGTTCCGATATTTTAGTTGATAAGAGGAGAAAAGTTTGTTGCTGTTTTACTTTGGTACACTTGAAAGTTCTACACCGTCACAAAGTTGTAAACTATTATCAACTGCCATACAATTTGACCATTTCCATATGACACTCTGGAGATAATGGAAAGGAATCCCGAAAACACCCAATTAGTTTACACACGGTGCTCTGCTAATTTTGTTTCTTTCTTGGTTGCATAATGTCAATAAGGGAGTTTTTACAAATAACAACATTTGCCTATCCTGTTAATTAAAAATTATAGTAAACAAGTGTGAGCAATCTCTACTCTTCTATCATTTAAAAAGATTGATGTATTCAATAATGCGTGAATGAAAGGGTTATATTTTATTTCCCCTGGGAGTAGTTAATTGGGACACCTTAGGGACTATGGGACTTCCATGTTGAAAAGGGTATATCCACTCTGGGGACTATGTAAAATTTAACATAGGAGAAAAAAATATCCACTCTGGGGACTATGTAATTTAACATGGGAGAAAAAAATATCGTTCTAGGGACAAGGGGAATTTAACATGGGAATAGAGTGTGGGTCTATCTAGGGACAAGGGGAAATGGAACAGGGTCGGGACCCTATTTTAATATGATCCCGACCTGATGGGTCTATGGAAAGGGAACAGGTGAAAATTGAAACAGGGAAGGGTCTCTATTCTTTTTTAAAACAAAAAAAAATTTTAAAAAATGGAGTAGGCAATGGAAAGTCAGTCTCTTCTCGAGAGATGTGGGTGGCCCTGAAAAGGGCCTTTGGGTTTATATATGCCCTTAACATAAAGGGCATCTGTGACTTCTTCTTGTCCTTAGACTTCGTCTAGTGGTAGGACCTTACACTAACACTCTTTTGAGGCATCCTTGCCTCTCCACGTAAATCCTACGTATCCATAGGCTTGTGGCGGTCCTATGGACAACTGTCCATTCGGATCGGACATACATCGGTATGTCCGTCCTGAACATCATTGTTGACACAAGGGTGGAAGATTCAACGTCAGTCCACATGCTGAGGCGCCGAGAAAAGGTGAATCAATGCAGTGGACTGCGCTTATTTATAGGTAGAGGAAGGATTGAAACGGATTGAGTTCATTGACCAATCCAAACACGCGTTACAAAATTCAGTCAGCCCGCATCCAATCCGAAGAGAGCAGTCTGTGACGTCACGTGGTCTATATAGATTCGCTAGCGCTTGTGCGCAGTCAATTCGTGCGACAGTTATTCAACATCACGGAAACAAAAAACGATCCATTGGGGTGCACCAGCAGTGAAGACCACCCAAGGGAACCCGGACTTATTTTCAGAAGAGGTGAATTGGGATTTTGTGGATTTTCTTACCTCGCAAGAATTTGTTCAGGAACCTTCGTCTCCTTCATTACCGCACGTGGAGAATTTTAGACAGAGACAGAAGGAAGAATTGGAGAAATTTATACAACAGCAAAAGGAAGCGGAACAAGCTTTTCTCCTACAGTAACAACAGCAAGAAGAAGAGGTAAGAAAAAAACAACAAGAAGAAGCAGCAGCAAAGAAACAAGGGTGTGAAAATCAAACGGTCACGGTCCTGTTAGAAATTTTGCGAGATGTTAAGAAGTCTGAAACAAATGTATCAGACTTCTTTAGTACGTGTTTATGAGTGTGTGAGTACGTTCTTATTTTAAAATCAAAACCCAAAGACACTTACCTTATATAATTAATTTATTCTTTTATCAATATTTACAATCCAATTCACATTCACAACATAGCACTTTAAAAAGTTTATAGACTTCTTCTGTTTCATTGTTTACTCTCTCTGTTTTTTCAATTTCTTCACCGTCACAGTCCTTTCCTCCTCTTCCTCCTCACTTTCTTCCCTTCTTCTTTTCTTCTCCTCTTTCTTTTTCTTCACCTGGCTGCTTTCTTCCTCTTCTTCTTCCTCTCCAGAATCCCTCTCTTCTTGCTCCTCTTGTTTCTTAGGGCAATCTAGAGACCAATGTCCTTTTTCTTGACAATAATAACAGGTATCTTGACTTTTGTCTTTTCTAACCCCTTTTTTCTATTTTGACGGTCTGGACACTCTGAAGACCAATGCCCTTTCTTCTGACAGATATAGCAAGTATTTTCACTTTTATCTGGAAAGGAAGGGGAGTAGTCCGTCGGCTGGTCTGAAGAAAATTTTCTAATGACCCCTCGCAACGCTCTGATGAAACGTTCCATCTGGGTAGTCTCTTCCATCGTTGTGCTGGGTTTGAGAGTGAAATGAATAGTGAAAGGACAAGACACATACACTTTATATACACTGGTCTGCCATGACTATAAATTAGTCCATGGTGTTTAAATTTTAGTCATTTGACTTTTTGCTATCAAGATGAAACGATCCAATTCATTTGAGAAGAAAGAAGAAGAAAGTAAGAGGCAGAAACGTGATCTATCGCCTCGTACCAGAGCTGAAGTCTTGGCACAAATTCATGCCAGTGATTTTAAAGAGGACATGAGTGAACCAGAATCCGAACCCTCTAAACAAAGTTCACCACCCTTAGTTAACCCTGAAAAATACTATTCCATTCGAGAGACAGTAAAGCGCTCCTCTAGAAAATTTAGAACCACGGCTCACAAATACACGGTGAAGTTTAAAGATTTCAAGTCCGACGTACCCTTAGAGAAAGCAGAAGGGTTCATCACCGGGGTGTGGGATTCTTTGCTTACCACACTCAAACGACAATGCCAACCCAAAGAAGACGATCGCTTGAGACTTTCCATACAACACGACGGTTTGAAATCCCCTGTTTGGATCGAGTTTAGCAGCCCTGCAGAATTGACCGCTTCCAAAGTCATGGACAAGATTCAACACGTACAACAATCCAATGACCAGTTTGACATCACTTATGGAAAAGCCACACTGGACATGACCCACGTCTCTCCTCCTCAAGGGACTGGCCGCAAAAAGGTCTTATTGGTGGACGGCCTTCGTAACACCAAAACAAGCCTCGTCCGAATTAACAACACTCAAGACCAGATGTGTTTAGCCAGGGCTATCGTGGGGGGACGAACCTATGCCAAAAAGAACGACACGGCAGAATGGAAATGAGAATGGGAGAACATTCGAAAATCGAATCGAGCCAAACAACGAAACGAAGCAGAGCTTCTGTTACAACAAACAGGCCTGTCCAAAGACTCACCCTGTGGCATTCCTGAGATGCAAAAATTGCAAGATGCCCTAGCTCCACGATGCACCTTGAAAGTGCACCCTCAAGAAGTGCGTAGGCCTCTGTTGTTTCGAGGTCAAGATTTTAAGGATGGAAAATACATTCACTTTTATCATCACGATGAACATTTCGATACCATTACCAGTATCACCGGATTCCTGGGATACAAATATTACTGTGAGAAATGTGACCGTGGTTATAATTATCGAGAGCAACACAAACATTGCGGATCGAAATGCTCAGGATGTTTGGCCTCTCAACCCTGTCTGAGCGAAGGGCAAGAACCAGTGCATTGTCCAGCTTGTCAGCGCACGTTTGTCATTCCTGCCTGTTTCCAACAACATCTGAAGACGCATGGTTCACAGCAGAAATGTGCTTGACAACTGCTGAGATTGTGCCTCACGTGTGGACAAGGCGTATGTACCAATAATGCCAAGACACACGTATGTCGAGGAAAGAAAAAATGTCACATTTGTCACCACATCGTGGACTTGGAATACCAATGTTACGTGCAAACATACCAACCTCAACAAGACGAAGAGGATGGTCACAAGAAGAAGAAAGGCAATTTCATCTTTTTCGATTTCGAATGCATGCAAGAGACTGGCATTCACATTCCTAATTTCTGCGTGGCTCATCGAGCGTGCGAGAAGTGCATTCAAGAACCTATCTTCAGTCATTGCCCTCACTGCAGCAAGATTCCCGGAGGGCGTGAAAAAATCTTTTGGGACCGAACACGCTAGCCGATTTCGCCCGATGGGTCTTAGACCCCATCGACAAGACGTGGAGCCAAGAGGACATCGAACGTTACGGAGATTGTCATCGTCATGCCACGGTGATGGCTCACAATTTCTCCGGTTACGATGGACAGTTTCTTCTCACATACTATACGGAACAAGGCACCGAGCGTCCAACATCACTTTGAACGGAGCCAAAATCATTTTCATGCAAGTGAGACAAGTGCAGTTTAAAGATTCGATGAGCTACTTGGCCATACCTTTGAGCCGAATGAATAAAACATTTGGAATGACAGAAATGGCTAAAGGATATTTTCCTCACTTTTTCAATACCGAAACCAATCAACACGCCGTTCTACCCCATTTACCTGAGGCTCACTGTTATGACCCTGAAAACATACGTACCGAACAACGAGACACTTTCTACGCTTGGTACCAGGCTCACCCCTCCGACCCTTTCGACTTTTAGGAAGAAATGTTAAAGTATTGTCGTTCCGACGTGGACATTTTACGGCGTTGCTGTGAAAAATTTCGAGAACTGTTCATGGAACACGGAGGGGTCGATCCTTTGAAAGAAGCTTGCACCATTGCCAAAGCGTGTTCCTTAGTGTACCGAGAACGATTCATGCCTGAAAACACTGTGGCTGTCATCAGTCCTCAAACGACCAACTATGTCAAACGTCAATACTCGGTCAAAACCCTACGCTGGTTACATTACTTGTGCGACAAGGAAGACAAGTGGACTCAGCATGCCCGCAACGGAGGGGGCGAAAAGACCATCGGAACGCATTCAGTCGATGGGTGCGACTTAGAAAACCCCAAGATCGTGTACGAGTTTAACGGTTGCTGATTTCACGGATGTCCCGTCTGTTACCCTGACCGTGGCACTAAAAATCAGTTTATACAACGAACCATGGAAGACTTGTACCAGGCTACTTGTCAGCGACGCCTAAAGTTAGAACAGGAAGGATACCAAGTGGTGGAAATGTGGGAACACGAGTACGATCACCGTTTGAAAACCGATCCCGAGTTTAAACGCCTTGTGGAAAGTTACCAGTTCATGGACCCCCTGAACCCGAGGGATAGTTTGTACGGAGGGAGGACAATGCCACCTGTTTGCTGTACCAAGCTGACGAAGAGAAAGGAGAAGAAATCAAATACTTGGACGTGTGTTCGCTGTATCCTTACGTGTGCAAATATTGTCGCTTTCCTGCAGGGCACCCACAATTGTTCACGGAACACATCGACGAAGGCTTGATCAAGTGCAAAGTTTTGCCTCCCACGGACTTGTACCATCCCGTCTTACCTCACCATTGCCAAGGCAAACTGATTTTTCCTTTGTGCAGTACTTGTGCCGAAACGTGCAACCAAGATCAACCTCGTCAGCACATCCAGGAAGAACAGGCCTTGACGGGGACGTGGGTCAGCGTAGAATTGTTCAAAGCTTTGGACATGGGATACCAACTGTTAGAAGTGTACGAAATTTGCCACTTTCCCAAGACACAACAATATGACAAGGGTGACCCCACGCAGGAAGACTACGTGGATGATTTTTTGAAACTGAAGCAAGAAGCCAGCGGCTATCGTTCCTGGTGTCACACTCCCGAAGACCAAAAGACATTCAAAGAGAAATACTGGGCACAAGAAGGCATCTCTTTAGACCACATCGAGAAAAACGAAGGCAGGCGATCGTTTGCCAAAGTGATGTTAAACTGCTTGTGGGGTAAAATGGCACAATGACCGTGTTTACCCAAGACGGAATATTTGACCGAACCTTCCTGCTACTTCCAGATGATTCACGATAAAACCAAATACATGAAACACGTGGACGTCGTTCGCGAGAATTTGATCTTGGTCAATTACGAAGAAGATCTGGACTTTGTGCAAGACGACCCCTTTGGAAATGTCATCATTGCGGCTTACGTGACAGCTCATGCTAGCTTACAATTGTACGAAGCTTTAGAACTGTTAGGGGAACGCGTCCTGTACTTTGACACGGACAGTTGCATTTACATCCATCACCCGAGTCAACGTCACCCTGACATCGAAGGAGACCGTTTAGGAGCCTGGACAGACGAGCATCCCGACGACAATATTCTAAGTTTCGTCAGTGGCGGCCAAAAAATTACGGCTACGAATACCGGGACAAACAAGGAGAAGTGCACGCGACGTGCAGAGTGAAAGGATTGACTCTGAATTATCGTACCAGTCGTGTGGTCAACTTTGGGGTATTGAAAGAAGCCTTGCAATCTGGAGAGGATAAATACTTTAAAGTGACCACTCACCAACCCAACAAGATTGTACGTTTACCCACTCAACACATCGTCAGTCGAACCCTGGAAAAAGTATATCAAATCGTGTACCAGAAGCGAGTGCGACTTCCCAATCATTTCACCTTACCGTATGGACACGTCGGTATTGGTCTGTATATAAAAAGGAACTCTAGGCAAGATCGATAGTTCATTGTGACTACCAAGAAGAAGCGAACAAAATGAATACTTTCAGAGAAACACAAAACAAGTTCAGACAGGCACAATTCAAGTTTGGGGCTTCTGAAGTGGAATGCGATTGTGAGACTTGCGATGGGAACGATGCTGTACGCTGTGACCTTAGTGATGCCGTAAAGCATCATGGGAACTTTGTTCTCACTACCCCTATCATGGAAAGTGATGCTGTGCTTGTCAAACCTGAGGGATACGAAACCGATGCCGCTCGTCCTCTTGGACACTTTACTGGGTTTCGTTTTAAAGGTGGATCGCCACCTTCACGTCTACCCCCCTCCAGATGTCAACCAGCCCTGAGCAAACTCCTGTCCATGTCACCCAGCCCTCATCGAAACGAACCTGTGAAAGACGAATATTCGTTCCCTGTGCATTTGTCGGAATACTGCAACTTTGAAAATCGTTTTCAATCGTTCAAAGGAAAATGGCCGGATTTTTCTACTAGGGCGAAGGGGATAAAGTCAAGTGCTTCAGTTGCGGTGTGTCACTTCACCACTGGGAACCACAAGATTCGGCCTACGTAGAACATGCTCGATGGTCACCGAATTGTCATTACTTACCCTTGGGGTGGGGCCGAGACATTGAAGTAACTTCCCATGTCGTTGACGAAGAAGAAACCAGATTGGTTAGGAGTCAAATGTTGGACATCACCGAGACCAGTATTTAAACTTCATTTCACAAACGATATTGAATCATTACCTAAAGAACTGCAAGAGAACATTTACAAGGAAGTTTGGCAGGGGTTTGGCAGAGTGAAATTTCAATGGGTCACTGTAGAACTTTTGTGCCGAGAAATTCACAAGAGGAAAGTGAAAAAAATCAACCAGTGTGTTAGATTTCTCTGGGTCAAGTGTGCATTCGTCCTATTATATTACTCTAGACCGTTTACATCAAAAGAGTTCAGTGACATTCTTGGACGTTACCCTGAATGGCAGTGGTCAGAAATTACTCACTATGTAGATTACTGTTGGTCTTGGAGAAGATTGTGAATTGTACGGACTGACCTATTCATGGATACTTTACAGGAGAACATTCTTGCTTTGCCTGTGGAGTTGAGAGAACGCATTTACCGAGAGCTGGTCAAAATACAAGTCAAATTTAAAGAACAATCGCATCCGTTACGTCACCAGATCTTTAACCATTGGTACCTGAATGGTATATGAGGACTGATTCGTCAGAAATTGCTTCAGTGGTCAGACCTTGTTTATCACTTTCAGTTAGTGAATGAACTAAATGTTCGTAATTTTGGTTACTTCGCGATTCACCTAGAGCAACGTATTGAGGAAGACGAGTTAAAGGATTACCAACATATTTTACGTGGAATCTGCTTAGCGGAAGACGAAACATCTAGACAAACTCTGAAGTGTAGGTTACAGTATGCAAGATTTAGATTCCCTACTGGAGAACGAAGATGTATAGTTAGAAAGTACCTTTATTGCTTCCGAAATAAAGAGACTATAAAATCTGGAATCCATGCCACGACTTATGTCACAAGTGATTGAACAGATTCCGTGGAAGGAACTCAATGACCATATTCAAACCGTGGATCATTACCATCAATTATTAGAAGAACTGTATCCATTCAATTTGGGACGATGCATAGTGTGTGTCTTAGTGACTTGTTTTCTGGGATTTCGTTTACCAGCCGATTCCTTGTGGACTCATACGATCAGTACTTGCCACCCCAATGGCCTTAAATGGTCACGAAAAACTCCTTTTGCTTAAAGCCTTGCGTTTTCATCTGGATACTTCTCGACCTCAACAGGAAAAAAAGATTCGTCAACTTTTAGCTACCGAAGACGTGTATGACGATGTGTGTGTAGCTTGTGACTTACGCCCCCATTGGACAGATGTTCGTGACTGGAAAAAGGGGGGTTTTGAGGCTTGGACCCAAGAAGTGGCCCAGTATGCACAAGAGTTGTTCAAGGAAAAAAGTTACTTTTCAACCTGTGTTAGTGACAGTGCAAGAAGAACCCGTCACCGAGAACAACCACTCGCTTCAGGACAGAACTGTCATGGACATTCCTGAAAGGACATTCCGGGAGGACACTTGTGTGACAATACCTCATGTAGAGACTGTAAGAACATTACACACTATCCCTATGACATCTTGGTTACCAAAAACATGTTGTACAGAGACTTGTTTTTATTCCACTTTGATCGTTTTGATGTGTTTTTATTCCTGTACATAACTATTTGGCTTTTAAGTATTTTTGTCTTTCGTGTTGTTCATATTTGAAACATTCAATAAACGTGTCCTGAAAAAAGTATATAAACTCTCGTCTTGTTTGTTTTCGTGTCACAAGTGACATTCCTGACACTATGGCTACCTCTGCTGTCTCTGCTCCCTCTTCCTCTACTGTCAAAGTCATCGACGAACACATAGATCGTGCCAGTTGGGAGGCTTTGTATCTTCGCCATCCCTTTAACATGCTCATTGCTGGACCTAGCGGCTCAGGCAAAACCGAATTCGTCAAACGTTTGATCGAACATGAACATCATTTGATCGATCGACCACCTCAACGCATCGTGTGGTGTTACAAAGAGTGGCAATCGGCGTACAGCCTCTTGCGAGAAAGTCAAGGCGATTCCATCGTGTTTGTGGAAGGCATTCCTAAAGAAGACGACGGCATCGTCTCTGACTCCCGTCAAACCCATTTGGTCATTTTCGACGACATGTTAGGAGAAGACGAAGAAGAAATTAAACTGTGGTTCACGCGCAAAGGGCATAACCGTAATGCCAGTGTCGTTTACATCACCCAAAATTTGTTTCAACAAAGTAAAGCCCATCGCACCATCAGTCTCAATGCACATTACGTGGTCTTGTTTAAAAGCCCTCGAGATAAATCGCAAGGGCAAGTCTCAGCCAAACAGTTAGGAACGCCTTGGCTGACTCAGGCGTACGACGATGACACTCAAACTCCTCACGCCTATTTACTCGTCGATTTGAAACCTACTATCCCCGATGATTTGCGATTTCGTACCCACTTGTTTCACCACTGGTGCCAAGACGGAGGGCCTGTCCTGTACACGTCTCCGTCCTCGACTTAATTTCACTCAACAAAAAAATCTATAAAAACCTCAGACACCTTTCGTCTGTCTCACACACAGTTTGAACATGACGTCCCTTCAGTCGCATCTTTCCGTCAAATTGATTCGTGCCTTGTATGGCATCAGTCGAGAAAAAAATCCACAAATACGGGCTCGTATCTTATAAGCTAGTCTCAAAGAAGTCTTACGATGGTTCACGGTGACGGCACGTCAATTACTACAAGGGATCATTCAGATTCCTCATCAAACCAAACACTTTTTTGATCGAAACAAAGTCGCTTTGACCCAACTGGCCGATCCCCGCATCGACACTCAAACCAAAAAACAAATCATTTTGAAACCTGGAGGGAGCGGTACTCTAGGAGCGGTCATCATTTGCTCTCTCTTAAGATGGGATCCTAATGCCCCCAAAGTTCTCCCCAAGAAAAATGTCTAACGAACCTCTAAGAAGAAAAGAGCCACGGTGTCAAGACCAAGTCCCCAAGGAGACCCGTGTCTCCAAGAACTTCTCCAGTGGCGGGACCCGTCTCTTACCAGGCACCACCCAGGAAAAAGAAAAGAAGCCCCCAGAAAAAGAAACAGAGAAAAAGTCCCCAGAAAAAGAAAAGCCCACAGAAGAAAACTAGTCGCAAGAGAGGCACTTCGGCCAGGACGCAACCTTACACTCGCAAACCACGACCTGCAACGGCGGTGACTGCGTCTCCGGCAGCCTCACGTTCATCCACTTCTCCGTTGATGACACCAAGAACTGAAGAGAACTTGGAGACGTTGATTACACCAAGAACTTCTCCGTTAATGACCCCAAGAACTTCTCCAGTGGCAGATCCCTCCAATTTAGCGGCAGTGGCCGCTGCTCACAAAGTACCTTCTCCCAAAATCAAAGTTCAAGAAAGATCGGGCATGTTACAAAGTTTGCTGGATTTGTCCAAGCAAGAACTGGCTCGATTTAGTCCGTTACGTACCCTTGCACCACGTGTCATGCCTGTCCTCAAGTTGATACGACGTAAAGACAATCAGTGGCGACGCGTTCCAGTATAGAAAAGGCCTGTGACTAAGTAGGGGTATTAGTGTTTTTGGTGCTGAAGACTCAAAGATGTCACCCTCCAGAAAACATCCCTCTTCTAAACAACCCCAAGGAAAGAAAAGGAAAGGACTGCCTCCTCGTTTAGTCAAACATGGGGACATGTTATCTGTCCTGTCCAAAGCTTCTCCACCCCTACGAAAACAACTCATTCAAACGGCCTCCAAAGAGGTTATCGATACCGTGTGCGAATGTTGTTTGAACGTCTTGAAAGGTACGATCCCTTTATCGAAACACCAGAAACAATGCTTAGGCAAACATCGTCACGTTCTTCGCCAAATGGTTCAAAAGAAAATTCCCATTCGTCAAAAGAAGAAGATGTTGGTCCAACGTGGAGGCATTTTACCCCTCTTGTTAGGTCCCTTACTGAAAGGAGTCTTGGGAACCATGTTGGGAGGACTGGTAGGAGCAAGATAAAAAGGCCCTCTGAAGTCCCAAGATCTCAGAATCGACCCTTGACAACCCCATGGAAGGACGAAAACTAGCTTTAGTACCTTACAAACGATGGATGGAATACCATCGTTGGCAAGAACAACGCACCCCGCATTTACCTCCCAATCCCAATTTGAGCGAGATGTCCCAGTTACAACACGAATTGCAGTGATGGATCGCCACGATTTGTCCGAAACAGAAAAATCGCAAAAGTATGGTCAACTCTTGTAACTACTGCAACTCTTTCACCGGAAAGCCTCAGACGAAACAGCTCTTCCCACTCTGAAAGATTTTAAGACCTTGATGAAAAGTCCAGCACCATCACCAGTACCACCACCACTACTATCAGTGACCAAGACAGAAAAAGGAGAAGAAGAAGAAGAAGGGTTTCAAACTCCACCAGAACAAGTATGCAAGTTAACAACACCACCTACCTCCAGAATTGGATGGATTAAAAAGATGATGACCACCCCTTCTTCATCACAAGAGAAAAAGAAGGTGACGACAGAAGTGAAGACAGAAGTGAAACAAGAACCGATATCCCCTTTTCAGACATCCTCCTCTTCGACACCTATTGCCGGTCGCACACGCAAAGCATTGCAATCGAAGAAAGTACCCCAAGAGAAAAAGAGCAGCATCTTCCAAGAGTGGGTGCCTTATTAACAATCAAACCAACAAATGGAAAAAGTCTTAGCCAGCATTTACTACGATCCCTCCCATCCTGCAGGTTACGCAGGAGTTCAAAAATTGTATCGTGCTGCCAAAACTCGGCTGAAAAGTCTGTTTACCTCAAGTGTAACGACGGTTACAAGAACAAGCTACTTACACTTTACACAAACCCATTCGACGCAAGTTTTCAAGAAGTCGCACCCGAGTGGAGGGTATCGATCATCAATGGCAAGCCGATTTAGCCGATGTCTCTCATTTGGCCAGCTACAATCTCGGCTACAAATATTTGTTTTGTGTCATCGACGTCTTTTCCAAATTTGCCTGGGTCGTACCCTTGACTTCCAAATCGAGCAGCGAGTGAGTGCGAGCCCTGCAACAAGTGTTGAAACAAAGTGGTCGTCACCCTCTTCGATGGCAAACGGACAATGGTACCGAATTTCTGAACCAAGCTTTCCAAAAAGAATTAAAGAAACGTGACATTCATTTTTTTACCACCGATAATCCTGAAACCAAAGCCAGCATCGTGGAACGTTTTCAACGCACTTTAAAAGAACGCATGTGGAAATATTTCACGCATCACTACACTCTGAAGTACATCGACATCATACCGCACCTGGTGCAAGCGTACAACCAATCTTACCATCGAAGCATCGGACGTGCCCCGCAAGAAGTGACTCCCGACAACGAAGTGCTGGTGTTTGAGCGCCTGTTTGGTACGTCCCCGACGAGGGCTGTCCCCAAGAAAAGTGGAGTGTTGACCGTAGGAGATTGGGTACGCATTGGCAAAACCAAACGCACTTTCGACAAAGGTTATTTACCTAACTGGACGACCGAATTGTTTCGTGTCACTGGACGAGTGCATGGCCGTCATCCTGCCGTCTATCAATTGGAAGACATGAACGGAGAAGTGCTCAAAGGAACGTTTTACTTACCCGAGTTACAACGTGTCATCAGAAAAGAAGACGACATGTACGACATCGAAAGCATTCTCGAACGCAGAACCCGTAAAGTGGGCAAACGACGTGTCAAAGAAGTCAAAGTACGTTGGAAAGGATATCCACCCAGCTTTGATTCTTGGATCTACGCTTCGCAAGTCATCGACTATAAAAAGAAGTGACCATCATGCCCCTTCAGACAGACGCAACTACTACTGTTACCACTCCTTCACCCAGTTCTTCTCTGCAAGATTTACAAAAGCAAGCCTTGTGGGTGTGGTGTGGAGAACGTGTGCCTAAAACGCAAATCGTCTTTTTCTGCCAAATCTTCGTGGTGTATTGTGTCATCGGGGCAGCCATTGCCAATTTGAGTTTGCAACAAGGAGAAAAACAATTGTGGACCATTTTATTAAGCCGTTGCATCGATTACCTTCTTCCCAATCCCTCCCTGAAATTCTCCTCGAACGGGAACAACGGGAACCTTGTGTCCAGTGCCAGTGTCAGTCACCACTCCAATAACAACCACAATCAGAACCCCATTTTGGGAGGAGACACGCTTCTAACGTCCAGTAACCCCTCGGAGAGCCACAGAACTCTGGAATTATGAGTCACCAAAACCTATTTTACTTAACCTTACCCAGTGACAGTTCCATGGAGGTGTTTCCCCACAACACGTTGTGCTGTTACACGGCCAAATTACCTCAGGCCATCCCATTAGATCACGAAGCCCATTGGGATGTGGCTTTGGTGGAAATGATTCACCCAACACAAATCCAAAACATCACTGAAAAGCAAAACACTTTTGAGCTCGAAATCCTGAACCAGCAATTGCAAGAAACCATGAATGAAATCGGGTTTTCAGGCGACGTAAAACCAGCCAACAATCCACTCTTCAGTATCTACATCTTGAAAATTCCGTCAGGGTTTTATTTTAGTGGCCAACATTTGGTGGATAGCATTGCTTCCAGGTTCAAATTAGCCTTTGGCAAATCCCTGAACAGAATCAAAAAAAGTGTCACCCTGGAGTACCATAAAGTGGCTCGTCGCTTACTGATGAAATTTCAGGATACGCAAACGTTGTCCATCAGTTTTAATCGTGACTTGTTTGATATTTTAGGTGGAGACACAAAAATGGCTCCAAATTTTAAACCGAAGATCAACAGCAATATGGAATTTTACAAGTTTTTTCGATTCCCTGTAGAACTGAACCAAGGACTGAATTTGATGTTTGTGTATTCCGATGTGGTGGAGTATAACGTGGTGGGACACACCTCAGTGCCTTTACTGCGTGTCATTCCTTTCAAAGTGGATAGTGCCACAACCAATGACCAGGAAGGTGGAAACACCTATCACGTCCACCGCGAATTTGTACATCCTCACTATTTGCCTGTCAGTAAGTCGTATTTGGACAGTGTCAACATTGCTATAAAAGGAGATCTGGGACAAAATATTCCATTCACCAGAGGGAAAGTCACGGTGAAACTCCATTTAGAAAACGGTTCTCTCACGATTCGTAAGTCATGTATCCAGTGTACCGAGGGGTTGCTCGACAGCGAGGACACGGTTTAGGAGATATGCTAAAATCGGCCTTTCGTTCGGTGGCCCCAGTCTTGAAACCGATGGTGAGACGCGGATTGCACGCCTTGAAAGAAGCCGCACTGACGAAAGGCAAAGAATTTCTCCAAAATGTCATCATCGACAAACAAAATCCCAAAGAAGCCTTCATGAGGGCAGGCAAAAATGTCTTCCTGCAAACGGGCAAAGACCTTTTGAGCCGAGGAGAAACTCCTATAAATGCCCTGCACGCTACCGAGTCAGGCATTCAGCAAGGACAAGGCAGAAAGAGATGACGAAGAAAACACCCTTTCACCAGACTTCACACGTCTAAAGCTAGAAAGACAAAGAAAAGAAGAACCGTTTGAGACTTAGACGTTTTCGATTATTGAGACACAGAGAAAAAAATGATGCACCGAGAGTCTTGCGCCTGTTCCAAGTCAGAACTGGAACTGTTTGCCATGCCCCCCACCATGATGACCATGCAAGAATCCCAATGGGTGGAATTTCATCCCGTCTCCTCATTGACCGATTCCGCTCCCATCGAGTTTGAAATCAAAGGACAGCCCGAAGATTACATCGATCTGAATAGCAGTTACTTGTACCTGAAAGTCAAAGTTCAAGATAAGACAGGAGGTGATATAGACACTGAAGCAGTACCTCCCGTCAACAATTTCATGCATTCCTTGTTTAGTGGAGTGGACTTGTACTTGAATAACAAACTAGTGATTGTATGTGTTTGTGATTGTAAGAGATCAAGTACGTTTGTGTGGGTAATGATAATGGTTTTTTTGCTGTTTCACGTGCGTGGAGAGTAGATTTGGGATTTGATTGCTTTGTGTATGTGGATAGTATATAATTTTTTTAAAATGAAAATTTTTAAATTAGTAATGGGTAGTATAAAAAGTGAGTGAGTGTTTCTTTTAGGTCCGCGCGTTGTTTGGTTATGATCTAGGTAATATAACTTTTGTTTTAGGGGATGTTTTCCTTCACGTCCGCGCTTTAACTATAAATTGAAAATCGCTTGGCAGTCTAGCTACCCTGTTCATTCGTTAACAAGACAATGAATACCAGAATAAGCAAACTTCTTGAACTCCAGATACATCTGGAATATGCCACGCGCCTGTTAAATGAACTGGCAGCGGAGGCCATAGTAGAAGAGGGAAGAATGAAGAAGGAAGAGGAGGAGAGAAGACAGAGGGAAGAGGAGAAAAAGAAAATAGGAGAGAGGATGGCTTACAAGATACCAGAGACAGAGGATTTGGGTGCTGACGCCAATCATCCTCCCTCTGCGCTCTCAAGAAAAAAAGTAAAAGGAGACTGGGGAAGAAGATGTGTGTGTGGTGCCAGGCCTGGAAGGTGCCATCATTAACCAGGTGTCACTGGAGTTCAAAAAACAAACAGCCCTTTTCAGGGCTACCCCAATCTCTAGAAAAGAAATAGTAATCGATTTGCCAATGTGTGTATGTAGAGTAGTGTGAATATAAATAGTAGATAATATGAAATGAGAAAAGTAGGGGATGTTTTCCTTCACGTCCGCGCGTTTTAAGTAATGATCTAGGTAATATAAATTTTGTGTTTTAGGGGATGTTTTCCTTCACGTCCACGCTTTTCGTATAAGAATCCACAGTGTTCGTCGTTCGCACCATTCTACGGAATAACGGAAAGAAAATGGTAGCTGTATCTGACCTGTTCAACAACTTGCTACATATATACTGTTGGATAATGGATGGTATATATGTAGTGGAGAGACTAGAAAAAGAATGGAAGATAGTAGAGTACCTGGACTACGCTAAATGCCTAAACGTAGCAAAAGAAGTGGTAGCAGGAATGATAGAAGAGGAGGAAAAGAGATTGAGAGGTATGATGAATCCTGCCTATGTCAGAGTGGGAAGCCTAAAGGAAGCACTTGACAATCCAAGCAAAGTCAGGTGCGTTTCTGAAAATATGTCGCATGGGACCGAGTGCTCTTTTGTGATGGAGGTAGAGGTAAAGAAACAGGCAGAGTTTGAGAGACTCAATCAGAATTGGATCAAAGTCCAGGAAAAGTTCAGAGCCTTGGGCCATCCGGACTGGATGCCAGAGGAGGAGGAGAAGAAGAAGAAGAAGAAGAAGAAGAAAGGAATGATGGAAAAAGTGAGAACTTGGTGGAAGAAGTGGACGAAATAAAAGAAGAAGATAATGATAAAACCCAAAGGCCCTTTTCAGGGCCACCCACATGTCTCGAAAAGAGATAGACTTTCCATTGCCTACCCCATTTTTTTTTACTTTTTTTTTTGTTTTAAAAAAAAATAGAGACCCTTCCCTGTTTCAATTTTCACCTGTTCCCTTTCCATAGACCCATCAGGTCGGGACCTTATTAAAATAGGGTCCCGACCATGTTCCATTTCCTCTTGTCCCTAGATAGACCCACACTCTATTCCCATGTTAAATTCCCCTTGTCCCAAGAATGGATATTTTTTTTCTCCCATGTTAAATTACATAGTCCCCAGAGTGGATATTTTTTTCTCCTATGTTAAATTTTACATAGTCCCCAGAGTGGATATACCCTTTTCAACATGGAAGTCTCCTAGTCCCTAGGGTGTCCCACTTAACTACTTCTGGGTAATATGGTTAACAAATAACTCCAACCAATAAATCATTTTGTCGGTCAGGATGTGCCAGCCTTGAAATGATATTAAAATTTCTGTAAGTGCTCGGTCAGAAGACACAAAAAAGTGAAACCACATGCTATGTGATCCATCCCATTTGGCAGTTACAATGTTTGAGGAAAAGATCATTTTCTGTCACTTGACTGGCCATGAAATTCAGTTTTCTCCAAATTATGAATGTGCAGACACTTAGGACCTAATTCAGATTAGTTATTTTTGGACACACTTATGTATATTGTTTTTCAGTTTTAACGTTTTTCCTCTTCTTTGGTACAACGTATTGCTTCGTACTTTATCAGTTCTCAGGCAATCAGAGTGTAAAAATTAAAATATGGCTTTTATTCAGCACGTATAGTAGCATTAAACCAAACTATAATTGTCCGCTATCGAGTAGTCAATTATTCTATCCTACATGTGTCTTAAGTGATGACCCTTGCGCCAATTCACTGATTTTCCGAATATGTTTACTATTGTAAGACTACTTATGAGTACATAATCGTATAAAAGATCATAACAGAATACTCTATTTTCTTGTTTAAATACATTTTACCAACAATAAGGGGTTGGGGGCAGAGTGGCCGAGTGGTCAAAAGCGCTCTCCGTTACGAATCACTGCCATCTCACCTCTGTCTGCGTGGGTTCGAGTCTCGGATTCGGCCAATGTGGGTATGTGAGAAAGCTTGCCAGCAGCGTCTCCACCACTGATACTGGCCACCATGTATAGCCTATCGTGTGCTGAAATATGGCGTTAAACCCCACAACAACAACAACAACTACGATTTTAATAAATTATCATAACCAGAAAATCGATAACAACCTCCTTCATATGCATTTGTTTAGGAGGTGAAAATTCCATCCGAGGGTTGTAAGTTTGCGTCGGACGTAACATCCTGTTATATTTGTTCATGTGTATGAAATGACGTGGATTTCTTATGGGTATCCTTGCCGTTCTCTTGTTAGTTCGCTGTCGTAATAACACTGTAAAGACAGCTCCCACAAAAATTACAAGATGTTTGATTTATACCAAATGACCTCTTTAATTCTTAAATGTAACTTTTATTACAGAAAACGTATTGGCTTCACCGTATGGATATTGCAAATGCAAAAGGTTTTTATTCAAAGATTATGACTATAATTGATAAAATGAGCATATTTAATCAATTCGGTATATTAAAAGGAAAATAAAACTGTTTGTCTCTGCTTCTCTCTCTCTCTCTCTCTCTCTCTCTCTCTCTCTCTTTAATATAAATATTCTTTCTGACCATCGTTTAAGGTACGTGTGTGTCGTGGACATGAAAAATATGTAAGACTAACATTTGGTGAGCAATCTACATGTGAATGCAAAAACCGCATGTCTTAATCGTCGGTAATGACAAAGAGCAGGATTTAATTTTTCCTATGAGTTTGATTTCTATTGGAAAAACAAAATAATGTTTTTTTTACTGGCTAAATAAATATGTGATGCTAGATCGATAGAGTTGCAAGTTTTCATTTTGATGGCTGTATGTTAAATTATTGTCGAGTATGGAATCTCAGTGTACATTAGAGTTTTATCCTCAGTTTTGTATGCTTCGTAAATTCCGTAATTGGTGACATATTAATGATAGTATATATTTATCAAGAAATAATTGAAACAAGAAATACATTTGTTTACAAACACACAACGTAGCAATACCTCACTGACAATCAGAAAATGTGCGAGGTTGTAACGTTTTTTTTTTTGAGAGGGAAAGGGACAAAATAGGGCACAGTAGCGTGTTGAAACAATGACGTAAGCGTTATTGTAATTATATAATCAATACAGTTTTAAAGGTAGATAATCGCCTTAGTAATTGAAAGATAAAGTTATTTAATGTCATAAAAGTTTCACAAAATTTGCACATTATTTAACGGAACATATATTAAGAATTGCATTATTTCTTTTGCACTTTCAATAATTATAGGAAACGTTTTATTGCCATAAAAAATGACAATCAGATAAAAAGGATAGCTAAAGTACCCGTCTCTTTCGTTTATACTTCTAGCAAGAAAAGGACAGCATGCCAGTACATTCCTTAGAAACAATATACATAATTAACCAGTATAAATAACATACGATTTAGGTTAGTTAAAGAAGTGGGCCATAATAAATGAATAAACAAACAAATACAAATGTTTTTGTGCTCAGGTCTCTTTGTATTTGTGTGTGTTGGATATTGTCCGCCACTCTGTCAGTCTATCGTCTATCCGTTACCGCATTTCTGCATTGGAATTCACTTTACTTATAGTTACTTTGCCCCTATGGTAACTATCTGCGGCAGAAGTTTTATTTTATTAAAACCTTAATGGCATATACAATTTATATACAGTGTATTTTACGAATATATTTGCTACTCTACAAAATATGTCTTAAACATGTATTACACATGTATTTTCAGCCGTGACCCAAGTGACCCAAGCTGACAAGACTGATTGCAAGCGTAAATGGCATATACAGTCTTCAGTCCAATCCACCAATATGATGAAAATGGTAATAAAATTTATCGGTGTGTTCATATGTCTGTCTTTCATCCCGTATCTTTCTCTATACATGTTTCGTATTGATACTTTCATTTTTGGTTTGTCCACCTATATTCAAAACTTGTGGTCCGAATGACTGATATGCCTTGAAAATATATTAAACCACAAAATGTAAGCAACATTTAAGATATGTATTTCTTCTACCAAAATCATTGGAATCTGATTAATGTTTATGCCGGCGTGACCCACAGAGATAGAATCATGAAGAAACGCAAATTGCAGTACATCGCCTGTGCTTAATTTTTCTGAAAGCATGAAGTATAAATTAAACTTTTAGATTTTAGAAAATTATTGCTTTTTTGTTTTGTGCAAATATAGTAGGAAAATTTTTATAGGAAATAGTATTGCAACTGTAAAACGCCACCGTTTTCCGTGCCAAAGATATGTATAATGTCAAAACATGTAAATCATAAAAAGACAAGTTAAAAGCGTTTAGCAATTTTATTTTACAAAATTTGATATAGAAGAAAACATACTGCAATTGCATTCTTTATTTTTATGAAAGGTGTCATGTGTTACAGAGATATCATGATGGTATCGCCGCCAATGTTCAGATACATGCCAATAAATGTGTTTTTAAACATGACACAGCCGCAGATCGAGTATTGCCAGATAAATATGTTTTTAATAAACTGACAATTTGTGTATTTTCCATTATAACATGCTTATCTTGCGTCCCATATTAAATTGTTTTTTTACATTTCCTTATTGTATCGCTTTAAATGGAAAACATAACCACAGTCCACTTTCTAATAATGACCAAGTGAAGAAAGCACATATATAGTATTATGTTCAAGTTAGATAACCTTTATAAAATGACTCATATTTCAGAATTACCCTGGGTATATGTTGGTCAGAATATAGCATACTATAACTGAGGAAAAAACTGGGAGTATATTATTAGTTTATCGACATCTGAAAAGCAAAATTTCAAACTGGGTGTTGGCTTTACAAATGGATCGGCAGTGGGTCACTATACGTAGGTAAGTGAAAGTCAATGTAATCACAGTGAGAATCTTTTAAATTAACCCAACCATTCTTAAAAGGATTATCAAAAGACGGGGTCTATCTTATATGTTAATGAAGTACTTTTATATGGAATCTTCATCTATTAAGAAGAAAATAGCATATACAACATAAATGGAAAAATTAAAATCGTATTTAAAGTCGGTGTCAAAATGTATCAACAAACCCTTCTTAGAATGGGTACATGTACCTACTGATTGACAAAGGAGGCGAAAAGGTCCCACGCGAGGCAAGAAGTCACCTTTAATTTTGCTGTTAGCATGGTTTGTGAAAACGGTGTAACGCAGATAAAGAAACTAAAGTTTTAATCAATGGTCTTAACTGATCTATTGTCCACACACTTTGTCCACCTCGACCACCTATTATTTGTGTCGATTAGCTCAGACTGAAAGCAAAAACCAAAATAATTCTAGCACCGTGATGTAGGATGGCACAATTGGGAAATTTAAAGATGAAATTCTTCTAATTTTGATATTAGTAACTTGCGATATATCTTACGCATATTAACTTTTGTTTATTGTATATTCTGAAGAATATAGCTTATGGAGCAAACAACAGAGATTTATTTTGAATGCCCATCTCGCATTGTCCGGACTGTATCTGATTGCATTCAATACGACCACCCCCGATGGTCTAAATGGTTAGAGGATCCGTCTCGGATGCGGGAGATTCAAGCCCCGGCCGAGTCATACCGAAGACTTTTAAAAAGTGTACTAGCAGCGGCCTCGCTTGGCGCTGAGCATTAAGAGGTTAGTATTAGGACTGGTAGCCCTGGTGTTAGGATACTGCCACTGAATTGGACATGACACCAAACGTCTGCGGCACGATGCCCCGCTGCTAGACGTCACTATAAACTGCCGCACCGCAGACATAAGTGGGTTTCACGGTTGCAACGGAGTTACTGATCGTAGCGCCTAAAATTATCTCCCTTAACTCCAATGCGCATGCCCACAAAAAATATCCAGTTCCGGATAGTTCACGGTTCTACACTTGGTTTGCGAAACATAAAGTCAACAAAGGAAGGAATCTTAGCTGTGCTACAGATCATTATGGTTAAACCAATGAATCAATTATATATGTCAAACATCTTTTTTTTTTCATACTAGGAGAATAATTATAGACATTAAATCAGATAATTAGATTCATTGTCCATACTTACATTATATCAGATAATTAAATAATATTTACTTTCCATACTTAAATGATATCAAATAATTAAATTAAATACACTGTCCATACATGATAATAGATATTCGTTCTCCATAACTTCCGATACATTTGTAGGAACATTTCACTTTGCTCTCCAATTTTAAACATTTGTTGCACAGTTTTGGCTATATAACTTTAACGAAAACAATCTCAACAATTTGCATTTTCATTTGTTGATATATCCTTCTTTCTCAGTTACTTTCGCAAGTCTAATAGTTCGTTTATAACACGAGTTAAGAAAGTTATAACACAAGTTCGACAAGAAAATTATAACAGGAATTTGATACGTCAGCTGATTTGTAATGCTGAATATTTTAAACTAGAAAAGTTTGTTTTTTTTTTAAAAAGTGGATCACAGTATTTTAAAGTATTCAGAGAAACTTAACAAAGCATTAATTACATTAGCTATTATAACCACAAAGGATTGTAACTAATGCAGACGAAATATTTATTCATATTTGGGTGTAAATATGGTACAATATTCAGATTAAATAACATGCCCAATAACGTTTCTTTTGTTTCATTTTCTTTTTGTCTTTTGAAACATCAAGTATCGGACGATATATGCAATAATTTTCAGCATGATTATTCTTTGCTTATACTGGAAAGATGAAGAAGTTCTGAAATGGGCAGAGAATATTTATTTGAAAGCTGGGAGCAGCGCAGGTTAGTGGGAAAAAAAAATTAAAGATGTAAAAACAACTGATCAAATATTGATACCATTTTTTTAAGATAGTGAGATGTCGATCCTGCTTGCATAATGTGAGCGGTCTGTCACATTTTCTTGATCTACATCAGCCATCTTCATTGATTGAACTATCTAGGAAGTGAGTTGCACAGAGATGCCCTCTGGTGTTTTCAAGAGAGATACTAACCGTGAAACCCCCGATAGCGATATGACTCAGTGTTAAAGCTACATTAAAAGTCCCAAAAAGGCAAATTAAAAACACGCATTCCACACGGTTGAAATCCAGTGCATGCCCGATACCAATGCATGATCCCACAGACTATACAGCTGAAGATGCTTTGAATGGTTATCTCCCCTGCATTATATAACTAAAACTTCAGCTACTTGTGCATCTTTTTTACGATAAAATATCGTACAATGATAATTACTTAACAAAACATCTACTCACACGAGGGAGATGAATGAAACAAACGAAATACTTTCACGGTGATGTGGCCTCTGTCTGGAGGTGACCACTCAGCAGAGGAACCTACTTCATGGGAAAAGATTGTAAAATAAAACTTTCCTAAATCTTACTTGATTCGGAATGAAATTGGCTGTCTTGTGTTGATCAATTTATGCATCCGGTGTTAAGATTAGGCCGTGTATCGTCGGTTTGTGAATTAAAAAAATGATATACCGCAATCCACATTTTTGTCACTTTTTATGGTCAATAGTATGTACGTACTGTTTAAACTGCAAACTAGAAAAAAGGTTGTGGGATAAGGTTTTAAACTTTACGTCTGTAACTACGCATACGGGTAAGTCTCTAAGATGGCAGATTTCTTGTGTTTTATTTTTACTCTTTAAAGAAGTGTACAAAATATACATTCATATATGCAAAAATAGATAACAGATTGATAGGAAGGTAGACATAAAGATATTATATATATATGCATATGAATAGAAAGATATATAGTCAAGTGTCTAGTAGATAAGCAGATTTATCGAAATTTAGAGAGATTTAAAGGAATTATAACAAAAAATAAGCTTTATACTGATGTGGTAATGCTGAGTCCGTCATTGTTGTGACTATAATGTTATCAATTAATACTTATAAATGTGACTATACTTGATATTAGTAAAGAAAATAAATATATTAAGTTGCTAATTGTCCAAGGAAGTTAGACGTTGCCGAGTGCTCCGACTTGTGTTCGCTTTTATTAGTTTAAAGTCTACAAATATGAAACCATCAATCCTTTTTTTAATTTAGTATGCGGTTTCAACGTATCATTTTTATCCTTTGTTTAGACAGTACACCTAGCTAAGACCCATCTGGAGAGACAAGAATATCTGTCTGAAAACTAAAATCAGACTATTGCAAGCTCTAGTCATCTCAGTCTTTTTGTACTCATGTGAGGCATGGACCCTGACAGCAGAATTACAACGAAGAATCCAGTCACTTGAAATGAGATGCTACAGAACCATCCTTGGCATCTCTTACATGGACCACATCACAAATGAAGAAGTGCGTAACACCATCAGGCGCGAAGTAGGCCAATATGAGGACCTCCTCACCACCGTCAAAAAGAGAAAGCTGAAATGGTATGGCCATGTCACTAGAGCCAACAGTCTGTCCACAACAGTCCTGCAGGGTAGCGTCCAGGGTGGCAGAAGGAGAGGTAGACAAAGAAAAAAGTGGACTGACAACATCACAGAATGGACCAGGAAAAGTTTTGCGGAGACACAGGCATTGGCACATGATCAAAACAAGTGGAGGGAACTGGTCAGATGTTCAGCAGCACAGTGCCTTAACGACCACACTAGGTCATGAGACTGATGATGATGATGACACCAAGGACGTACAATAAAAAACGAGAGCAAAGTGTCCGGACTGGCCAACTAATTGTAAGAATGGATTCTGCGGTGAGAATTCTCCCCACTTTGTCTCGATAATATTAACAGAATCGTTTCTCATAGAAGACGACGTCAAAGTGAAAGGATATGTACTTTAAAATAGAAGTTTATTTACGTTGCTTGGTTTAAAACTACTAACTTTTAAACAGCACATTGAATATGTGTGGTTATGGGTGTGTGTGTGTGTGTGTGTGTGTGTGTGTGTGTGTGTGTGTTTGTGTGTGTATGTGGGTGAGTGAGAGAGAGAGAAAGAGAGAGGAGTCGGTTGGGGGGGAGGAGCAAGCCAGTTACATAAAACGAATTTGCAACATTATTTAGGGAGGGGTACGTGTGATCGACACACAAGCTTATAAAGAACTTTGCATAATGAATCATTGGGGGAATCTAACCTGCACACTTCTATCAATCAATCAAGAGTCCATTGCCTAAGTTAGTGAGTCAACGCGGCTCATAAATGCATCCATCCATCCATCCATACTCTTGTACATACATACATACATACATACACGAAAGTACGTACTCACGCACGTATGCACGCACGCACGCACACAACCACACATACATGCATGCATACATACATCTGTTGGGATACAACTCTGTGATATCTCTCACGAGCTGCAGCAAGACGCTGGCGGCAGTTAACCTCGAAGGTAGAACAGACTTTTCTGGTCAGGACTTGCAATTGGCTTTTGTCTGAGGCAGCGAGCTCGAGCTGGTGGGGTTGAAGGTCTGTCCATTTGATGTGCTTCTTGAGATTGTCTTTGTACCTCTTGCAAGGCCTGCCTTGGTTTCGTTTGCCCTGGGCTAGTTGCCAAAGAACAGCTGCTTTGGGATTATGTTTTGACCCATGAGGCATGCGGTTGACATGACCAGTCCAGCGAAGCTGGGATTGGATTAGTTTGGCTTCAATGCTTGTTTTCTCGGCTCTATAACGACTTCCTGGTTGATGATTCGGTCCCGCCACTTGATCCGCATGACGGATCCTATGGAGCGCTGGTGGTTGTTCTAAATGACTGATATGTGTTTGGTAGACAGTCCACATTTCACGGTCATACAAGAGAGACGTGGGGACAACTGCATTGTACACCTTCATCTTTGTCATCAGGCGTATGTCCTTGTGCTGCAAGACCTTGGTTCGGAGTCGTCTGAGTGCTTGACTGGCTTTTTGGATTCTCGCAGTGATCTCTTTGTCCAGGGTGCCATCACTGGATATCGTGCTGCTAAGGTATTTGAATTTGGCCACATTCTTCAGCTGCGTGTCGCCAATGGTGATGCAGGGTTGTGAAAGGACAGTGTTTGGAGCGGGCTAGAACAGGACTTCTGTATTTCCTAGGCTAATTGTTAGCCCAAAGAGGTTGAAGGCTTCAGAGAACCTGTCCACGATTGCCTGCAGGTGTGTCTCTTCATGGGCCATGAGGACACAGTCACCTGCAAAGAGTTTTTCAGTGATGAGTCTTTCTAGCAGCTGGGCGACAGAAATCAAACACTGATCCATCTAGGCGATAACTAATGTAGATACCAAGGTCAAGGTCACCGATGGCATAGAGTAGTAGCAGAAGAAGTTGAAGAGTACCGGAGCTAGTACACAGCCCTGTTTGACACTGTTAAATATGGGGAATTTCTCGGAGGGTTCACCATCTGAGAGAATCTGTCCAGTCATGTCATCGTGAAAGAGCCAGATGAGTTGGTAAACTTTTGATGACAACCAAGCTGCTTGAGTACTACCCACGGTGCGTGCTGACTGTATCGAAAGCCTTTGTCAGGACTACGAAGACGGCATACAGATCCATGCTCTGTTCAAGGCACTTCTCTTGGACTTGTCTCACTGCGAAGATCATGTCAACGTTGCTTCGGTCTGCACGAAAACCACGCTGAGATTTGGGGATGTTATCTTCTGACACTGCCGCAATAAGTCTGTTGGGAATGATGACAGCAAGTATTTTGCAAGCTATGGAGAGCAAGGAAATGCCTCTATAGTTACTTCACATGCATACAGACATGGATACATACATACATACATACATACATACATACATACATACATACATACATACATACATACATACATACATGCATGCATGCATGCATGCATGCATGCGTGCGTGCGTACGTGCATGTGTACGTGCATGCATGCATGCATGCATGCATGCATACATACATACATACATACATGCATACATACATACATGCATACATACATACTGTCACGTTTGCCTGCCCGCGATTACGTAAGTTAGGAACAAAGGAATGGATTAGCGCAATGAGTATGTCGACCCTGCCTCTTATGGCGATTTTGTTTGTACAACCCCCCCCCCCATTAGGTGTTAACGCTCGCATATAGATGTTAGAAGCTTTGTTCTATGAACAAAGGACCCTCAGCGCTATTGTAAATCTCCCCGCTTTGACAGATGGCCTGAGGCTCGTCTGTTAAGTTGAACCGACTGGGGGTAGAATTGATATCCAATCAGAACTGAGGAAGGGTGGGGCCATCAATTCGAACCAGTACTTAACAGTCATTTGAACTAATAACGAATTAGTGATTCGTAAGCCGTCGTACTGGTAAAGCAGAATATACTCACTGTGAGGGAGCCACTCGTGATTTGGCGGGAAAACTCTTAGCTCATTCTAAGGACAGAAAGCTTCGTAAAGGTCAGTGAGTTATTTGCTCGATTGTTGCAGAATGTTACGGCATTGTAATTGTAATTAAGTGCAGTATGTATATTTACTTACTAGAATCGTTAGCACGTAGAATTACCCTGTATTGTTAATTTACATGCGTACTTGAGATTATGTAGATTGCTCGCTCGTCATAATTAATATTGTATTTCACTATTTAGTTACTTCGTAGTAAACTAATGTATTTATTCATGTGATATTCTAGATTTTGCCATTGTGAATTAAATGGTAACTTGTAAAATGGTTGCAGTGTGTAAATTTAAATAATATGAATATTTGAATATTTGTGTACACTTGTGGGAGTGCAAAGTACAGAAATGCGTCGGATTATTGTGATATTGTTGCGAATAATGAGATTAAGGAAATATATATATTGATGTGACGCAATTTAGTGATTTCTGTATGATAAGTAGGATACCGCTCTTATTGCAACGTTGTTTTTATAAGAACGTGTGTGTTTTTCCATGTGCATGAATGCGTGACCAAAGATGTGGATAACCTTGATCTGATGATTGATTGATTGTTGATTTAGTGTGAGCGAGATGGCTAACACAAATGCTAACGCCCTTGTGTTTTTCATAGGAAGCTTATGGGGACAGGACTACCGGGTAGTCAAGTCCCGAATCTCAGAGAGACAGGATAGAAGTAGGCGGAGAATAAGCTTCGTTGAAGGAGAAATAGAGAATAGAAGCAGGCGGGGAACAAGCCTCGTTGAAGGAGAAAGAGAGAAAGAAAAGGAGGAGGAGAAAAGAAGACAAAAGGGGAAGAATCGGAGAACGCCGGGAGGAGGAAAGCAATTGGCGTAGTAAACACAGATGAGTAGAAACCAAGTACAGGGGAAAGCCATCTCACACTAAAATCACGTGATGAAATAGGTTGTCACACGGTCGAGAGGAAGTAGATTGGTTGAGAAATTAATGTCGTTTAATTTGTATTAAATTGTTATTCTTTTGGATTTCACCTTTGTGTTCTTAATAATTTAATTGTCGGTATTGCTGACTGGGGGCTCGAAGCTTTACCTCTCTCTATCACTAATTTCACTTCCTACAAAAACAAGCCAGGATGGGAATTCCATAGTAATTGAAATAAATTTGGGAGCACCCAACCCCAACGCATAACAATGAGTCATATAGAGCTTCACACATACATACATACATACATACATACATACATACATACATACACACATACAGGTTTGTGGAAAAACACTGATATGGAGGAGCAAGGGATCTTTTGTAATTATTAATTTTTTTCCAGACTGTAACATGCAGTTCTGCAATAGCGAGACCTATTTCAAAAATGTATATATAATCTGGCAGAGTTTTTCTTTGAGCACATGGCACTGATATCCGAACGATTGCTCTGCTGTCAATATATATATATATATATATATATATATATATATATATATATATATATATATATATATATATATATATATATATATATATATATATATATATATATAATCGATTAAAATGACAACAAAGCAATCGTTGGCATATCAGTCCCATTTGCTCAAGTAAAGCCCTGCCAGATTTCTTTTTAAAGTTTCAAAATTACACAACTGTTGGTAAGATGCGATTGACGCCGTAATCAGGAATATGATCGTTATGCCTTTCTTTTCGATTGGCTTCAGCTTAAGGTTCACAAAGCGTCCTATGTATTGCTACACGTGCATAAATACACAAAGGTGGGACAAAACAAACCCCATCTTATGACAAGTTAGAAAAAAGTTTCTCCAGTTAAAATATATATTTGTATATAGTGCATTTTTTTTTAGCATAACGTAATTATCATTAAATTGCCTCTATTTTCAAATGCAATTATTACTCAGTTATATCCCAATAAGATGGCGTCACATGAGAAGGTGGTTCATATCATTCGGATTATTTCCTGCCCTATTGCAATGTAATTTAAAATACTACCAGCCGCTTTGATTTGTATAATTTGTAAGGTTAGAAATGTTTTTGCTAGAAAACTTTTCAGGGTAATGTTGATCTTAGCTGCCAAGAATAACTGAATCTATTTTTTAAAATTTCTTACCTTTCTTCTCAAAAGCGTATCTTAGCTGATCTGCTGTATTAGCTTATTAATGATGTTATCGACAAGCCACCACCCACACCAAAGAGAAAAACCAGATGACATTGTTGTCCTTTTAATCATTCTCCTTTCCTTCTATTCGTCACACAAAAGTTTGTACAAAGAATTATATATATATATATATATATATATATATATATATATATATATATATATATATATATATATATATATATATATATATATATATCGTGATGCTTATATGATTCACACTGAGTACTGGCCAGTGGGGTATCGATAGAAAGAGTAGATCGGTTATTCACACTGATTATAGGCCAATGGTGTATCGATACAAAGATTACATTGATTATTCACACTGTTCAATAGTCAATCGACACAAAAAGTACATTGATTGTTGAGCTGGTTGTGCAAACTCTGTTCAAATAACATTTTCTTTATTTTATTTTTATACGTAGAAGTTACATGACCCAAACAGGATACCATGTAGGTGACATTTATATATTTGTAACCACTAACAGGCTTCGAGACTGCAATAATTATATTTCTTTACCAGCTTGCATATGAGCAGCGAAGTCCAAGCAACCAAATGTTCTTTAAGTGCAATAAAACATATTAAGATTAATACGGTTTATTTCTGCATGTATAATGTAATTCTCTTGCTTGAGCTTTGTAAAAAAGGAAAGCAACACTGAACGTAGTCTGCCTCACTAGTAGCTTTTCGTCCTGCTTTAGTTTTTGTATAAGTCACATCGTCATTACAATAAAAAAGCATAATCTTTATAGAAACTATTACATAAGGACTGTATATAAGGACCATCTGCGTATAAGCAGAAAGGTTACTAGATTTCATTTATACATAAATCAAAACCTGTATATAAAAACGACCTCCTTATACGACCATTGCTAAACTGATTAGTCGTAACGGATAAGTTTGACTCTGCGTTAATAGATCTATTTTTCTTTATTAATGTTCAATGGTTAGACCTGATTTTTGTTTGAGGGCATCTATACAATGATTTTCGTACAAAATATTCAGTGCTTGGTTGACCTGATGCCTCCACATAATATATAGGCGCTCAATCAGTGAATTAAAAATAAACGGCCAAGATTGGATTCAGTAGATCGGTGGATAGCTTCGTGTATACCTTCTTGCCCCTGGTCTTCTTGTATAGTCTTGACTCCTGAGAATAGTGATTGCCTATTTCCGTGAGATTAAGGACTAGCCAGTGTCCGGATTTATTTCCCATTGTTAAAAGTTTACAGATTTTGAAGATGTACAACTTATATATGTATTTAAATTTTAAATTCCTCTCACGAGCCCGCTTACCAAAAATAAAGAAACTGAGAATTACAATATCTAAATGAATTTCTATGGAATTGTTACGATAGAATTTACTAGCGTAATCTGAGAGAACACTGCACTACCTTTTTCCTGCACGTAACATCTTGCAGCGTAATATTACTAATGGAGAATACAGAAAGGATCACTGTAGTAACTGATGATATGCAAAATGTATCGTAGCGCATATTATATATATATATTTTTAATTTGAATGGTAAAAGTAAATATTGGATTTTATCAAAAATCGTAGATTCTTTAATTGTATCAGGATCGTGATTTGGAATTATTGTTTTCAATGTAAAAGATGTGTATATAAGATCTGTCATGGAAATTTTGGGAAATGGAGAAAGTAGACTTAACAGGGAGATGGATAGAGGTAACACGAGATACTATTTTTTTATTGAACTAATTCGTCAAAAAAAACCATAGAGTTTAACCTGCATCCCTAAACCTATCAGTATAACATCTGTTTCTGCAATGTAAAAGTTACAACGCATAACGTCAGAAAAATTACCCCACTCCTATATCACGCCATGCTTCTGGAGGTGAGACGACTGTGCGAAAATATTAGATCAATAATAATATAACACTCTGCTGGCAAAACTGTAAGGCTGGGGAGCGGAGGAAAAGATCATCATTTCCACCTGTCTTAAGGAGAAGCAAAAACAAAATGTATCTGACTAGAAACAAATTTTCGAAAGTCAAAATGTCTCTTCATTTATATCTCATTTCTTATAACAAAGCATGATTACCCTAGGATCACCGTTATTTTAAATGCATTTATTACTCAGTTATCTCCCAATTAGATGACATTACAACAAAAGCCGGTTTATATAATGTGGATCATTTCTAGTCCTACTCCAATGTAATTAAGAATTAATTCATCCTACTTTAATTTTAATAATTTTTTGAAGTATACAAAATTTAAAGTTTTACTAAAGTTGATTTTAGCAGCCAAAAAGAAATTTATCTATTTCTTCTTCAAAATTTATTAACGTTCCTTTTATTTTGAGATTTTTTTATTGACACAGTGATGCAGATCTGACAATTAAATTAGGTAAAAGTGAGTTTTGCCTAGTTTGTGTTATATATTTAGGACATTTTTTAGGACACAGTCGAAAAAACCCATAGAATTTAAGGTCAAGTAGTATTAGTTGTAGTAGTTTTATAAGTAGTATGTGTAGTAGAAGTTGTTTTTCTTATTCTTAACTGCTGAAACTACGGTATGCTAATCCAAAGTCAAATAGCAAAACAATTTAGCATATTGCAAGAGCGTTACTAAAATAAAAAGGATGTAGTGAATGTATATGGGGCACGTTTCCACCGAGATCGAGAGTTATGTTTAAAATCTTTTCTAAAGTAGTACTCATATCAGTATTTTCCGGGGTTGGAAATATTTGGAAACGAATCCTTTTAAAAATAAATATTTAAATGTCATGAATTAATTAATCAAGCAATTGACGAATGAAAACATAATTCTGAGTAAAGGAAAGATACGAATCCGTGAAAGAATCTTCTATTGCTTATATAAACATTGATTTTAGCGTAAGATTCCAAATATTTAATTTTTTAATTTATATTATCATTTTTTTCTTTTAAAACCCTTTCCTGTCAAACAGTGGCACTTTTACAGATCAGATAAAAGGTCATATTGTGAAAACCATTCGAATGTAAAGATAAGAAACTGATATAGACCTTAGCTTTATTATCCTTTGAAATCTGGGTAATTATGCTGATTATTAATTCAATAAAATTTAACTTTTAAAGATGCGCTTTTCAGAAAGGAGTAAAGAAACAAAATTTAAAGAAAAAATATATTCAATTATTCTTGGCAGCTAAGATCAACATTACCCTGAAAAATTTACTGGAAAAAAAACATGTATTTACTTACAAAATTACAAAAATCAAAGCGGCTGGTAGTAGTTTAAATTACACTGGAATAGGGCTAGAAATAATCCGCATGATATGAACCAACTTTTCATGTGACGCCATCTTATCAGAATATAAATGACTAATAACTGCATTTAAAAATAAAGACAATCTAAGGATAATTATGTTTTGTTAAAGAAATTAATCATATTCAAGGAGATATTTTAACTGGCGAAACTTTATTCTTACTTGACCTTTGAGCAAATGATGGAATTATATTTTCCTTTCACCAGCCTTGGAGTAATACTAATATAAGATGTTTTTGTCGTTTTTATTTAATTCTTATACGCAGCTGTCTAACCTGCAGAAGCGTGGTGCGATGAGTAATTCTTTCTCGGCGCTGCCAGCCTTCTACGTCGATGTTAACAATATTCGAGTTTTGCTTTCTAGCTTCACAAATTAGAAACATTTGTTATACTGACAGATTTAGGGATGGAGCGGAAATGCTGCTTTATTACCGAACTTGTTTAATAAAACAGTGTTTCTCGTTACCTCGATACCTGTCGTTGCTAAGTCTACTTTCTACATTTCATAAAACTTCACTACAGATGTTATGTTTACCTCTTCTACAATAATACTAATAAATCAAATACTGTTCACAATTCAGTTACGATTCAATTTGCTACGATTGTAGATAAAGCAATTTTCTTGCTACGACTCAAATTTTACATTATTTTTACCAAAAAAAAGAATATGGACCACGATTTCTTTTACACTACAGAAATTATTACAGTGATTCTTCCTATCTCCTATGTCAGTGAATTACGTAACACTACACTGTAAGATGCCGTGTGCAGGCAAAAAATGTAGTTCTCTTTTTCCGACTATGTTAGTAAATTTTATCGAAATAATTCCATGCAAAGTCATATATTTATTGTAATTCAGTGTCTTTTATTTTTCGTTAATGGGTTGAGTAAATCTATTTTATAATCATGTAAGTTGTACATCGTCAAAAACTGTACCCTATTACCAATCGGAAATCAATTTGACCATTTCCATCTTACTCTCAAATACATCCGGGCATTGTAGATCCACCATGTTCAGAACCATTTCATAGAAATCAATTGCCAAATCAGACCTGCTGATTACAAAGAGTGACAATCCTTTATTGACGGCAAATTCCGTTCAGCACATATTTACATAGATTTGATGTAAATAGCTAGGTCTAACAATATCAGAATCAATTTGGGGTTGACAGAAGGGGACGAACAGAATTTTACCCACGAGTCTATGCTAATTTTGTTTGTGGTATATTTCGAATGATGGGTGCATTATGTTATTACTGTTATACTCAGAGCTGGGTATTTGGATGAGCTTTCTCTTGGCTTCAAAAAAGGAGATAATGTTTATATTTTAATGCATAATCTTTCTTTGCTAAGCACAGCAAAGACTGTGTCCCATGGATACCCTTTGCCCTTTTCAATCTGAGCGTCAGCCCGAATCGTAGAACCGGTTTGGAGACTGAATAATTATGACATAAGTTACACTGGTCAACAGTGAAATCATTACTGACTTGAAAAGGCCCTAATCTGTAGTATTTTGGTGTGCCGAACACGAATATAACCGTGAAAAATTTGTATTGGCTCTCGTTTTGAAGATATTCATATACCTCATTTTCTATGTTTCACTGTGTAAATTTCTCCAGTAGGACTGCAGCAACATCCGGAATAATGATGTAACATTGCATAATACCATCATGCTCACATCATCCACAGTTGATTGCATCATTTTCTGATGCAATGCAATACTAATGCCATGCGGCTGCTGAAGTAAGTTGACGTCAGCAGTGTACTATACATGTGTAGGCCTATTATACTAATGCCAGGCGGCTGCTGAAGCTGACGTAAGCAGTGTACTATATAAAGCCCAATCAGATAGGTTCAGCATTTAAAATATTTTAGACGTTGTGCGAGACAGTTCAAGCTACTGTTACATAAAACTTATTATTTTATCCATTTACGTACAATAAAGAACAGTAATGCCTCGAAAGTGTGTTAATACCGCGGACAATTTTTGCTATATTTGTGGGGAAGTGACATTTGCCAACCAGAAGAAAAGTATCAATTCTCAAGTGAAGAAGGCATATCATCTTTACTTCGGATGCAAGGTTGGTGACCAAGACAAGCCTTGGGCTCCGCATATATGCTGTGCTACATGTACAACACAGCTTTCACAGTGGTTGAATTGCAAAAGGTCATCAATGCCGTTTGCAGTCCCAATGGTGTGGAGAGAGCCAAGCAACCACCTAAATGACTGTTACTTCTGCTTGGTTCCTCCTCTTTCCGGCGGAATAACGAAGCGAAAGAAGTCGAGAATAGTCTACCCAAACATTCCGTCTGCATTGAGACCAGTTCCACATGGTGAGGGACTTCCTATTCCAGAACCTCCAGCAGAATATTCTCTTGATTCATCTGACGAAGACAAAGGTGAGTCGACCTGTTCTTCTCCTGGTCCATCAGCATGCAGTGATCCAGATTTTCACTGTGGTGCATCATCAACCCCACACAGAATAACACAGGAAGAACTAAATGACCTGATTCGTGATTTGGACTTATCAAAGAACAAGGCAGAATTGCTAGGATCAAGACTCCAACAATGGAATCTTCTAGAAGAAGATGTCACAATTACTGCATATCGAAAGCGCCACCAGCAATTGGAGCCTTTCTTCAGAAAGGAAAGTAATCTGATATTCTGTTCCGATATTGAGGGCCTCATGAATGCTTTAAAAATCACTCATGACCCACAAGAATGGAGACTATTTGTGGACTCTTCGAAACTGAGTCTCAAGGCTGTGCTTTTGCACAATGGAAACATTCTTCCATCTATTCCAGTAGCGTATGCTGTCCACATGAAAGAGACATACGATAACTTAAGGCAGCTACTGAATTCCATTGAGTATAACAAGTACAGCTGGCACCTCTGTGGTGATTTGAAGGTAGTTGCCCTTTTAATGGGACTGCAGCAAGGATATACAAAATACATGTGTTTCTTATGCGAGTGGGATAGCCGAGCAAGGGAAATGCACTACATGAGGAAGGAATGGACTCACAGGCAGAATGTAGCCATTGGAGAGAAGAATATCCAACACCCAGCTCTGGTTGAGGCTCAGAAAATCTTGCTACCACCCCTTCACATCAAACTAGGTTTGATGAAGAACTTCGTGAAAGCCATTGACCGGACTTTGCCAGCATTCCGATACCTGCATGAAAAATTCCCTCGACTCAGCGAAGCAAAGATTAAAGAGGGAGTTTCTGTGGGTCCTCAGATTCGAGAGCTTTTCAAAGATGACCGGTTCAACAACTTGCTGGAAGGTGACGCGAAACAAGCATGGAATGCTTTTCGCCTAGTTTCTACAAACTTCCTCGGAAATGTTAGGGCAGAAAACTATAAGGAACTAGTAGAAGACATGTTGATGAAGTATAAGAAACTTGGCTGCAATGTGTCTCTAAAGATTCACTTCCTTCATTCCCATTTGGATTTCTTTCCTAGCAACTGTGGTATTGTTAGTGATGAACACGGCGAACGTTTTCATCAAGATATCGCAACAATGGAACAAAGATACCAGGGAAAATGGTCCACTACAATGCTGGCTGACTACTGCTGGACACTCCTCAGAGATGCTCCCGAACAGCTGTACAAGAGACAGGCGAAGAAATCTAAGATGTAGTCAATGACTTGATTTTTTATAGGTAGGCTATTACAGTTGACCTTTTACTATTGGAATGCATTTCGTTATGTAAACATTAATTTCTTGCAGATTACAAAAAAACTAGAGCCAATTTTGCAATTTGACTGTCATATTCGTGTTCAGAACATAAAAATTGATAAGAATTGACTAATTTTATTTCAGTAACATGACTTTTGTAAAAATTTGTTGTCCAGTGTTATCAGTCAGGTAGTATAGTGGCCTCAAAAGTTTCATTTAACAAAAACAAACACTGACCTATAACCCCAGTCCAAGTTCGTTAGTCCACAAGGGTGACTTTAACAATATAATACTATCTGTTACGCGATTTGCATTGTTTTAATCTTGAATTTTTTATACCTGTCATCTTATCTTTCTAAAGTATTTGACTGATTTTATTTTTAAAATTGAGCAGCAACATTTTATTTTACTTAGTTACTCAATATGCCTAGCGAATTCAACAGGTAACAACATAGTCCATACATGCTCGTTTTTCCTTCTACAACATAAGACGGGATTTAATTTGTCCCACCTTGGTGTACGCATGCACGTTTAGCAATACACAGGATGCATTGTGAACCTTAAGCTGATGCCAGTCGAAAAGAAGGTAATGACGATCATATTCCTGAATACGGCGTCAATCGCATCTTATCGAGATTTTTATAATTTTGTAACATATTTAAAACAAATCTGGCAGTGTTTTATTTGCGCACATGGGCCTGTTATACCAGCGATTATTCTGCTGTGATTTTCATCCATTA